>JADRCH010000154.1:245800-547557 GCA_019843965.1 Rhynchomys soricoides | reverse complement strand
GAGAAGAGAAGAGAAGAGAAGAGAAGAGAAGAGAAGAGAAGAGAAGAGAAAAGAGAAGAGAAGCAAGTTCCCTGACTCCTGCAGAGGAAACTTCCCCACTTGGGATAGTCTGTACAGTTCAGACCAGAATGGCCCTGACAGCAGAGTCCTTAGGGAATCTCTGGCTCTTGTACCATTTCCAAGGCATCAGGGAGCCAGCTAGGATATTTTCTTAGAAACAAAACCAAAGTCAGTGTGCTCTGAAATTGTATAAAATCCCCCATTTCATTCACAGAGCCTCCATATTACCCGTAAGTCGTACTTCGCCCTAGTCCCACCTCAAAGGGACTTCCCAGAGTTCCAAGTTTGTGGACAGACAATGGATGCTGTGGTTCAGAGCTTGTTTATGGGGTCCCCCCTTTCTCACGAGGCCCTAGTATGTGACCTCAACAGTTTGTACACCCTGGTGGTAGTATACTTCCTTTATCTACAGAGTAGAGATATTAACTGTACACCTTCTGTGAGTGAAATACTCTGGAAACTCAAAGGTTCCAAGTGTGCGATTTGCTTTAACACCAAACCTGGCAGGCTTTTCCTGCATGTTGATGGAACTAATAGTTTGCCAACCTTGTTCCTTTGTCTGAGTTTGGACTGTTGAAACAAAGCAAAGAGTGATGGAGGCTGGAACTCAGACTCTGGACAGAGCTTGTGGATATGGTACATGAGGTAGGCTGTAGCTATAAGCTTCTCCATGTGAGCTTATGATAGGCTGTCTGTCCCTACTCATCCTTGGGCTGGAAAGCTTATATAGGCAGAGTGGCCTCAGTGGATCCAGAAGGAAACACCCTTCCTATGTTCTATCTCAAACTACATCTAGCCGAGTCCAGACTCAGAGATGGATGTCTTTTTGGAGGTCCTCTGATAATAAAAAGCCAAAAATCAATGGGAAATCCCCTGGAGAATGCAGAAGTCTATATATTGAGAATCACATTTATTCTTTAAGTCTCCGGAGAGGCCACCAGAGCTTGGACAAGTCTTAAGCCATTTGCAGAGCGATTACAGTCCCTGCAGGCCTCTGGGAGTGTTGCAGATGAAGCTGATTCCAACATGCACCCCCTTTTCTGAATAGCTACCATGACTCCAACTATCGCTTCCTATCGCAAGCTCTGAACCCAACAAGACAGAAAACCCTGGATGCCACAGTCCCCATGGGAACCTATGTAGTGCAAGCACTGGAGCCACTCAAGGACAGCCTAGGGACTCCCAGATTCGACCAGCTAGTATCTGTGAACTGCAGGCAAAGTCTCAATCATGACCTGTATTACCATGAGGAGTCAGATACAACCTTGGCTTTCCATATCTGGTGAGAAACAACCTGGCCGATTTCTTAAATGTTTCCTAAAATCATTCAGGAATGTGCAGGGCTGTCTGGCCAGAGAAGCTCCCCCTGGGGTTTGCTTTCCTTCTTCTCGTCAGTCCATCTGCATCCGCTCATCAAATTTCCATCCCAACTCTAGGCAAATAGTCTTATGAGGTTATGTAACATTTCAGTCCTGGCCATTGGGTCCACTGCTGTCCAGGAGAGGTGCACCACACTTCCATACTGTCTCCCAGAACAGTCCTCAACTGAAACTAGTCTATATCTACTGTGATGTCACAAGCTAAAAAGCCAAGTTTTGGTTTTAGCTTCTAACGGTTGGAACAAGTGACTGTTGCCTTCTTTTGGGACTCTTTTTCTTCCTACTAGATTGCCTTGTCCACCCTTGATGAGGACTTTCCCCATGTCTTATTATATCTTGCTCTGTCCTGATTGGTTGTTGTCTTTTGAATATCATCTCTTGGAGGCCTGTTCTTTTTTTTTTTTCCAGAAGAGAAAATAGAGGGGGATCAAATCTTGGGGGAGAGTAGACATTGGGAGAAGCTGGACAGAATGCAGGAGAGAGAAACTGTAATCGGGATATATTGTATATAAGAGGAATCTATTTTTAATAAAAAATAATAAATTAAACAAAAAAATAGGCCAGGTTTTCAGCAGGGTTTGGCCATATGTGATGCTACCCAAGGTCCTATGTACTTTAGTAATGGTTTACCAAGGGCATGTTCCAGGATCACTCAACTTACTGGAGTCATATGCCCTGATCCTCCAGGGGGATACTGGAATGAGATTCCCACAAATGCTACATTCGATTCTGTGTCTTGGAGCTTTGCAGTGATGGCTTGATTTCATGCACCTATCCTAAGTTTGTTTACTTACACAGGAAAATGAAGTCCTTCCTAGGGTACTGGTCAGAAGTGACATAAACAAGGTCTCAGAAAGAGAACCCCTCGGCCTGAGTCCCTCCCACCATCCCCAGTGGGTGTAGCATATGGTACAGCAGCTGGGGACCAGCATGGAGCACCAGATAAGGAGGCCCCTTTGAATCATTAAGTAGCCTCACAAAGGAGTCCTTCCTGGACTCCATGCTGTAGCCTATGAGTCAATTAATACTTAAAAGGCAGAGTGGGCTTCAGTCATGGGCATCAGAAGGCATAGCTGAGTGAGCAGTCAAGTCAGGGTCACCTGGCTGGGAAGGCAAGGTCTGGGAACCACCCACACCATCAAGTCAGATAGCTTCTGCCACCCCAAGCCTCAGAGGGCTTCTCTTCACACAGCCAAGGAACTCAAACACACACAATGCAGACCTGGGCTCTATAGATTTGGGTGGTAATGGTACAGCCCAAGTCATAGGATGCTCATGGTCCATTTCAAGGAGGTAGAATGCAGGAAGGAAACATTGAGAAAATGTCCATCTCAAAATGCAGGCAGAAAGAGTACACAGATGATAGGTTAGTGAGAAGGGAGTACCTTGTAAAGACCAGGTTGTCCCTTCACTCTTAGCTGATGTTATAGGAAAAATAGTACAGTTCAGGATGGTTTTTCTGGAGTGGACAGAAACATAGATAGTGCCAGGCTCTGCCTAACCTTTCCCATGCTTACAGGATGCAGGGATCATGTGTGAGGTCCCAGCTTTGATTTGTGTAGACTGAATCTGGATAAGAATATACCTTGCACACCTGTAGCCTCCATCCAGCTCTGATGGTTGAGACCAAAGCCTTTATGTCCACCATGAGCAGTTTTGTGTTACACCCTCTTGATTGCAAGGATCAACAGTTAAGTTTCAACACTATCTCTGTCTGACCTAGGTGAGGACTGGAGGTTTGGCCCGTCCCTTTCATCTTATCTCTCACACTTTTCTCAAAATTGTGGTCCCAGAACCACAACATACACCCGTATCCCAAGTACATACACTCACATGCAAGGGCACATAGCTCTCACACACAATCACACACACAGGTTCCCCCCCCCCCCAGCACACACACTAACATTCACAGGCATACCCGTGCCTAGTCACTAGTCACTTACATGCATGCACACACACACACACACACACACACACACACACACACACACACTTGGGAAAGGAACATTGAGGCCATAGAGAAGGCCACTTCTCACTGCAGATGTTTTGCACTTGGGCTAATTGTTGATCATTTTGTTCAGTTTTGACTTAAGCAAATCATCAGCAGGGCCCAGGAAGGACAAGGCTCTGGGTTTTTGTCCACTTCACCAGGCTATCTCAGGAATGGTCACCTGAGAGTGGGAACTCAGAGCAGTTGTCTGAGGGGCTGCTCTTCCTACATGGTCATGTGAGGAACCCAAGCCCAGCCTAGCCTAGAACCAGGCTGCTTCACTGCACTGCGTGGAACTAAAGACTACCTGTCTCACTTGAAGTACTGAGTCCCTCTCACCTTAGTTCCAGACAACCTGGAATCCAGCTTTCCCAGTACTAAACTACACGAATAGTCACACTTATTCAAAATGTCTATGCAGGGACAGAGCTGGCTGAGCTGGGTGGCCTCCCTATCCCCTACACATACACAGTGGCTGCTCGGTGATCAGTTGGCAGCTAGTATGATTCGCAGGATACTACCATTCACATGACTAGCTTAGCAGGCAGCTAGGAGACTCAGCTGGCACATTTGACCTGAGCACAAATGTGAGTCTTGGGTGGTCAGCCCCTAAATTATTGGATGTCCAAGCTGGGTGGTGGTGTGCACCTTTAATTCCAGCACTTAGGAGACAGAAGCAGGTGTATCTCTGTGAGTTCCAGGACAGCCTGTCTACAGAGTAAGTTCCAGAACTGCCAAGGCTACAGAGAGAAATCCTGTCTCAATAAATAAATAAATAAATAAATAAATAAATAAATAAATAAATGCAAAATAACCCACAAACCAAAACAACAAAAAACCAAACCAAAAAAAACCAACAACAAAAACAAAACAACAACAACAACAACAAAATAACCAACCAACCAACCAAAACCTCACTGGATTTCCAACATGGAAACT
Organism: Rhynchomys soricoides; assembly: GCA_019843965.1. Classification (NCBI taxonomy): domain Eukaryota; kingdom Metazoa; phylum Chordata; class Mammalia; order Rodentia; family Muridae; genus Rhynchomys; species Rhynchomys soricoides. The sequence continues at coordinate 543,189 of JADRCH010000154.1, read as the reverse complement.
CTAAGGGGTAGAATCTGGAGTCACATTCTTTGAGTCTCTCCACCTTTCCAAAACCCACCTAGACCCACATTCCTAGGGAGTGAGCCAGGGAATTGTTCCCACCTCACAGCTACAGCACGTGTCCAGTTCTTGTGGAGTCTTCCAGGGCTCCTTCAAAATAAGACAGAGTCCTAGTGATGGCACCCGCTGAGCTATGACAGATTCTGGTCACTTAGGGTCTGGAAGGCAGTCAGGGATTTGCTGTTCCAAATAGTTTGGCTGCTGATGCCAGGAATCAGGGTGAGAATTTTCAGAAACAAAAAAGTGACTGATGAGTTCACTCTCCACTTTTTACAGTCTTGGTACACACAGGTCCTGAGGCACCTAGACATGCAGGAAATGAACCTTAGACACCAGGCAAAGCCCAACACAGTGCTTACTGTGGTTCAGGATTTCCAAGCCACAGCCTTTAGTGCTGCCTGAGGGAGAAGCCCAGGCACGGTGTGGGGTGTAGGGTGTGTATATGTGTCCCACGCCACTGTGTATGTGTGGGCCACATGTGTAGTGGGCTGGGTCCTGGTTTGTTGTGCAGGCTTCAGGGTGCTGGGTGGGTGGTGGTGTGTGGCCTGTTTCCATCTTTGAAAGCTCATAGGTTCATGAGGTGCTGTCAGGCAGGTGTGCCAGGCAGGTGTCTAGGTTTTCTGGCTCTTACAATAATTAGGACAGGAGTATGCAGCTGCTTTCTGTAAACTCTGGCTCCAAGTGAGTTAGTTCACTTTAGTTAGAAACTACTTCTAGAAGCAGGAGACTGCAGAGAACAACCTCTGGTTTGTTTGTTTTACATTTTCACAACAATAGAGGGCAGGAGTCTCTAACTGATCCTGGAGGCTTGGGAGCAATTCCCTCTTAATTCAAGGATGTTTTTCTGTCAGTCACAGGTTCACAATGGCTTTGAGGAGCTGGGTTTTCAGCATGATTACCAAGGTCATTTGCTATATTGCATTTCTTAAGGGTTTGTAGACATTATGCAGCAAAGTGAGTTAAACTGTCTTTCTTCATATTTCCAACGCTATTTTTGTTAACTCGGGGGTGGGGAAAGTGGTACAGTTGCCTGAGTTGTTTTAATCTATCTCTAAAATTAAAACAAAACAGACAACAGACAAGTGAGTACACAGAGTAAATCTAAACCTAAATAGGAGTTCTTATAGACATCTGTCACATTTGAACGTGACGACAATGTTAAGGCATAAGTAGTGACTTCCACACTGATCCTGTGTTCTGTCTCACACATGATCTCCACACATGTCGAGACCAGGTTTTTCCCACTGCACAGAGGTGAAACCTATCTCAGGACCTGAGACCTCACTTACTAACCTGGGCTGGAGGGTGGAGGAGAAAAGGCCTGGGTCAGAGAGTAGCCAAGCTTAAGGAGTGCTCTATATAGCCATGCTTGCACTGAAGGTAAGGTTCCTGGCAAGAAGTCACACCTTGTTCTTCCTCTAGCCGCTTCCATCCCTGGCTGAATGCTATCGGGATCAGTGACTACCTGGTAGCTGTGGGGTCAGGTTGGTGATTGTCAGTCGTGGGGTCTGTGCTTCCCTGGCCTCTTCTCCCTGGCTACAGGGTCTCCCACCTCACTGCGACAGCTCTAAAGTCCTAAGATCCTGTTCACTGTGCCCCATTGAGTACTGCTGCCCTAAGGTGACCTCCCTGCCTCCTGTCACGCCTGGAACTGCGACCGTGTGCATTCTATAAGCTCAGGAAGTCTGTTCTCCGATTTTCCCTTTCTGCCCTTTCCCAGAAAACGAAGGCTTTCACCGGCTGACGCTGCCAGAGATTACCAGCTATTGTCGGTGAGAACGGGGCATTTGTAACCTCTACTCAGCAGACTTCACATTGCACCTGTCTCTGTCTGTGGACTTCTTGAAAGGTGCCCACATCCCTCCGCCGCCGCGAACCTGGATTATTTCACAACACCTCGCCAGCTGTCGCAGGTACAAACTACCTGGATATTTAGATACCAGAGTATCTAATAGGCTGCTATCAATCTTTTATATAGAGAATACATAAATTATAAACAAATATGTCCTTTGGTCTGGTCGAACAGCACACCGATCAAAGAGACACAATGGCAGTGCATTTGCTTCCGCGGGAGCCTTATTCCCCAGCTCGCGGCTGCGCTGATGGACAGCCGGGGAGCTGTCGGCTTTTGTTCATTTGTCACAGTACACTTACCTCCTGTGGTTTTAAGTAATCAATATGGGAGCTGAAATCACCTACTGCTACGTCCGCTACCTCCTATTTTGTCCACTCATAAATTATGGATCGCTGCACAACATCAAGTCTACAATTTCGATTGCATTTGCTAATCATTGATCAATAATTCAGAAGCTGCGCCTCCTTCAAGGGCCCTGCTCTCCTACCGCATCTGGCACTGTCTGACAGCAAGTGAGGGAGTCCCTTATCACAAAGAGCAGCCGAGAAAACAACTTGTTTAAAGTCGCTCCTGAGCCTTCCTCTTCATGTTTCTGATGAGGGTGACTGTTTATATTTGGTTCCTCCCTCTGGCTTGTGAGTCCTAATGAGTGTCTTGAAGTCCCTGCAGTGGCCTGTGTGGTGGGTCTGGGAAGGCTTCTTTCTGTTAGTGTGTGTGTGTGTGTGTGTGTGTGTGTGTGTGTGTGTGCGCGCGCGCACCAGGTCTCATGAGGCAGTATTGTGTCCACACAGTATGATCCACTGTCTGTGGAGGCAAAGCTGGGTCGGTGTGTCCTGTGACTCTCAGACTCACAGGCATAAGTCACAGATTCATAGAAGACTGCCCTTGAGCAAAGTCCTTGGAAGGATGCTTTCCAGGGCCTGGCTCCTTCAGGCTTCACAGTCAGCTTTCCTTCTGTTGGTTTTAAGGTACGCTGCATCCAGCTTGTGGTGTCAGTCTGAGCAAAGTCAAAAATAACAATACATTCACAAAGCATCCTGCCTTTGGATGGAAGAAATCCTTTTATCTCAGCCCCTTTGAGGACAAGGTGGAGCCCTGCCCCCTTGCACAAGCAGCTGGCTGGAAGCTGCTACTGGTGCAGATGCGGGGAGGGGTGGAAAAAGAGGGCATTCAGTACAGAGCAGGGTGCAGGGCAGAAGCAATGAGGAGCTAGGGTTTCTGGAAAGCCTTCTCTACAAAAAGAAGGATGCTGTGGAGGTTGCCTTGTCTGGGTACAGCCCCCTGCCCCCCTTGGAAGGAGCAAAAGGGCAAGGGGAGACCCTTTGTGGGCTCCCAGGGCTCAGGCTGCCTCTTTTGCTGCTTGCTGGATGCTTTCCTGCAGCCTGCCTTCTATAGAGGCCTGGCCTCACCCATTGTCAGCGCCCTGCAGGAGGGCAGCAGCCAAGAGGCTCTCAATAACTTTAACTTTCAAAAAGTGGGGAAAAAAGAGCAGCAGGAAGGGCCAGAGAAGAGGGCAGAAGGAAAAGGTTTAAGACAATCTGTGGCAAGAAGCAAAGCTGGCAGGCCAGGAGTGGGTGATGGGGAGTGGGAGGGGGACACAAAACTTTCCATTTAAGGAGAAACAGAAAAAGAAAGAATGGAAAGGGCTTTTAATCTTTAGTGAACTTATGAGAATGTGGAGGAAAGCAAAGACCTAAGAAATGGCAACTGTCACCCAAGAGTACCATCAGCTAAAGCTGCCCTAGACATGCTGCCCGCCTCTACTGCCTCCACATCCCTGATTCCACAAGCCCAGGTGAGCACCCTACTTCTCTTATTTCACATTTTAAGCCTGCAGGTGACCTGGGGGGTCCCCAAGAGCCAGACTGTGGGGAAACTGAGGCAAGCAGTTTCTGGAACTGGAGCTGGAAGAGGAGAAGCCAGAGCAGGTGCAATGAAGGTGAGACTCACATCTTACACCCACACAGACCTTCTCCTTCCCCAGACTCACTGGCATAGGATGCAAGCACATGGAGGATAGGCCTGATGGAGAAATGGTACAGGTGGTGCTGGTAAATATCTCCTGCAGTCACCCTGGCTTGTCAGTCACTGCAGAATGCATGGCTCACTGCTGCCATATGCCTCCAACCAGCCCGCCAGCCTGACTTAAAGTCCTTCCAAGAATTATGCAAAGGTTCAAACCATAACAGCTCATGACTCAGCTCCTCCCATAAAGACTTATAGTCCTCAAGACCATAGAGGACCCTCAATATGGACTCCAGACACTAGAGATTGCTGGCCAGGACAAGTGGGACAATGGTTTGACCTGAGATGCAGAACTTGAGCCCCAAAGTTTCTCTGGAGGGGTTCCTCCTGGCCACAGCTTCTGAGAGGAGGAGTGATTGATTCCATCACATCAGAAAAATAGGAGTCAAGAGCATTTCTCTTTTGGCTTAGGCCTTTGTGGCCCGCTGGTCACAGAAGACAATCCTCTAGTAAATCAGTCATTCATTTGTCACTGTAACACAATGTCTGACAGAAACAACTTAAGGTTAAAGTTTTATTTTGGCCTATAACTAGAGGATACAGTCCATCATGTAGGAAGACAAGGCAGCAGGAATGTGAGGTGGGGATTGATCACATTTTATCAGAAAGCATGGTGTCATGGCATCAGAGAGAGAGAGAGAGACAGACAGACAGAGACAGACAGAGACAGAGACAGAGAGACAGAGACAGAAATAGACAGAGACAGAGACTGGAATTCTGGTGACCAGCTTTCTCCTATTTTCCATTTTCATTTAGTCTGGGACTCCTGTCCATGGGATGACTCCAGCTTTATTAAGAGTGTCTGAGAATGGTTTTACAAATACACCCAAAGGCAGAAGCAAAGACCTGACTCTCAGACTCCTCTGCCTATACTTATCATTTGGTGATGGCAGCATGGAGTCATATGCTTGAATACTGGTCCTCAGTTGGTGGAACTGTTTGGAAAGGATTAAGAGGTGTGCTCTTGTTGGGGAAGGTATGCTACTGGGCATCAACTTTGAGGTTTCAAAGGATTCCAGCCATTCCCAGCATCCCTATCTCTGCTTCCAATTTTCAAGTTGAGATATAAGCCCCCAGTCCCAAAGGTGCCATGCCTTTGCCTGAACCTTATAGACTCTAACCCTCAGAATTATTAATTCCCAAATGATATGTTCTCTTTTATAAGCTGCCTTGGTCATGATACTTTATCACAGCAGTAGAAAAGTAAATAAGATACAGTGTCAAGCCCTGAAATGTGGCAACAGTGGAGCAGGCAGCTCTGTAGCTGATGAAGCCGAACCCTGGGAGAACTCCCCCTCTGCTGGGTTGTATATGGCCATTCCAGAGTCATTGCTGGTACCCAGGGATTAAAACACTGATGAATCCTGTGAGACTCAGGTTACTTAGCTTTCTGCACAGTTTAGCATCCATTTAGAAACCTAACATATGTCTGTCATCTAACTATATATCTGTCTATTTGTCTTCAGATTGTCCTTCATCTATCTATCTTATCTATCTATCTACCTATCTATATCTATCTATCTGTCTATCTATCTATCTAGTATCTATCTTATCTATGTATCTATCTATCATCACCTATCTACTATCTATCATCTATCACCTATCTACTGTGTATCTATCATCTATCTATCTACTATGTAATTATCTATTATGCATCTATCTACTATCTATCATCTATTATGTATCTATCTACTATCTATCCATCTGCTATATACCTATCTAATATCATCTATCAACTACTATGTATCTATCTACTCTCTATCATCTATCTACTATGTATCTATCTACTATATCTATCTAATATGTATATATTTTCTATCTATCATCTATGTATCTATATATCATCTATATACCTATCATCTATTATCATTTATAAATCTTATCCAGCTGTCTTCTATCTCTCTCTATATCACCTATCTATTTTTATGCCCATCTCTCATTTTTATTTGCTCTGTCTAATGCTAACTGTAATCTATTTATCTGACATCCATTTATCATAATCTTTCTCATTGATCCATGCAATTTTCTTTCAACACATAAATAATTCAGTTTTCTAGTGGATTAACTGTAGGGCTGTTGCTATAGACACTACACTATAGACCTTTTACTTTCTTCTTGATTCCGAGAATGTCCCAAGCCTAGATCTATGACTGCTTTCGGCAAACAAGCTCAACAGTCCTGGGGACCACATCAAACTGTCTTGGAACCCAAGAACCAGAAGGAGTGGTCAGAAGCCCTGGATTTCAAATGGGTCTGCTTGGTGTCAATCTTCTCTACGTTCTTGTTCAGCAGAAGGGTCTTTCTGTGTCTGAGAAGAATGTAAGTGACACCTTGCCCATTCAGCCACTTGTCCTCTAAACTTTGCTAACCAAGGAAATGGAAAGGCTTAACCATTCTCCATGATGACTGCAGAGGGGATCCAGTGACTAAGAATTCCCAGCAGGGTGGACTTCTTTTTTTATTCTCAGTGTTTACATCTCAAGGCCCAGACGATGATGGTCCGAGCTTCTGTCTACTGATAAGCTATGCTCTAGGCTCAGGATCCTTTGTGCTTTTCCTGCATCATTATCTTTATCCAGCCTATGGTTCCCCCATGAGATCCTGGCCTTCCTCCTTCTTCCCCATAACACTTGGCACTACCATTTCCCCTGCTACATTTGACCTACAGTTCCAGACTACTTCCAGCTTTGGGTTTGGAGTGAAAGCAAAAGGTTGAAGACCAAGGTATTTAGCAAACCCACAAGGCTCCCAGACAAGCCACCTGCTGTACCAACTTCATAGTGCCAGATTCACAAGTGACACAGAGGTCTCCATGAGGACACTTCTTTCCCATCTCCATGTGCTGGACCAGCTCAGCCTCCCTGTGATCTGCAATGGGCTTCTCTGCACTTTTCCTTGACTTTGATAACTTCTTTGGGTCACCCTCTTTACTGCACATGTGCATGTGTGCAGGTACACATAAAGTTCTGTCGCATGTGTGATATTCTGCTGTGCATGTGCACACAAGCATGTACAGTTTTGCTGTACCAAGACACCACCTTCCTCACAGACAGGAGAGAAGTCTAGCTCTACCCCCTGCTTCTGACAGCCACCACTATTGATATATTAGTACAGGCCAGCACCTTCTTAATAGTACTCCAGTTGCTGAGGAAATACCATCAGCCTCTGGCAAATAGGGCTTCTCAAAGTTCAAACCCTTCTGTACAGTAAAGGAAACAGTGAGGAGAAAGTTATTGCTAAATAAACATCTATACAAGACTTAATGTCAGGAACATAGAAAGAACTCAAAAGTAAATAAAGAATGTGTTACTGGATAAAATGAGGAACGTGTCTTCATATCATACTCTCTCTAATTTTTTCCTACAATTTCCATGGGTTCTGTCGGGCCACCTGTCATCTTTCCATCATGGTGGCAGAGTGGTACCATGGGTCTTCATCTAGCTACTTCACAAAAAGAATCATCGAAGCCAAGGATGGCAGTGCATACCTTAAATCTCAGCACTCAGGTAGCAGGAACAGGAGGATCTGTGTGTGTTCACTATGGTTTGCAAATTGAGTTCTAAGCTAGCTAGGACTACATAGTAAGAACCTGCCTTCAAAACAGTAGTGAAACAAACAAACAAACAAACAAGCACTAAATAAATTTTAAAAAGGAAAGAAAGAAAAAGAAGCAGGAATTGTCTGGGCAGGCCAGAGCTCAGCCTCAACTGCTGTTTTTCACTTGCTGCCCACCTTGTTTTGAGACAGAGTCTCTTGCTGGCCTCTAACTCATGAGTTAGCTAGTCTGGCTGTCTACTGAGCCCCAGAGAGCCCCCTGTCTCTTTCCTTTTAGAGCTGGGATTACAAGCACATGTCACTGTGCCAAGACTTTTTTTACGGCTCTTAAATCGGCTATTATACAACCAAGTTGCTCTTGCAGTCACACTGAGTCTCCACTGGATGCTGCTGCTCTGGAAAGAAAGCTTCAGGACTGGTTCCAAACACCCATAGCAAGTCATTATCTGCACAGGTCAGGACTGAGACTCCATCCTGAGCCTCTCACAGACCTGAGTGTCTCTCCCACACTGGCACACTTTGAAGGTGGTCAGTCATGGGCAAGCAGAGAGCAAAGAATCCAGAAGGAGAGGTAGAATGACCACTCACTAATATGGAGGCTCAAGGTAAGCCAGGGATAACTGCCCAAGGAGCCCCTTTACAAAGGACAGTCAGTGGTGTCTTTGGCCAACTGTAATTTAAGTGTTATAAAACACCATCTTGATGGGTAGAATTTTGTAATTTTTCATTTGTCCATCTCCACCCTCTAATTTGAGAACATCTCCTTTCTTCCCTGTGATGACATGTATGAGGGATATCCCCCAAAGACTTGGGCATTTGAACACATGGTCCCCAGTTGGGCAGTGGTAGGGGAGCTTTAGGAAGTGCATCCTTGCTGGAGGAAGTGTGTCATTCAGGGGTGGGCTTTGAGAGCCTCATGCCACCTTAAGTTCAATCTCTCGGTTTCGTGGTTGTAGTTGGAGATGTGAACTCTCAGATTCCTGCTCTAGGGGCCATGCCTTACTGTCTGCTGCCCACTGACTGCTGCCATGCCTCCCCACCATCATGAATTCATCCCTCTGAAAGCTGTAAGCTCAAATGAACCCTTCCTTCTATCAGTAGCCTTGCTCATGATAATTTGTCACAGCAACAGAAGAGTAACTACTAGCCTCCCTAATAAACGGTCTGTCCTTCTCCTTGACTTATGTCTCTGCTAATTTGCTTATGAGCACCACCTCTTCAAGAAACATCAGAAAGAGGGATAATTATGAGACGTGAATGCCAGGGTGCAATGGAAAGTCCTTCAAGTGTGGTTGAAGTGTGAAATGTCAGTGTAAGGGTCAGCTCCTCACCACAGCAAGGGACCCGGGAGCAACCAACTTCCAAGCACCCTTCTCTCTTGTGGTTCTAAGTCCAAGGCCAAGTTGACAACTGGGTTTCTGGTTCTGACTCTTCCTGCCTTATAGATAGCTACCTTCACGGTATGTCTTCTATTGATGTGTAAAAAAAAAAATGATGGAGATAGCCACACAATCAGAGATAAACAAGGAGACACAGAGAGAAAAACAAAGACACAGAGACAGAACCCATTGAGAACCCTTTCCAGCAGGTACACTAAACCTGTTACAAGGACCCTATTTGCTTCACTTCTGCTCAGCTTACTTACCACTCCAAAGCTCTGCTGTGGCTTAACTGTCACCTCTAAAGATCATATTTATGTTTAACTGACACTGGCAGAAGCAGAGTGGAACCTCTAGGCAGGGATTAGGTCAAGGGCTGTGTTCTCTTGGGATTTGGCTTCTGAGAACAGAAGTTGGTCTCCTTTACTCTCCAGGTCTCTTGGTCTTGCTTACAGTCCACCATCCTCCATAGAATAATGATTATGAACTTCCTTGAGATCAGAACTTTGACAGTGGCTTCTGGGCCTCAGAACTCTGCAATGTTCTCTCTGTACCAGTTAGAGAGCACAGAGAAATGCTGGCAGTCTCATGGGAGGCAGAGACAACTAATGCTGGACACAGGCGCAGTCTCATGGGAGTTGGAGTAACTAATGCAGGTACACAGGAGTTTGGGACACAGAGCTGCTGCCCAAAGCTACAACCCATTCTTCTTCTTCTTCTTCTTCTTCTTCTTCTTCTTCTTCTTCTTCTTTCCTTCTCCTTCTCCTTCTCCTTCTCCTTCTCCTTCTCCTTCTCCTTCTCCTTCTCCTCCTCCTCCTCCTCCTCCTCCTCCTCCTCCTCCTTCTTCCTCTTCCTCCTCCTCCTCCTCCTCCTCCTCCTCCTCTTCTTCTTCTTTTTGTTCTTTTTTAATAAATGAGTTTCAAAGACTTGCTTTCTAATTCTGACATAGAAGGGAGTCAAAGTGTCAGATTGTATCTATACAATGAGGGAAAGGAAATGGTGAGAGGTTAGTGGCAATCATGCTGCTGATTAAAAGAGCCTTTCAGGGTGGGCACTGGCATGCAGAACCACGTGAAGAATCTGACTCTGAATGCCTGGGGCCTCATAGGCAGCTCTAGATTGTTCTGACACACTCTTGCCTCTTCTGCTACACTACACAGCCACTCACAATGACAATGGGAAGGGCCTAGATATTTGACTATTCAGGACATGCATGCATGCCTCTGCACAAGCTCTGTTCATATTATTCACACAAAACTTAAAATACAATATTGGATCTGTATAGATGTCTTGTAGTGATATTTATTGAGAGCCTTCATGTCTGGCTTTAATTGAAATGTTTCACATAAAGGCTTTGCTGTACATACTATATATATCACCACAGTGTCTCAGCAGTTAAAAGCTCTTGCTGATCTTCCAGAGGACCTGAGTTCAGTTTCCAGCAATAAGCAGATCAAAACTACTTGTAATTGCAGCTGAAGAGAATCTGATGCCCTCTTCAGGCCTCCATGGGCACCTGAGATACACATCATGTACGTGCACATGCACGTGCACATGCACACACATTCACACACACACACAAATATGAAATAGGTAAATGAATAGATAGATAGATAGATAGATAGATAGATAGATAAAATTATATGATACATATGTAACCATATAACCCTAATGGGAACACAAGAATACTATTCACATAGAACGGGAAGAAAATGCTTCAGTCACTGTCATGCAGGAACTAGAAAATCAAGTAGACATCAGAAGAGAGAATGGGTGGTGAAGTGGGCAAAACAATTCTGGGACTTTGATGGTGGGGACACAAAACACTAATGACACTTTGCAGACACTTGACAGAATATTCTAAAATCAGTCACCACTAACACCTTGCTATTCCTACCCAGAAGAATTGACAAGTGTGTGCCTATCCAATGCTTGCTCAAGAACAACTGTGGCAACACTCTCCATGACTGCCTTGAACTAGAGAGGACTTAAATGCTTCTCAATTGGAACAAGTACACTATAGTGAATCTATGCCATGTAATTCTTCTTGGCATGGAATGAGAAGGAGCTACTGGGCTGCCTGACTCCAGGAATCTCAAAAATTCTCTAAATGAAAAAGAGACTAACAGAGAGGACCCACACAGAGTAGCTGAATTTATATAAAGTTCTAAAAGCAGCAAAATACAGCCATGAAAGGCAGATTCATGTTCTCCAGAGCCAGGTCTGGGGAGAAGAGTTATTTCAAAATGGCACACAGAAGCTGCTTGCAATGATGGAACACAACAGTGATAACAGACTCTTAAATAATGGAAGGGTTCTGAGGAAAGGAGGGATCTGCTTGATGGGAGGGGTTCCAGATCATGGGGGTTCCTGGATGATTAAGAGGTTTAGTGTTGCCAGGGTGATGGCTACAGTATATTACATCATCAGTCACTCTCTCAGGTGTATCCAAGTGCAGTTTCATTGCTCATCAGCATTCCATTCACAATAACTGCATGGAGTGAATTAGCCTGGCTGGAAAGAACAGAGTGGAAATAAACAAAACTGTGGAGGTTCAGAGGTAGCCTCCTTCTGTGTGCCAGATGGTGGGGGGGAGGTATCATTTGATCAGAGGCTCCATAGCCTGTCTTAGAAACAGATTCTTGGGTGGGTTCACCCAGGGCATGGGTCAGCTCATGTCCCCTCACAGTATTCTGAGGGTTCTTTTCTTGGTAAGGAGCTAAGCTGGCTAGTGGGTCCAAGAACAAGAAAAAGTGAGAGGCAGAATATTTCTCTGTCAGGTTGGAGACAGAGGAGGCAGAACAGGTTGCTGCTCCTCTCTGGGTTCCCATGTACACATCTCGTAGTGACAAAGCTTTCCACAGTAAAGAGTGAAACTGTGGACAAACCCACAGTTCCTGCAGGTTTCTTAGGGGGCCCTCCTTTTTTTTTTTTTTTTTTTTTTTTTTTGTCTCTCTGGGCTTGTCCACAAATAGCTATGCCACCCATTTCCCCAGTTGTGATGGTTCACATTGTTAGCTTGAAAGGATCTAGACTCATCTAGAAGGCAAATCTCTGGGCATGTCTGTAAGGGAGGCTCTAGACTTGATTAATCAGAGTGGGAAGATACACCTTAACCTTGGGCAGCACCATGGACAGGGTGGGGTCTTGGGCTTTGACTACAGAAAAGAGCTGAGTCCTAGCATGCATCCTCCTTCTGCTTCCTGTCTACAGATACAATGTGACTAACTTCCTTCAGGTCTAGAATCCATGCTTTCCCACCATTATAAACTGCACCTTCACTCTGTAAGTCAAGATCAACTGTCCCTTCTTTGAGTAGCTTTTGCCAGGATTTCTGTCATTTCAATGACAAAACTATCACAAGGTACTTTTCTTTCCCCCACTTCATACCCAAACAGGTTATTTATTTCCAAGGCTCATCTAGGAGGTCTAAACTGATGGTTTATTGAACTCTCAATTGCTTTTCTTGGGTTGTTCTTTCATTCACTCTCCTGAATGCCCAGTCGGTTCACAGGAAGTAAGATCAGCTTCTCCATTGGCATCTAATATCTCTACACAATTTAGCACTTAATAAGCGTCTCTGATGATGGTGCTAATGGTGCAGAAACTTCCAGCCGGGAAAATTTTATCTATTTCAAGAGAAGCTGACTCCCTGGAATTACTTTATGATGTAAAATTGTGTTCTTTATGTTTTTGATGAGCCACAAGGTTGGTGGCTTAATGGAGGGGTTAAATGGTATGCTTGGTCAAATTGTGTGCTTCTCCCCCACTAAGTGTTCATGTTAGCTCTGAGCAGCTTTAATCTTCCCCAACCATTTCCACGCCCTGAGCGCCTAACTGTGAATTCAGAAACATCTAGGCCATCTATGAGGTAATGGGAACAAAGATGCTTTACAGCCACTTGGAATTGGAACTGAAGAAGCTCAGTTTGTCCTATTGCCCTATTACCTATGCTTTTCTTATGTTTAGGTCACATGACCTGTTCCTGATATCATACTCAGTGTGGTTACAGCCCTTTCAGGGACCCCAGTGACTACACAGAGGTCAGAATGGGGACCAGCTGAGGAGGTCTATAGAAAATAGCCAGGCCCAGGGTCACCAGAAGCAGAGGAACTGCTAGGTAGGATTCTCATCAGGAGAAGCCATGACTGAAAGGAAGGAAGGGTTTTGAGTAAAGCAGGGATGGGTCAGGCCTGAAGGCTCAACCCAAAAGAGTTCAGCTGTGTCAGGTGAGAGCAGACTACACACTTTGGCACACTCACTCAGCCATTGCTCAAGTACCCACTGCACACATAGTGTGCACTCTACCCAAGACCTGACAGAGCAAATGGCTCCAAAGGAGGTTCTCATAGCCCCCATTCTTGTGAAGCTCCATTCAAGCAGGCTTCAGATCTCAGGTAGAAGTAGATAAGTAAGCTGAGGTGCACCCACTGAGGACAAGAGGTCCAGGGAGGCAACATTGGAGAGAGAAAGAGATGGCTAAAATGCAGGAGAATGGGAATATGGCCAGGCCACCTGGGAGAGCTCCTTCCAATGAAAACCAGACCCTATGAATTCCATGATCCTAAGGATTGGCTGCTGTGCCTGAGCTCAATGTCCAATACAGTGACTATTACAGCTGGAAGAAAATGCTAGTGTTATTCTAAGAGATGCTCCATCTACAGTCTTATAAAATCATGGGAAAAAAGGTGTGTTTCTAAGCTCTGCTTTGAACCCATTCGTTAGTCTCTGATATAGACACCAGTGTGGTTGTTGAATACCTTTCTTTTTCCTGTCAGAGCATTGAGGAGCCTGTGTGAGGGCATTCTTCCCCACTAGATGGAGGAAGCAGGGGTCTCACATACAGGTGCCCGATCCCAAGAAGGTCAGGTTGGCCTCATCCATGTTCTAAGACATGACTCCTTGTAAAGGCTTCTCCAGAGCCTTTTCCTAGAACCAAGTTGAATCCTCCAATAGCCATTGTGGATTGGCTGTGCAGCTGTAAAGAAGAATCAAAATGTCACTTTCTAATTAAAACTCATGAAGGAAAAAATTAAATCTTGTCTTTTAATGGTATCATTTATTGTCATGGATACCAGAGGGGGGAACAGTATTAATGGAATGCATGGAGAAAATTCTACACTTAGTGGGGAGCATCTTGGCTCATCCCAACCTTCAGTGTGTTTGCACTAGGCCTGAACTGAGCAGGCTTCAGTTTATTCTGAATTATCCACCAGTGATTTCTATCAAGACAGGGAATAAGTGATCTAGAATCTATTCTTCACCTTTGTTGAAATTTTTCTAAAAATTCATTGAAGAGAACTGTTTCTCTTCAATGAAATTCTTCTTGTAATGAAAAGAAGGAAAGAAGAGAGCCTAGTCAGGCCCTGTTCACTCCTGGGCTCCCAACCTAAGCACCAACCATGAGGGTACCCTAAGTCTCCCAGCTCCCCATGGGAAGCATCTGTGTGGATTCACTTAGAATTAAGTTAATTGGGTTCACTGTAAAGTTGTCCTCCTTCCTGCAGGAAACTCTCCTAGGTCTTCCTCAGCACTCCTGGTCACTAGACTCCCAGCTATCCTGTTAGCTGGGACTTTAATTAGCTCTGGCATCCTCTTCATAATGATGAACACAGAGATGATGAATGGAAATGCAAATGCCGGTGAAGTGCCTCAGCCATCAGCGGGAGCATCGTTAATACCTTCCCACTGGTAAATCGATCACTGTCACTCTCGGGTGCTGTGTTCCGCAGGGCTCATGGCCGTGGGCCAGAATGCTTTCCAGAGTGCAGGCAGGCCGAGCTTGGTGGGCCTTCCTTCCCATATGCTTTTACTCATCTTTTGCTGAATATTTGTTTGGCAGCTGGGGTTCCAATATATTTCCAGCTGAGACGATAACTATCTTGGGTCAATAAGCAAATGGCTAATTTATAGCAAAATAAACACCAATAAGAAACTGTTCATTGAGCATTGAAGTTTGAAAGGAGGTGGAAAGAATGGTTCAGATGGAGCCTAGCACTGTGGCCAGTGTCTGATCCTGTAGAAATCTGGGGAATCTTGAGTTGTTACTCAAGAAGTGTGGACGCAAAAGCGCTTCCAGTCACAGCACAGTGGTCTCCATCAATTTGGTTTTGTGTGACTGAGGTGACTCTTCTTCAACCAGGAGCCCAGACTGGTGCTTCAAGTTTTCCTACTGTGCCTCTTTCCAGGTGCCCAGCAGCTGGGAATCCAGCCTTGGTTCTGGTATGACAATATAGAGGGAGTGTGTTTTACATTGGTTTTTAGTTGCCGCAAAGTCACAGTACCATGAGGGTCTCTGAGTGAGAGGAGGTACTGATAGAGCCTGGCCATTGTTATCACATCTCTACAGCCATGAATAAATTCTTCTTCTTTGCTCCACTGCACTGGCTGTCTCCCTACTGACACACAACTGAGAGTTCATGTGATATCTTCCAAATAATGCACGAGTAGTCAGGTGAACACCTGCCTCCTTCATGTGGAGTGGAGTGTGGTTTGGGTGCCATGTTAAGACCTTCCCTGTCCTAGCCAGAGGAGGGGCAAGCCCTGGTGGTGTCACAACCTGTGTGACCTCAGCTCTGGAGAGTCTTCCCTGACCACACTTGCTTCACAAATGATGTTTAACTCACCGGGGACTAGCAGTGCCTCCAACCTTCAGTTCAGTGAATGCAAAGGATTCCCACCATCTTTCTCAGATCTTTCTGCCTTGTAGGATGGGCACAGTCCCCACTTCACAGACAGCCCCTGCCACCTGCATCCTATTGTATGGAAGCCAGAGGCTTTACAGGTCATGCTACAACGCCTCTATTTCACACTTCCTTGTGTGTGGCTTTTCCATTCTTTCTATATGTTCCAAACATGGTGTGTATAATACTCTGTTTTTGCTGCCCACGTCCTTAGCCGTCCACATGGATATTATCCTTGGAGTCTATTCTCTCTTGCTCTCATTCTGCCCCAGTCCATTCTTAACACAGCAGCCAGGGACACCTTGAACGTGACAATGGAATCTCATGCTTACAATACCCAAAGAACATCCATAGGTCTGAACTCTAGAGCCAGCCACCCCATTTCAACTCCCCAATCCTAGTAGCTCAGCATGAATGGTATCACCACATTCCACAAGTAACTATTCAGCTAGCTTACATCTCTTACTCCAACCTCTGGGAATACTGCTCTTGACTTTTTGAAAATAAGATCATTCTAAAAGTTTCTGTGAGGTATGAATCAAACTTCACCAAGAGCAATCTTGGCTCTGCCGTTAACCCTTTGCTATAAGAAGCTCATCCACAAGCAGCCTGCGACTACTTCTGGACAGCTGAGCCACCATCTATAGCTGTCTTTTACCACTGAGATCTGACATCATGAAGAACTGGCTGACTGAGCCTGTAGTGATTTAATTCTAGCAATTGCTGAAATTATAGCCCAAGAGGTCCATCTGCCAAATGTCCACTAGATCCAGACTACCTGTAGGATTCTGAGAGGTAGAACTAGGTTATACCATGGAGCCACTACGTTTTGTTGAGAAGCAGATTGAATAAACACACTAATATATATGGTTTTGTTGGCCAACGGGATTAACTCCATGTCCCTACCCTGGCTTTTCCTCTTCTTTGTCCTTCTACATAAGGTTGAACTTCTCCTGAATACAGGGGGCAGCTGTAGTTTTCTATAGCACTGGAAAAGCCCAGTGCCTAGCGGGACCACCATCAACATTGGCAGAATACATGGGTGAAGATAAATGTTAGTCTCTGATCACTGATGGCATTGACTCTTCTCCTAGCCAGCCTATAGTTCTCAAAATCATTGATGCCTGAGAAGTTCAGAAGCCCAGTGCAGAATTTTTGATGGAGACAGCCTTGTTAATCACCCAACACTGAACCTCCAGCCCAAGCATAGGTGTGGCTGTGCCTGGCATAAGTTAGTCCCATCTGCCGCTGGGTGAACAAGCACATCTAGTTTTAAGTTCACTCTAAAAGTTTATATTGGAGACCAACCAAATCCTGCAAAGTGGGAGCTCGGGAGGTAAAGAAACACAATTAAAATTCAAGTTCCATTTAAAAAATATTAATACAAATATTTGTATCAGGTTAGTAATTTATAGTCAGGCCAAGCTAAAAGGGAACCGAAGATAAACAGCTCTTCTTCTCCTTAAGCTGTTAGCTACAATTGCAAGAACTCTTTTAAAATGCACTTTTTTTATTAAAATTATTGCCTTGAAGTTACATCTTATGACAGTATTTCCTTCTTAATGAGAAATCATGAAAGTATCTTTATTTAAGGGAAAGTAATTTCCCTCTAAAATAAATAAAGGGAAATTAATTTCCATCTGACTATAGGTTAAATATTTTATTTGGTTAGTATAATGACAGCAAGGATAAACAAATAAGGGGCAGAGAATGTTTGGTTACCTAGGTACCTATTAAGGCTTTGGCATCCCTTCTAGAGTGCTAGCCAATTTCAATAGCATAAGGAGCACGAGGAAATAAATTAGACATTTTAATTGTAAGATTATAACATACTGATGGAAGAGCTGGGAGGGAGCCAAAACAAATTTTAATGACAAAACAATAATCTAAGCAAAGTTGAAAACATTAGACTCTATGAGCTTCGAAGGGAAATAAGCAAAATCGGCTCTTGCCAAGCTTGCAAGTCTAACCAGAGGATACAAATAGCTGACAAGCTTCTCCAGACAACAAAGGCTGTTTTAAACAGTAAAACAAAAGTGTAATTGGGGAAAATTTTAGTTAGCATTAATAATTGATATTTTTGGGAACTGGAACCACAGGGAAATCCTCTGAGGAAACTGAGACTCTTTTTTTTTAAGGTGTCATCGTGCCCAGCCATCTGTGACCATCACTGAGAACAAGCACTGTCTTAAGATCTTAGTTGGGAAACAGGACCATGGGCAAGTCAGCCTTGGACAAGAGAATGTGACTTGTCAGATTTGGAACAATAGAACTATTCTCCGTGTAACTGGCGACTTGGCAGAGGGGCAAGCCCACGGGAGATGTTTGTTCTGCTCAAATCTGATTAGCCTTGATTGCCACCTTCCTGAGACATGGGCCACAAGGCTCTAGACAGCTATGAACAGCAAGGGGCAGCTGCTCTGCCCGGCTCTTGCTGCCCAGCTGGGTCTCTGTGTGCAGAGCTCTCTCTCTATTTGTAGTCTGACCTAGGACAGCATGACATAGAAAATAGACTAAATAGACAGCCTAGACTAAATGATTTAGGGCAAAGATTTTTAAGCAATAGGTCTTAATTCCATATGGGGTCCTATAACTGAATGTTGGAGTGAGATGTGAAAACTTGGCAATGGCAGAAGGCTTCTGGATGTTTGGTGTTCAGTGACCAAACATTAATTCAAAATCAAACTCATAATGAACCTAAGATGTTCCTGACAGCATCTGTCCATGTTGTATGATGCACTCACAGGAGTTCGGGGCACACAAAGGAACACTTTACATTGCTCAAACTAAGATGCCACACAATGACAGAGAATGCTGCAGCCAAGATGTTTGTACTGAAGATAATGTTTTCCAACTTTTATGGAATAAAGATGGCTTCGTTGTGGTAATCAAAGACTCTTAATATTTCCCTGCCACAGTTCCTTAGCATGAAGTCTCAAGTTCAGCACCTCTTTACAGGGATGGTAATGTGGCTCAAAGAAAGCCTTCAGTTCAAATTCCAACACCACTAAAATGAATTAGTGTGTGCTAGGTTGTGTTGCATTAGAAATTTGGGTTTAAAAAATTGTTGTCATGTCCTTTTTATACAGGAATGTGTTCTACTGAAACAAAGCAAAACTTTTGGGTTTCTCAACCACCGCTGCTATATGTGCATTTAAGTATAAAGCCCAGTCTCTTAGGCACAAACAAACATGATGTCCTGAACCAAAGCTAGTAGTATATTTGATAAATTATTAGCAGTGTTTATTTGTAGTTATGGCAAAACAATTTTCTGGTGTGGATAAGTCACTGAATTTAGGAAGAAGAATTAATACTGATGGCACAGTGTAGTATGCTTAAATTGACAAGAAGAAAAAAATGCCGACTACTTTGCAATATAGATTTGCTTTTGATGATCTTGACTAAGTAAAAAAGAAAACTCTGCTTAAATTGTTCTGTTTTGGGCTTTAAAATCATGAAACCAGATAATATGAATGACATTTTGAGGGTTAGAGACAAGGCTCAATGGCTAAGAGCTCATATCTTTCTTGCAGAGGACCCAAGTTCAGTTCCCAGCACCCATGTCTGGCAACTCACAACTCTATAATCCTAGCTCCAGAGGATTTGATGCACTTTTCTGGTCTCCATAGACAGCTAGTATGTGGCAGACATACACGAACACACACACACACACACACACACACACACACGTGCACACACAGATACACATAGTCACATACACATGCACACACACAGATATACACACACAGAAACACATACATGCACACACATACACACACACAGAGACACACAAATACACACACTCACATACACATATATACACAGATACACACACATACACACATACATGCACACACACATGCATACACAGACTCACACATATACACACACAGACACACAAACACACACATATACACAGTCTCACACAAATATACACACACAGACACACACAGAGACAGACACACAGACACAGATAGACACACACATAAATAAAAATGAAAACAAATGTTTAAAATTTAAGAAGAACCCCTCATCTCAACCATGCGCATGATTGAGGGGATATTTGAGCAACTTTTTAAATCTGCTAATGAGGAGTAGCAATGATCTGAGAATCTGTTTGTGCCACTGAAAGTGTTTGCTCACATCCAAGGAGACATCCTGTTTACAACTTGCCCAAGCTAAAAGGCCCTGGACAACTGAATACAGGTTCCTGTTACCTGCTGATATCGAAATGTCAGAAGTAGAACACAGGGAAAAGGAGAGCGATGAAATTCGGGAAGTGTCTTAACTGAAGAAGCTCTGAAAGTCATACATACTAGCCTCCGTACGGCTTGGTTCTGGGCTTTTGGCAGCCCAAATCTTGTAGTACAGTGAGACACAGGTGTTACTATGTGTAAAATAAGCTTTGTTAAGACAATTTCTTTACATTTTCTTACTTGTAGTGTGTCTGTGTTGGGAAGCAGTGTACCTGTGAACACCACACAGCATAGGGGGGTCAGAGGATGACTTTGAGGAGTCATTTCTCTCCTTCCGTCATGAGGATTTCGTGGTTCACACTTAAGTTGTGCTTGGTGGCAAGGGCCTTTACTCATGAAGCCATCTTTCTGGTGCCCAGACAAACTTCTCTGAAGGACACATGGAAGAGATTTGTCTTAAAATTTGTGATTTTTCTTGAAGGTTTACAGTGGGAAGGTTGCTGTCTGTACACTATGGTGGTCAGAGGACATCTGGTATGCCATGAAATTCAAAGCTGGTGTCAGGGAATGTCCCAGCCTTATGCACCTGACTGTCTACCAGAGCCTCTTGAGGTCTAAAATATAGGACCAGAGATAACCACTTTACTGTGATGACATTTTTTCAATGAAATTCATGAAAAGTTGTGCCCTTAGTAATGGTTTTGTGAAGACATGGGGTGTGATCATAAAAATGATGACACTCAGAGGTTTGGTGACTCTCAAGAGGGTCATATTAAAGAAGTGATAGACACTAAAAGGTGAATGTCTCATATTTTTAACTTCGTAAAAGTCCAACTTTGTTAATTCTTCATAGTGATCAAAGGCTTTCAAAATGGTGCTGTAAGTCAGAAGTTTTTTAAAAAGGGTTTTCAAACGTGTCATTTTAAAGGAGACATTGGAACATATGTTAAGATAGAAAAGTCTACTTACAATGTTAAGATATGGAGGGATGGGGTAAAAAATGTTCCTGTAGAAATCTTTGCATCCACAGATGATTTTATCATTAAAATAACTTTCCCAATGATTATTCAGTTGTAAGAACTTCAGTTGATCGTTCAAAGTGTCAAGAGATACAGTTCAAAAGTATTCTCTTTCAAATTTTGATTATGAAAATCTTATGGGTTGTTAAACCACGTTAAAAACAACAGCAGAGAAATCAGCCAGCTACTGTTAGCACCTCAAGAAAAAACGAAAAACAACCTACCAAGTTATCAAGAAACATAGGCTTAAAACTCGGGCTTCATTTTTAAAAATGTTAAAATTAACATTTTTTGTTAATTTTGGCTGGATTAAGACAGAATTTCAACAATTTCTGAATGTCACCAGCACACTTCTGTGATTCAGCCCTGTGTGTTTGTGTAAAGCACAAGTCTCAGTATGGTTTAATTATAAAATAAAAATATCAATCAACTCTAAAAACATTAGCATGTCATAAAACATCTCTATACATAGTGTTAAATGTTCACCCAGGATTGAATTCTATACAAAAATTAAAAAAAAAAATAACCCACACCCAATGGACATTTTCTTTTACCATTAGTAAATGGAAACATTATATGAAGAAATATCAAAGAAATACTTTCAGACAAATTTGTTAATGAGTCATTCCTGGTAAATGGTCCCTTTGTACATCTGTTCTATAGATCTATATACCTGGAGTCTTGTAGAAATTTCTCTCCAGTCAACATTTTCTATTCTCAATCCTTTTCAGCAGAGAACAGTCACCTGCAGTAATACAACTTTAATCAGCTGATTGATGTGCAACAAATCCATGTTAAGTGGCTGGGCTGGTGAGTTGTGACACATGTAAGCAGCTGAGAAGCCAGTTCAGTTAAGAGGCTGTCCTTGACCCTCTCCTAAGAAAGACTTCATGACCTACTGTGTCAGGAGTCATCCATCTGTTTTCGCTCCACAGATCCATGGGTGAGGGAATCCTGCTTGTTCACACTTGTGCTTGGAATCTCCTGCTCAACACAAGCTTGTGGAGGTTCTCCATGCTGCCCTTGGTACCAAACCTTCATCTGTGTTTCTGAGTACTTTTCTATTCATTTATCACTACAATAAATTTATTATCCATCTGCACAGGAAATTCCCTGGCTTGACACAGTTATGGGTAAAGCCCATTGGATGATTCAAGACAGGTCCGATTGGTGGATACTTTGAAGTTGCAAAGAATATATTTCTACGGCTTTGCAAATTAGATATGCCATTCCAAACTCTCAAGGAAGACATGAAGGTCTTCCACCTTGTTTGGAAAAGGTGGTACTGCCTGTACTGGGCTAGCTGAAGCACAAGTCTCTTAGATTCTCTTAGCTCCAGTCCCCATCTTCCTGTGGAAGTACTGATGTTACAAACACTCATGCTAACAGGTCCTGCTTTTTGCACGACTTCTGTGGATTTGGGCCTAGGTCCTTACATTTTATCTACTAAGCCATCTCCACTGATTTTTCTTGTGGTATTTCCTTGTTCTAAGATTGTGTCAGAGTTTGAGTGTCTGTATGTGCCAACAGGTAGATTCATATGTTACACAAATATGCATTGTGTGAATGCATACACATAGACACATCTGCAATTGTATTTATGTAAACACACGAATTCATTCACAGAGGACCATTCTCAGGAAAGCTTCTAGTCACACCTGTATGTACTATTTTCTCATAGCTCTGGCTGGCTTTTTCTTGTCCCTACTGTTGTTTCTTGAGGACCCTAGGATTTTAAAGGAGATTTGCCCCAGCTTACCACTCCTGGCAAAGAGCATATTAATGATAATTTTTGCAAGATGAGTCTAGTGTTCACTTTCACTTTCAGCTTTTGTGTTTGTATCTGAAACATTTCCTGCAGATGGACTTGGTTTTGCCTCCCTTTTCTCTGCAGCCTTGGTGCCTGTCTTAGCAGTTTTCATGGTGAATTCATGCAGCCTTAATGTTGGTCCGGTATTGATGTGGTGGGGTCAGAGCCCTTCTGCTCTCCATTGGTCATTCCACTGGTTTGTTAAGTGCATCCTGTGGCCATTTCATTTGCATTAAACAGCTCATTGTTTGTTTTAGTTTACTCCATTGTCTCCTGTCTCTGTTGTTCTCAGTGCTGCTCTAACGTGGCCTTAGGCTTCCTTTTGTCAATCTTCTATCCTCACAGGATTCCCCTCACTTCAGACTTCTCACTTCACAGCAGGCATTTGCTGTTTGCAAGTTCAGCATAGATCAGCTCCTCTAACACGCTTTCTATACCCATCCTCATCCCATTTCAACAGGTGCCATCTTCTACTTCTGCAGAAACAAAATCATGCTCGCATGGTGTCACTGAGTTTTTCCTTTGGCTGAAGCCTTCTAAGTAAGTCAGAGGAGGGAAAACAAAGTATTTGAATTCACCCATCTGGCTTTCCACTTCCATGGGTTCCAGCCAACATCCTGTATAAAGCCTCAAGCATGTCTTGAATTTTGTGTCTTCCTGCATTGAGCATGCTCATATTTTAAAAATCCTAACCAGTCCTCTTTCTTCTCTTTGTAAAAGGACACTTTTACAAAGTCCTCCATGGCAGCTGTCCATGGAGTTTGTCTTTCTTTTAGTGTTGGGCTGTTGCTCTTTTGTGTTTTGTGTCTTGGCTCTGTGCTTTCTAGAATAACTCTAGCTGTGCAGAATCAACTGTCTCTCTCTGCCTTTCTGTCTCTGCCTGTCCTGTCTCTCTGTCTCTGTCTCTGTCCATCTATCTCTGTCTCTTTCTGTGTTTCTCTCTCTCTCTCTCTCTCTCTCTCTCTCTGTCTCTCTCTCTCTCTCTCTCACACACACACACACACACACATACACACAAACACACACCGGTCACACTTTACATTCTTAGATTTGCTAGCTGATGTTTTACTATCAGGACTGTATTAGTTTTGGTTGCCATTTCCTCTTTCCAGCTGTTTGAGTGCTGGCCTCCTTTCTCAGATCACAGCCTCAGTTCTATCCCGGCCATTTCTCTCTGCATTCAAGGTGACATCATTTCTTCCCATCATCTACAGTCTGCTCTCAGGAATATCCACTAAGGTTTTGCTTTGGTTGTTTTCCTTCTAGAATGGTTTGTGGTTGTTGTTGTTGCTGTTGTTGTTGTCATTCCCACTGTGCATACCATTTCTATGCTGAGAGTCCATTGATCACATCGAAACTGTGTCTTCATTTCCTTCCTATGAATGTGTGTCATCCTTAAGGACATCCATAGCAGCTACTCTAGAGACTTTGGTTGCTAAGCCACTAATTTACTAATAGATAGTAAATTATCTATTTACTATTCTTATTTTTTGAGACAGGGTTTCTCTGTGTAACCCTGGCTGCTCTGGAACTCTTTGTAGACCAGGATGGCTTCAAACTCTGAGACCAACCTGCTTCTGCATCCCAAGTGTGGAGAATAAAGGTGCGTGCCACCACACCTGCCACTTGCGGTGATTTCTAATGGAACCCTGGGCAGTATTTATAATGTTCTCAGAAACTCCAGCGTTCAATCTTTCTCTGTAGTCTAGCATTTCATTTTCCAGGAGCTAAGACCTGGATGTTCTCACTTTCTGAAAACTTTTTTATATACTTCACTAAGGTAGGTATGCAGTGGGCTTCCCTCTGGACATTTAAAGTACAACCTTGATAGCAGCAAGACAATTGAGGCCAGACATACCCCTGTGTTACTAGGGCCAGAGCTGAGAAGCTCTAGGGAACTCCCAGGATCTGCTGTCCCTAGGTTTCCTCTTCACCTAGTTTCCTCCTTCCTGGGTCTCCTGTCTCCAGATTGCTTGTCCCAGGTTGCCTGTTCCTCATGTCTCTTCCTGACTCAGCTCTCTCCTATGTCTTCCTTCCCTGGATTAGCTCTTCCTGTCCCCTGGGTATCTTCCGTCTTGGGTCAGCTGCCCCCTGGTCATCATTCCTCTGGGTCAGCTCTCCTGGGTGCTCCATATTTAGTATCTTGTTCTGGCCTTGGTTTCTCAGAGCTTCTCAAAGTTTTGCCAGCTTACCCACAGCCCAGCCTCCAGCCAGAGACTTATGAGGGGGACTCCACATGGGATTCTGGCTCCCAGGCTGTGTAGCTTTCTGGTCTCCTTCCCTAGCTCAGAGATTCCTACTGCTTGGTGTCCCAGACTCTGCCCTCTGGGTTGGTTTCTTACTAAGGGCAGGAACAGCTGGTGCAGTCATGCTTCTGGCTTGCCTCTGGGTAAGCAGGAACAGCTTATGTGTTTCTGGTAGCAGAGGCAGCAGGGGAGAGTGCAGGGAAAAATGTGACAATTAGTGGCTATGTGTATTCAGTGCCGATAAGCAAAAAGGATCACAGTGTTCTCATAGTTAAATCATTTGGCTTGAAATAATCAACTTGCCTGTTCTTGATTAAATAATAAGATATTTTACTCCATCTGCACCTTACCTAGTACTACATAGTCATGTTTTAAGATACTATCTTTGTATGAGGAAATAATTATAGTTTTGACCTAGTTTCCTTGTCTTTCTCGTTCTTTCCCTGTGTTTATGTATGCCAATTAGGTAAATTACTTACTTAACAACCTCTCTTGTCCACATGGAGTTGTCATTTAGATGGAGCTTAGTTATTCATGCATGTGTTGTTCAAGTTTCAACTTTAAATTTTTGTTCCTGGCTGTGCTTTGTCGATTCCCAATGGGGTGTGTGACGAACCCTTGGATGGAGTCCTGGAAAACAGGGTGACATGGAGTGCTTGGGTCACAGTGCAATCGGGGCCACCTATGCTGCTTGGTTTGTGTCATCTAAACATAAGCCAGGGTCATCTGGTAAGAGGAAACATCACATGAGGAAATATCCCATTGCATTGACCTATGGACATGTCTGAGGGGCATTTTCTTAATTAAATGATTGATGTGGGATGTGGGACGGCCCAACTCATGGTAGGTAGTACCACCTCAGGGCAGGTGGGCCTGGGTTGTATAAGAGAGCAAGCTGAGTAAAACATGAGGAGCAATCCAGTCAGCAACACTCCTTCATGGCTTCTGCATCAGTCCCTGCCTCCAGGTTCCTGCTTTGAGTTTCTGCCCTGATTTCCTTCAGTGATGTACAAACATAAGAAGAAAAGTCTTTCTCTCTTTGTTGCTTTTGGTCATGGGGTTTAACTTAGCACTAGAAAGCACAATAGAGCTAGCAGGAACCTCTACCCCAACTCTACACTATGCCCCTGATACCTCCAGGCCTTGCTTCTAAAGTTTAGCTGAAGTAAAAATACATGAATGACAGAAGTGTGGTTTTCTTTTCACGTAGAAGCCTCAATGTGTCCATTACTGATGCTGTTTATCTGATGCTGGAGGAGCTTGGTTCCTACTATCACTTGCCAGGGACCTTCCCACTGGCTCACAACTTGGTGACAAGTCCTGAAGTGCAGAGCCTCCAAGGATCACTACCAATTAGAAGCCTCATCTAGACAGCAGGAGACATGCTTTTAAGATCAAGAAGTGAATGGTAGGACTGGGAGCATGCCCCCAGCTCTGTGTGGGAGGTGGCAGGCAAGTTTAGAGGGAATATGAGCAGATTTTGGGTGCTGTGGACTAGGAAGCCATGTTAGACTGAAAGGAGAAGGAAAGGGATGAGGCGTGGGAGAAGTTTGGATAAAGGAGTTTGAAGAAATGGCTTCTGAATTCAGAATGTTGGCTATTTAAGTACAAAAGTTAAACAGTCAGGATGAGATGGTGTATTGGACCTGTGTCCTTCATGGATACTTCAGATACCTCCTCTGCTGGCTCAGCTCCCCTATGAAGCAGTGAGGAGGCAGACGGAGACCTTATGGGGTCTCTCTGTGGGCATGGGAAGCTGGTGTGCATTTTTCATGAACAATGATCTGTTTAGGCACAGTTCTTGGTCCCTGTGAATCTTTCCTAAATGTAGATCTGATGCAGTCTGCTTCATGAGACAACCAAATACATGTAGCTATTGAGTATCATATCTCATCTCATGGGGGTTGGAAGAAACCCTACTGGAGCTGAAAAGTGACTTGGTGGTTAAGAGCACTGGCTGATCTTCCAGAGGACCTGGGTTCAGTTCTCAGCAGTCACAAGGCAGCTCACAGCCATCTATAACTTCCGTTCTCCATGAGTACCAGGTACACATGCATTGCACATCATTTCTCCATGAGTACGTGTAGTGCACATACATATATGCAGGCTAAACACATAAAAAATAAAACAAAAAATAAATAATACTGGTTCCCTGGTGCCAGTTAACCACATGAAACTGAATGTGCTATTTATTTCCAATACTTTCAACACCTCCGTTAGTAGATCCGTGTCAGATGGACAAGAAGCAAATGTCAACATCTCAAGTTGCTTCTAGTGTAACTAATCTGTCTGTTTCATTCATTATTTAGTTTTCTTGTGTTAAGGTTTCCCATAAGGACCCTTTCAACCGGTCTTCTCTAGGGAGGTCTCTTTGTAGCCAATGGCCATGCCCTTAGATCCTCTCCTTTGCCTCTATTCTGCTGGAACCAGCAGGATATGTGGGCCAGAGTGGGTAGGTGGCTTGATAAACTGGTATCATGGTGGGGGTATAAGAAGGTAACTAGTTTCTGAAGAGGCTGGTGAAGTTCCCTATAGAGAGCAGACTGTTGGCTATGAGACACCAGTGGCCTCAAGCCATCAGAGTGGGAGCTCACCCCCCTGCCCGTACCTGTTGCTTCCAAAGGCCCAACCAACTTCTGCTGATTGCCTCTCACAGACTGGAGTGACCAGGTCTCACATCTCCCTCCCCCAGGGCTCGTAGCATGAACAGTGTGACCAGGAAGCTATCTGCCATCTGATTCCTTTCTTCCTGAGCCCAGCTATGCAAACACACAGTACCTCATCTTACTGCAGACAAAGGCTTGGCCTGGGTCAACCTTACCCAAACAAAACCAGAAATGGCCAGGGGTAAATGTACTTTGTTTCAGCAGGCAATGACTGTCACCCAAAACTGGAGATGAAGCTGAGTGTGACAGGGAGACAGTGGTGGTCAGCTAATTGTTTACTTGACACAAGATAGAATCATCTGGGAAGAAAGTCTTTGTGAGAGATTGGCTGGCCTGTGAGCCCGTCTGTAGGGGAAGTTTGTATGTTAAGTGATGTAGAAAGCTCACTGTGGGTAGCTTTTCTTAGGCAAGGTGTCCTGAGCTGCAGGAGTGGGCATACTGAGCTGGGTGCAAGCAAGTGAGCATGCACATGTTCATTTCTCTCTGCTCCTGACAGGGTGTAGCTATCTATTCCAAGTTCTTGCCATAGTGACATCTCTACAGTTTGGACTATAACTTGGAACTGTAAGCTCAAATAAACATGCTCTCCTTAAGCTGCTTTCTGTCAGTTGTTTTATCAAACCTGGAGAAATGAGGCTGATATAACAACCAAACTCAGCCCCTCTTGTCCTGTCAGTGGAGATATGAGCCATCCCCCAACTCCCTCCACTGATCCCTCTCTATCTCCCCATGTGCTCAGGCTCCACTCTACTCTGCACTTGGAATCACCAAAACCACTGACCTCATCCAGGCTGTTAAACTATACCACACAAACCTGTGGTACTGCGACCTGTTACCTATAACCATGGCACTCACGGGACAGTATTCTGTTTCTGTTTGCTGAGTGAATTACACATCCCAGCCCTAGAATACTGGTGGTTTCTATAGACAGGGGTATAGGATCTCCAAGGGGTGGGGCTGCTAGTTAGAGGTCACACACTTAACAAGTCAGACAGCCAGAATGCATGGGCTGATGAGAGGGATTGACAGTCCGGAATGCTATCCTCAACTTGTGAACGTCAACACAGCAGCTTCAACAGTGTCACATGGTGAGTGACATCAAGGGTTAAGAGTGACCCTCGGGAGAACCTAAAATACCTGGCTATGCCTTGCTGTTGAAGGCAGAAGAGCTCTGTGCTGTGTGGGGTCTGGTGGCCTCACTGTGACTCCAATCAACAGGAGAGAAACTACTCTGCTCTGATTAGAAACACAGGGGGGCAGTGCCTTGGGTTCTTTTTCCTTTTATTTATATGTACTAACTGCTTGTCACTCTGGGTTCCTGTGTTATTTCCATACCCACATACAACATGCACTGATCAAATCTACATTCTCTCTATCTCCTTCCATCCCAACTTGCTCAAACTCTGTTAACCATAATTCTGCATCCCGGCTGACTCTGTCAAACCCACATATGGAGAAGACACTAAGTCCTTGTCTTTCTATATTTGGTCTATCTCACTTTACACGCTGTCCCTTAGTCCCTTTTGTCTTGCTGCAAATAACCAACTTCACGGTGTGCGATGGAATCCTAGTAAGTCATAAAGACTTTAAAGTTTTTTCCGAGGAGTCAGGGCACAGTGGTGTAGAACAATTAAAATCTCAGTATACAAAACCTAAAGTATTTAGAACAAAAGAGCTCAATGTCAGAATGAAGTGTGAGAACACAAACGCACAGGCTGCATGGGGGCATGTAGTATAATATTCAGTAACTCCAAAGCCACTCAACGAGAATTCACCAGCAGCGCCCTCTGGAGGTGGACCACACACACTAAGTTTATATGTACTCCACCCAGCGGCAGAATTATCAGCAGATATTCCTTTTGAAAATATGACCCTTGGTTTCCTTATCAGTTGCAATAAGCAGACATCACTTTAGTCACTGCGAAAGTAAAACTGCTTCACTTTGGAGGAAAAAGAAGGCCCACTGCACAAGAGAAACCTGTATTCCCCCCCCCCCCAAGCTTTATGACAGCCCCGTGGAGTCCTAAACCATCAACCATCCTCAGAGCCCTGACCATCCTTATGAATTTTTATGAAGCACTCCAAACACACTTGAGAACTCTGAGCAGCATGGCCATGCTCCTAGGTGAGTTTCTAGGGCTGACCAAACTTCATTGTTAACTTTAGTTAACGCCAAGGAACACGTGACTTGTTTAAGAAAGAAACACTAGCTCCTTTTATTCTTCCCTTTTCAAAATCCCTCTGTTCTCAGGAGAGGAAGGCAGCTGACTCATCTAAAAGGCTATTACTCGCTAATCAGACCTCTTATTAACAATTAATTGGATCAAAAGTTCACTGGCCATTATTGTTGTGTCAATTAGATTCAAGGGACCTGGGAGGCTGAAATGGAATGACCTTCTCAGGTGATAAATAATTTCCAGGGAGGACTCACCTTACCTCTGCTGCCTGAGCTGGGGTCACTGTCCTGGCTGCAGTGGCTGCACAGGGCACCCTTCTGACAAGAAAAAGATGCGTTCTCTCTTATCAGACATGCTAATTTAAGCTTGTAACCTAAACCATGTGAAACACCATCTCTGACAAACAGAAACTGCTGGGCTATGTCTACACCTGAGCTGCAAGTGACTATGTGCTGTCTTTAAAGGGAAAGAGGGCCAAATGACCTGTGTCCGAGTAGCCCAGGTGGCCTTCTGACTCTCAGCACCCACGGGGTCTCCCGACCTGGCCCCTGCACACACTGAAGCACCTTTTCCTGACTGTTGTTTTCCATATCTGACCTCTTTATTGGATTTCTGCTCCACAAGGGGAAAAAGCCTTGGCATATAAGACTGGAATTTCCTGGCATCATGAAGATTGTCATTCCACACCAAACCCATTGCATCCTCTTGGGACATGTGCTGTCCCCCAGACAAAACTAAGGTAGAATAAAAATCTCAGATGATTGAAAACAGGGGAAGTGTTTATTATAAAAATGTTCTAATGTAGTACGTGCCTTGTCAGTTCTCAGAGCCCAGCCCATTTCTTTGTGTATCTTTCATTGAGAGAACTCTGTATTCAAGAAGATGGAGAAGAGTCCTGTTAGCTTCTGCTCCCCACATGTAAGTATCTGAATGTCAGAAGGATTTGCTGAACTGGATAACATTTGGTCATAAATGAGTGTGGGTATAATTCAAGCCAGGCTAGTAAAATTCCTCACTGAACAGTGGGGTCCAGTTACTCTTCATTCAGATATGGCATCTCACTATGATATTGTGCTAGGCTACATTCAAATGTCTGCATGCTGCTCATCTATCTGCTCACCTAATGAACCAGAACAGACTCTGTAGTGGCAGTGATGCCACCTGCTGTCCCATCATCTGGGCTTCCTTGTGTCAGGTGACTACTCTTCGAATTGACAAGACACTCAGCAAACACCTTCAGGGAGAAAAGGATTTATTTATCTTGCTTCTCAGTTTCAGAGGGCTTGGAACATGGTTGGTTCAACTTTTGTGGGCCTGTAGTTGGGAAGGTTCCAGAGAGGAAAGCCGGTGGTGGTATCTTGTGATGGTCAGAGACAGAAAGAGTAGGGAAGTAAAGCAAGATAAACATTTAGAGGAATTTCTGGATCCCACTCCCTCCAATGGGCTCACCCCCAATTGCACAATCTGCTGTCATTCCATCTATGGTTTAGTCAGCTAATGAAGTCAGTTCTCTTACAACCCAGTTACCTATCCACACTAAGCACACTTGTTTCTGTGAACCAAGCCTCCCAAACGCAAGATAACATCTCTTTTGTAGTTAGGGTTTTACTGCTGTTTACAGACACCATGACCAAGACAACTTGTATAAAGGACAACATTTACCTGGGGCTGGCTTACAGGTTCACAGGTTCAGTCCATTATCATCCAGATGGAAGCATCCAGACAGACATGGGGCGGGAGGAGCTGAGGGTTCCACCTCTTGTTCCAAAGGTAGCTAGGAGAAGACTGGCTCCCATGTGGTTAGAAGGAAGGTCTTAAAGTCCACACCTACAATGACACACTTCCTCCAATAAGGACACACTTCCAAATAGTGCCACTCACTGGGCTAAGCATATTCAAACCACCACAATCTCTAACTCCCAATGGCTGAAAGCTCTCCTTCCTTCTGACCAGTAACCTAGAAGCACCAGCCCTGTTCACTATCTTCCTTAACCAAGACTGAGAGGTCCTAGAGCTGTTTGGGAGACCAGACTCCCTACTGCCTACTCTCCAGAGAGATCTGCCTACTCTCTCCAGAACCAGATCAAAGCCAGGATACATAGTGCATGCAGAAGATGATAGAGCAGTGGTACCCATTTCCCAGAAGCCACAGTTCTATCAGGGCCCACCAGTGCTGCCTCTTCCTACAACCTCCAGCCCATTGACCTCATCCATTCAGCATTGTCACTGTCTGAAGAGCATCCTTTCCATTCCTGGGCTTTTGTTAACGCTGTCTGAGCAGCAGCTGTCACACATATGCACTGAGATGGAGACACATAAGGGCCTGCAGGTGGGACACAATGATGTATCTCTGATGAGATGAGGAACAGTTGAAATCTTAACTAGATGCCCTAAGCCAACAGTCAAGCTCATGTTATTTAGTGATGTCTTCAGAAGCAACGAGGACATATCCTTCTGTTGCTATGTAGAGTCCAGAAACTTTAAATCAGCAGTGTTGGCCTTCATGGAGCCTGCAGAGACAATGATGCCTGTGGTCCTCAGACTATCTTACCTTTAAGGATAGTCCGCAGCTAGGCATCTCTGTACTGCCACTAGAACACATAGGAGAAGCTCTCTATAGAGCTGCAGGCTTCACAAGGAGCTGAATGTTCATAAAGACTACTAAGGGGCAGTGAGGAGGGCATGGGGCAAATAGCTTCTGTTTGGAATACAAGAAGAAGAAACAAAACCATGGAATGTCTCACAGAAGGAGAATGGGTACCTGGGTGATACATGGGATGGCCTTTCTTCACATTACAGTGGTGGGGATGGATGGTACAGATGAAGGGGAGATGATAGAACTGGGGAAGATGCCTATTAACCAGAAGTCATGGATGACAGCTTGACATGCACATGCCATGAGATTGGCCCCTCAAAGGCATGCAGGTAGATCTCCAGACCTAACAATGGCCTTGTCATCAAGATTCTTCCTCAGTCAGTGGACTCTGAAAGATGCATCCACTAGAGGCCTAGGCATGTTGCTCTTCATAGGAGTAGACACAGCGTCAATGTCCCAGTGCAAAGGTAAACAGCCCTGCAAGTTTGCATTACAGGCTAACCAGAAAGGCATCATGGCTGGCCATTTGTACCAATCATATCTACTCATCTAGTTCACACTGCCTTGACCAATGCCATTGTCTCAACTGCAGGAGGTACATCCCAAGCATGCCACCTGCAGGGAAAAGTATCTTCGAACATTCAAATTTTTTCCTGTTCCTTTCTATCATTATATTGTAAAATTATTTTTTTTTCAGTGTGCACCTTTACCTATTGGCACAGGAAACATAGCATTGACAAATGCATACATTTTTATCTGCCTAAAATATCAGTCAGTTGCCTTAGTGTCTAAGACACAATCTCACTATGATGTCCACTATTGCTTGCTTAAGCTCCGGTTTGAACTTCTGCAATGAGTCCTGTTTCCAACAGTCAGATGTAACAGTCTACATTTTAATCACTCCAGCAATTCTCCCTGTGTTCTAGACTGCTGCCTAGATACTGGCTCAAGTCTGAGCATGGCAGAGGATACTCCACAGAGAGGCTGCCATGACTGAGGGCTCCAGAAGCTCCAGGCCCAAGGCCTTCCCTATTTCAGCAACTGCACATGGAGCTCCATTGTGCTGATATTGCCCCAGCTACCTGGCAGCCTGCCTTCTACTGGCATATGTGTTAAAGCCATGTCACAGAGGATAGGGACAAATGTCAACAAATCCAACGTTCACATCAGACAATGTCTACTCAGTTTAGTCACTTGTGAAAGAAGACTTTAGGTTCTTGTGCAAGGTGGGGCCTCTCTGGTGTGCCTGTGGTGGTCAGCATGGACCTGTGCTGCTCCTTCCTCTACTGCCTAAGCTCCAACTAACCTTTCCCCAGAATATCTCCCAGGTTTAGTTCACCAGGGTGCCCTAAAGTCAGGTATCAGTCTCAGCTGAACAAAAGCTCCTGCAATGGGAGTAAATAGAAGATGCTGGAAACCTGAAAACTCAAAGGGCTACTCCACAACTGAGCAGCAATCCTCTTGCTGCTCCCAGAAAGAGAAATCCTGATGCGATGCTGAGTACAAGGAGGGTGCTTAGGGAATCTAGACCTGAGACCCTCTAAAGAGTTGTCCCCAACCCCTGGCACCTGAGACAAGTGACACAGTATAGCCATGACATGGGTCAAGGTGGCTTCGCTGTCCTTCCTCTCACACTGATGGCTCCCACTAGCATTTGTCACAGTGGCAGGGCCAGCAGGGATAGCAGAAGATTTGAAATTCTTTGGAGGTCCTGAAATAATCATCCCTGAGATAGGCTTCAAGGATGGTAAATCAGACAAAAGTGCTGGTGGGTGCAGCCTGCAGCTTAAAGGGTGTACAGACCCATGGAAATGTCTTGTGTTAAGTTGAGCTCCTTCTGCCACCAGGAGGTACCTTTTGAAGAAAGCCATGCTTGGCAGCAGGCTTGATGAGTCTTACCTTTATCATTCTCTCACACCTTAACAGGTGGCTTCTGCCAATCCCTGCTGGAAGGCTGGTGGGAAGGCTTCTCATTCTAGAACATTCTACACTGTAGCTGCAGACCTAGAAATGGGTCAGGAACGAGCTGTCCTGTGGGGCACTCTGTTGGGAGATAGGACACTTGCAGACTGTGACCTGAGCTGTCACCCTAGGAGTGGCAGACTTGCCTAGCCTCCTTCCTGGTAAAGCCTGGTAGTGCAGGCAAGGGGTCAGATGAGCAGCAGCTCTCCCCAAGGAGAGAGACAAACAAGCTGGCCGGAAAGAACTAGTGATGGAGATTTGAACAGACGGGGCATCCCCAGGGCATCCAGGCAGCATAAGAAGATAGAATCATTACAGCTCATGAAGACGACCTGGAGTGCTCAGGAACTACTTAATCATGTTTAAATCGCTGTTTCCAGAGAGTTCATTTCAGTTCAACAAATATTTATCATCAGCTAATTATGTGCGGGACACTGTGAGCCACCCTGGGGGTGTGGGTGAGGAGGGATGCTAATTAGCTCTGTGAGGTCTCAGCCTGTTGGTTGGGATGCAGGTGATATTCACAGGCTGTGTGTCATGGTTCTGACCGGGGGATGCAGAACTAGACCTAAGGAGGCTCTAGGCTGCAGACTGGTCCCATCCTGCCCACTTTCTTCTTGATCAGAGGACAGATCAAGATGCTTGTGGGATCTGCTGTGAAAGGGAGTGGCTTCCTAGTCACTGGCTCCAACTGGAATAGAGAATAGCCCTGAGGCAGGAGCAGCTGCAGGGAAGGGTGGTGGTGATGGTGGTTCTGCTGTACTACAGCCACCCAGGGACTCTGGAAAGGTTCAAGAAGCAGAGGAAGAGGTGTGCTCTGCCAACCAGGATGGCAGGCATAGCAGGATGCTCCAACAGGAAATGGCAAGGTTGCAGAAATCTCTGTGTCCCTTTACAGCAGCTCATGGCCTCTGAAAGATGTCATCAAAACAGATATCCACAAAATGTGTCAGCATGCTGGTGAGGAAGCCTTTCATGAGCAAGCTGAGCCTGATACCCACTCCTCATGTTTTACCCTATCCACAGTTATTACCTCAGTATGAACACACTGCACAGCCTCTCTACAAGGTCCTGACTCCCTAGATGTATTTCATAGAGCCATGTGAGACAGATATATTGAACATAGGCATTCACAGAAAAAGAGATGATACTTTGTAGCAGCCCATTGTACTGAAGTCATTAAACACTACACAGTTTTTAACCACATGTTTAAACAAAATTACTTGTGTTGTCCATGCTCTGGACTGGGCTGAAGCAAAAACTGCCCCCTCCCAAAGCTAAAGAATATAGATTAAAATGCATATACACACCTACATAGCTGCACCACAAAGCACCAAGGATTGCGTGCTATTGGTAACCAAGATTGAATGTGAAAGCTGTACAGAGCTAGAGCAGCCCTGGCTACATGGAGTCTATTCCCTGGCTACTTGGAGTCTATTCCCTGGCTACATGGAGTCTATTCCCTGGCTACATGGAGTCTATTCCCTCCAAGTCCCATGGTTTGTGGTAGAATGAGGAGAGTACTTCTCAGGAGCAGACCAATGAAAGGCATGGAACGGGCCTGCCTAGGGCCACTGTGCTTACACATATACAGCACACCAGTGTGAAGACCAAGATTCCACGGAATTGCCAGATCTGAGAGACCTGTTGACCTCTCTCAGGCTATGTCAGACCTCACTGAAGGTACTTTTTGGTACCTCTCCGCACTCCAGACAGGCAAGCCTAGTATTCCAGCTCAGCAGATCTCATTCCACCCTGTTTCCATCCTGGCATCCCCTTGAAGAAAA
This sequence comes from Rhynchomys soricoides, assembly GCA_019843965.1. Classification (NCBI taxonomy): domain Eukaryota; kingdom Metazoa; phylum Chordata; class Mammalia; order Rodentia; family Muridae; genus Rhynchomys; species Rhynchomys soricoides. Next base: position 507,173 of record JADRCH010000154.1, on the reverse strand, counting down.
ATCTGCCACCCTCTGGAGAATACAGGGTCCCTTGTTTGCATGGAAGGCTGGGGTTGACTCTTTCCAGGTGCTTTGTTACCAATGGAGATGACTGAGGGACTGAAGGGGAAAAAGAAAAACCTGGAAAAGTGAGAAGGCCATCCTCCAGGAACTTGAGAAAGTGTATAATAAAACAGATCCTGAAGATGAAGCCCCCATATGTGACCTGCAACAAAGTCTGCCTGTATATGACCCATTTCACAAAAGAGTTTCAAACTGACAAAGCAAACCAACACAGGGATGTCAGGACCATGGATATCTGAAAGACACCTGGACAAAGAAAACACCAGCAGAGAGAATGTTCCGCAGGAACAATAACCCAGAGTCCTCTCATAGGAAATGGAGCAACGGGCCACCTTGAGGGAAAATGAGAAAATTTTCAAGACTTAAGACAGTAAGGGAGGAATTAAGACTTGGCAGTATGAAAGACTTATCTGAAGACAGCCCTATAAGAAAGAGAGATGAGATCACAACTTCACTGTGAGAGGGAAAGTCCGCTGCAGAGCTGGAGGAAATCATGGCTGTAAGAGAGAGAGAGAGAGAGAGAGAGAGAGAGAATACTGTTTTCTCCAGATCAGCAGTACTTCCAATGGGTTAAGCTGCCAAGGAGGGCTGTTGTGTTGGCTAAGAGGTAAAGGAGCTTGAGGCTGAGGCTGATGACCTGAATCTGTATGGAGAATGAGAGAACTAACTCCAAATTTTGCTCTGACCTTGACACACATGGGTCCACATATTTGTAGACATATACACGATAAATAAATTAAATTGCAATAGAATAAACCACCATTGGAGAAGCTCCAAACCTTGAGTTTTGCTGCCTTGTTTTTGTCTTCTCAGAGTCTCACTCTGGTGCTCAGGCTAGTTGTGAACTCCAGGGCTCAAAGGATCTTTCTACCTCAGCCTCTTCAATAGCTGAGAGTCTAGATGAATACCACTCTATAAACCAGTTTTAAGGAGGGCAGACTGCACACAAACAACAAAACCCAGCTGCAGGATCTGAAAGCTAGAATGACTTTAGTGAGCCCCAGGATGTTACTCAACTATGTAGCAAGCACTGGGGATGAAGGCAGGTTAGAGTTAGGACTTGAAGTATGGATGGCCCATGGTGTCTTGGGCTGGAGACAGAGACCAGACTCACTGAGGAGTCCACAGGAATCTGGGAAATCAAAGAGAAGCCAGAGCACAGCCAGATATCCTTTAGGCCTTGGGAAATACCAAAAATAGAGGCAGTCCCAAAGGAACAGCCTTTAGAGCTACAGACTTTGTGAACAGGAAGAAGAGCATGGTGAAGGGGACATGGCAGTCAGATGCAAAACAGTAACAGCTTTCCCAGAACCCCACACCCAGATAAACTGTTACAAGTGGAGTTGAGGAAAAGAAGTGTTCGGAAGGATGGGCTCCTGAAAGCAGTAACATTCACCGTGTGATCAGCGGTAATCAAGGTGGATAATTGAAAGGAAGAGGGGGCAGAAAAATATTGAAAAATAAAATGCCGAAAAATCGAGGCAAAGGGTGGTAGTGATCCTGGTTAGCTTACACATTGTAGGTCATGTGCACTCCTTAACATTCTGAGGGGAACCACCAGAAACATAAATAGAAGATATGCCTATGCTAACAGTGGGGCGCAAAGTAACAAACAGAAACCAATAGGATACAAAATTGTAACAGAGAAACAGAAAGACCACGTTTGGCAATGAGAAGGGATGGCCACTGAGGGGTGACTCTGAAGGGACATAAGAGCAGTTGGACACAACACCATGTGGTTGGTTCTATGCAAGTACAGTCTTGGCAGTGTGGCATCGAAGGCTCAGTGGCTGGCTCTGGTGTTGAGAACACTCTCATGAAACATGAAGTACCCCTGGGGGGGATAGAAATGTTCTACAATTTAGAATGGTGGTCCTTACATTGTCATGTACCTTTTCCCAAATCACCAAACTGTATAGTATTCCAGGGATAAATTATGCTGCAGAAAAGTCATTCCCCAGTACATTTGATTTTAAACACTCACTGTAGGAGCCATATAGAGAGGGGATTAGAGAGAGGTTGCAGGGTGAAGAGTACACCAAGGAGGAGATCACTGTGGCAATTCTAGGAGCACTGTGCAGGTGAGAAACAGTGAGGGTCCAGGAGGGCACAGGAACAGACCAGACTGCAGCAGGAACCCTGGGACCCCCTTCCTTGAGAAACTACTTGGCCCAGCAGTCGTGGCACAAGACTAAATCCAGCACTAGGGAGGCAGAGACAGGTGACTCTCAGTGACTTCTAGGCAAGCCTGGTCTACAGAGAAAGTTCCAGGACAGCCAAAGCTATACAGAGAAACCCTGTCTCCAAAAACAAACAAAAACAAAGAAAGAAAGGAACGATGGAGGGAAGGAAGGAAGGAAGGAAGGAAAGAAAAATGAAAAAAGAAAGAAGGAAAATTTTTTAAAAGAAATTAAATACTTTAATGCCAGGAGACTTAGGCAGGAGGATTTCTGCAAGTTTAAGTTTAGTCTAACACAGTGTGATTCTGTCAGAAGAGACATGAAGGTTGGGAGGGAGGAAGGGAACAAAGTGTGAATTCTTGCCAATATCTGTATTTTATCCCTTCAACCTTACAGCATTTTCTCTTGACATCTGGGCACAGCACATCTCCATGATGTCTATCACTTCACAACACTAAGCATTCATTTGCCTCTCTGTGTATAAGCTACTCCAGATATAGAGGTCAGGGAAAGGTGTTTTATTAGTTAATAATTTACTTACCAAATCATTTGATGCTAACAGACTCATATATTTTTATAGGCTGGTGAGATACTGAATCACAGTCGGAGGAGACAAGCCCCATAGTTGGCTTTGGAAATTTTTGAAATGACTCTCATATTTTACACAGGGCAGAGGCCTGACTGCTTCAACTGCTCCAAGTTCCATATCAGCCTGCACTCGGTTGAAGAATCAAGGTGCTATAAAATATCCCTGTGAGTTATCACTGACGTAATCTGTAAAGGGAAATATAAACAATGTATTCACAGCAGTCTGAGTATGTTCCTGGTCATGATATACAACCTCTGCTTTTCCTAAATCAGAATATCATCACACATAAACGAGGTCAGCAATAGAACGTTCCAGAACTGATAATGAGACTGCACTGATGCTTAAAAGAAACAAAACAAAAACAAAAACAAGACAATGTCTTAGTTATCCAACTCCTTCACACAGGGGGATATTGGAGTCTGTGGCATCCTGCTGATAATCGGAAAATGAAGACTCAGTTAGCTGTCTTCCCTCATCCTGGGTCTCTCAAATCTGGAGAAGAGGCTTGATTCTGGGAACCTCTGAAAGTGATCCTATTCGAAATGATACTGAGGAAAAATAAATGAAGTTACTAGAGTAGGTCCTAATCTAATCTGACTGTAGTTTTCATTATTTGTTTATCCATAACTTTATTTATGACTTTATTTACAACTTTTGCTTTTTATCACTGTGTGATTGTGTGTATGACCACTCATGACATGGTTTGTGAAACAAAAGGCCTTATCCAGAATCATCTTGTAGACTTCTGATCAGAACAAAGACACACACAAAGAACAGGAAAGGACTTCTGAAGGACATTGTATCTGTATACAAAGGACAGAGCCTTGGAAGAGTCCGGCTGATCCCCATATGCCTCAGCATCCAGGATGGTGAGTGTCAACACCTGTGGTTTACACCCTCTGTGATATTTGTTACAGTGTGAGACCTTATTCATAAGCCTCAGTGACAGAAAGGCAGGAGTGGGAATTCACTCAGGACTGAAAAGCCCAAAGAAGAGTAGTGCCAGACAGACAGTGCCACCTCTGATCACAAATGGGGTCCAGGCTTTGGTCTCACTGTCCTGATGGCAACCTCCAGCTTCCTGCCCACAGGGAAATCTGTGTCCTGGAAGTTGCTCTAGCTGCGTTTGGATACCAGAACTCACAACACTCCACTCTCCAACTCTTGTTCATGGCAATCATGTGCCATACACACACATCAAGCCCTCCTAAAGTCTTTGTCCCATCTGTACCATGCCCTCAGCACCCAGCATCTCCAGCAGCCCTATAGTTTCCACACACAGAGGACTTAGAACCCACTTGAAGATATCTATGAATCCCCTCCATGTGCTTTGCATTGAATCAGCTGGGCTAATGAGGGTCTGAACACTTGTGTATGCTCCCTATTAGACAGCTGGCCAGCAATATCCATTCCCAGGTAGGGCTAGGCTGGTGTAAATGGAAGGAGATACAGTTCAGCCAATGACATCTGTCAGAGTCAAGATGAAGTAGTTGGCACCAGCCTGAGCAAAGGGTTTGAAAGGAATTGGTTCACTCATGATGGCTTCAGAATGTAGAGCTCAGATGACTCTGCCCAGTGACCACAACATTGCACAAAGCCACTATAAAAGCACATATTGACACCTGTCTGTTTAGCCTCATGACTGTGCCACCTTAGATACTAATCCTTGGAACCAAAGTCATGTGTCAACATGTCCTGTGACCACCTGCTCGGTTTTGCCCCTAGAAGTCTGCCTTTGCTGCAGCATCTTTGACTGTGGTCATTATCTGTGGCATATTCATTCTCAGTACAATGCTTTCCTTGCCCTTTCCAATACAGTTCCCAAATAAGAATGGCATTGCTTCCACTGTAATCTCCTTGTTTTCCTGTCAACAAGCTGTCTGCACAGCCAATGCTACCCTTGGCATTCAGTTTAGATGTCAGCATCATCTCTTCACCTGGGCAGGGGTCCAGGAAGACAGGGTCATGCCTGTTCACAATGTGTCCAGTACCAGATGTCTAGTGAGTGATTGATGAATGAATGAATATGTGAATGGATGAGTGTAGGGGTGAATGAATAGATAAATGTATGGATGAATAAATGAGAGATGTATAAAAATTAACAGGCAAATGGGTAGATTTGAATGGTTGGATAGATAATGGAATGGTTGGTAGATGAATGGGTGAATGAATGAATTAATGAATGGAGCACTGGTAGCCAGGGTAGTTTACTTTTACCACATCTCCCTTTTCTATTACTTCCCTCAGTCAGACTCCAAGAACGAGAAAAAAAAGAAACTCGGAAGTTGGTGAAGGCTCCATCCCACAGACAAAAGGCCCTTGGCTCTGAAAAGGGTCCTGTATCCTGGCTCCATATCTGAGAAGGTGGACCTAACAAGCAGAAACCTTAAATTCTAAGCATTTAGTCCAGACCAGTATTGATTCACCTGAGCCATCACTGTGGATGATTACCTGAGCAGGAAGCCTCCATGCTACCTTTACAAATATGGTGGGGAGCAGAGGACCCCCATAAACCCTGAGGCTTGCAAGCATGCCTGTTAGCAAAGTCCCCTCAAGGCTGGACACCTGCTGCAGTGTTGGCATTTTGGAAATTTCTCCAAGCCTTCAGCTGTTCTGTAAGTGCCTCCTGGGTTCCTCCCCTGCACACAAATCCCTAATACAGCTGACTGCAATCAACAGTTCACATTCTTGCCTTCTCTGCTAGGCCCTATGATCTTAGAAGTTTGTTTTCCTAGTAGGTAAAAGATAGAGGGTGTATAGGTGCATACAAATACAGTCATAAGAATACATATTTTGTCCTCACACAGAGAGAAATGTGCACTGGGGGATTGCCCCGGCCCTCCTGAATCAGTCTCCAGACATTTTAAATTCTATGTGCCAGACTTGAGGTTTCGCTTGTCTTTGTCCTCAGGGAACATACAGACCAGCTAAATAAAGATAACAGCATTAATAACAGTCTCAAACACTAGGAAATCCATAGATACATGTGCATATAGTGACACGTGTGGATACTGTTCTGTAAATGAGAAGCATATAAGAGAACAGTAGAAGGAAACTGCAACTTAATGTGTGCTTGAGAACTGGAGGTTAAGAGAATGCACATGTGATGTTCCAGGGCAGAAATGGAAGTGGTTGATGGAGAGGAGCTCAACCACTGGATCGAGGTTGGGGACCCCTATGGAAGAGTTAGGGGAAAGATTGAAGGAGCTGACGGGGATGGCAAATCCATAGGAAGATCAACAGTGTCAACTAACCTGGACACCAGGGAGCTCCCAGAGACTAACCAATTAACCAAAGAACATACAGGGGCTGGTCTGAGGATCCCAGCACATATGTAACAGAGGACTGACTGCCTTGTCTGGTCCAAGTGGGCCTAAACCTGTAGAGACTTGATGCGCCAGAAGCAGGATGCCTGTCATCGAGGGTGGGAGGCACACCCTCTCAGAAGCAAAGGGGAGGGGTGATAGGGTGAAAAACTCTGGGATGGGAGACTGGGAAGAGAGTAACATTTGAGGTATAAATAAATAAAATAATTAATTTTTAAAAAGAGAGATCAGCAGCCAATAAAATAAAATAAAATCATCTTATTTGAAATTCATGGGGAGAAGGTGAACTGGGAATATCTCAGAATTTATATTCCTTTAAGTCTAAATTTATATTACCATTTTTCTTAAGAGAGGGAGATTATGAAGTTATAATTGATATTATTGTGGATTTTTTTATGAAATAATTAAATCCTGAGTCAAGTTAAAGAAAGAAAGAAAGAAAGAAAGAACAGAAGAAAGGAAGGAAGGAAGGAAGGAAGGAAGAAATAAAGAAGGAAAGACAGACAGACAGACAAAAGCTGGGAAAAAGTCAGATAAAAGTCTTTCATGGGATCTTGGATCCTTTGAATGAGTTGTTACCTCTACCTGGAACACAGTCCTTTCCCCAAATACCAAACCTCCCTCTGAGAATTTTCTAGGTAATTCGACCAACCAAACCAAGTAACTTTGTTTTGCTTTTAGCTTTCTAAATATTCCTCCAAAATTTAAAATGAAAATGAAAAAAAGAAAAATAGAAATTAGCATACTTATCAGTAAATGAGTAATTTTGGATGTAACTTTTTCAAAAAAACATATTCTGTCCAAGCACTTCTTCAAGTGAATATATGTTAAAGAAACAGTGGGGGATTGGGAGGATGGGGGGGAGAGGCCTATGCAAACCAAAGGCAACCCAAGCACACAGCATAGAGAATGTATTTCTGTGGGACATAGACTGAGATCCTACCACAGAGACAAAAGAGGCAAACTGGTAATCACAGACATGTTCTTCAGCAGGATAAGAGGACTTAGAAAAGGAAAAGAGGAGTGAGGGTCTCCCAGCAGACCCCGACACCACAGAAAACCCACACTTAAGAGAGCCAATGTCACAATTCACTGGCAGTTTAGGTGGGGATCTGCCTGGAGTCTTCATCATAGCTTTGTTACACATCAGGAACTGACATCACTTCCTTTCCCAGCAAGAACTGGCCTCCCTCAGTGAGTGCTAGGCTAGGCTGGAACCATATTACTGATCAACCACATGCCTGTGTAACTGCCTGTTCCAAGGTGTGCATATATATTCTGCCTCTGTTCCTCTTGAGCACACATGCAGGACACCCACCCACACACACACATACACCCAATGGGGAAGAAGCATCTATCATGTTCTATATACTTCTACTGCTGGAGTAGCCACATAGGAATTATGCACCCTCCACTGTTGTGTATATGATCCCTGCCTATTTCTCTGGGGCCTGGAGGGGGGCTTCACTAAAATATGTCTCTTCACATATTCTCAAAGAGATACCTGCCTACCATATGCACCACATCCAAAGCCATTGGTTACAGCTAAGGAGCAATTCAGAGACTATACTGCATTGCTCATCTGAATCCAAAATAGCCTTGTAGGGGCTGTAGAAAAGACTCAGTACTTAACAGTGTATACTGCTCTTGAAAAAGACCTTTGTTCAATTCCAAGCACCTATACCAGGAAGCTCATAACCAACTGTAACTCCCACTTTAGGGGAACTGATACCATCTTCTACATTCATAAGCACGTATCTTCACACACACTTATACATTATTAAAAAGAAAAGTAAATCTTTAAAAAAATTAGCTTTCCATACAGTCATGCTGAGGCATACCTTCCAACTGAAACAAATGACTGTGAGAGTCACCTTATAATAGTAGTAGAAATGATTGGTACTCCAGGTGTGTACTTTTCAAACACAGGGAACCAAGAGTTAGGGTAAAGCAAAGCAACATGATGCCCATCAAGAAATATAACTACCTAACAAGGGGCCTCCAAACAAAAAGATTTGGGTAAGGTCCCTGATAAAGAAATCAAAAGAAATTGAAAAAAATTAAGAGGATACAGCAATACAACCCAACAACACCAGGCAAGCAATTCATGCTGTGAATGAAGAATTAGGCAGAGACAGAAATCATGAGAAAGAATCAAATTGTAATTTCCAAAATCAATAACTTAGTAAGTATCTTTGTTGGGGTTTCTATTGCTGTGATGAAACACAGGACTAAAAGCAACTCAGAGAGGAAGGAGTTTGTTTGCTTGCATATCCTAAATCATAGTCCACAAGGTAAGCTAAGGCAGGAACTCTAACCAGGTGGCAACCTGGAGGTAGGATCTAATTCATAGGCCATGAAAAAGTGCTGCTTACTGGATTGTTCCTCATGGCTTGTTCAGCCTTCTTTCTTATAGAACTTAGGACCATCATCACAGGGATGGCACCACCCACAATGCTCTGAGTAAGAAAATTTCCTACAAGCTTGCCTGCAAGCAGATCAATCTTTTGGAGGCATTTTCTCACATGGGGTTCTCTTCTCTCAGATGACTCTAGCTTGCGTTGAGTTGACATAAAACTAGCCAGAATAACAAGTTAAACAAAAATGTAATTGAACATCTTGGCAATAAGACTAGAATAAACAGAAGAAAAACATACAAATCTGTATACAAGTCTTTTGAAATATCCACATCAGACAACAGATGAAGAGAGAAATGAAAGAAGAGGAAGGAAAATTAAGGAATTAGGAATTTCTATACTGAAGTCAACATCCTACACCTTTAAGATGTTGTTAAATACATATTAGTATTTGTAGTTACAGAAAGTAAAGGGAAAATAAAAAAGTGTAGAAAACACAATCACTTTAATAATAAATGATAATTTACACAGTCTTTGGAAAGATGTAAACAGCAGGCATAAAAAGCTGAAGAATCCCCAGTATCCATGACTACAAAAGATCATCACCAGAATGTTTTATAGTCAAACTGTTCAACATACAGGACAATAAGAGAATTCTCAAAACAGAGACAGGAAAGAGTGTCAAGTCACATAGATGTGAATTCTCACCTAATAGCAACAAACTTATCCTCAGAAACCTCCAGGCAAGGAAGCAACAAACTCTTAAGTTTTTTGTTTTTGTTTATGCTTTTAAATAAATATCTGACAACCAAGAATACCCAAGAAAGTGATTCCTCAGAAAGAAAGAGGAAAAAAATCTTCAAAACATAAGTATGGAATATGCTGATCCAGAACTGAGGCATATAGATAACAAAGATAAGTCTCATAACACTGACCAGCCATCCAACCACAAAGCTGAGTATGACTGGAAAAAGAGAATAGAAAGTAGTTAAAATTCAAACATCATCATCAGAATGATAGAAGTAAGTCCTCAATCACAAATAAAAGCTTGGATATAATGAATGGTATCTTCTCAGTAAAAGATGTAGGAAGAATGCATGGATTCCAAAAACACTCACCTTTATGCTGCTTACAAGAAACTCACTTCATCAGTCAAAACACAGAGCTAAAGTGAAGGACATGAGAGATTTCCCATGTAAGTGGAAATGACACCACAAGGAACCACTACAGTAAACTAGACTTTGATGCAAATACAATGCAGAGAAACTGAAGGTTGCCACACAATGCTCAAGAAGCCACATCTATAAGCATTCACATAGCTAACACCAGAACACCCAGTGCTGTTTAAAAGAATTACTTGATATAAAGAGAAAGAGCTATGAGCTCAGTGATGTAACAGTGGAGGACATCAACACCTCAACATCTGCGAGCAGAGATCCCACTGAGACAAAATACCCACCAATAAATATCACAGTTGGATTATAGAGAAGACTAAATGATCCAATGGACACAGACCTGTTCACTTAAGAGCTAAAGAAGGAAAGTTGCCCTCATCATCATATGTCATCAAACCTTCTCTCCATATTCTCTTGACTCTAGAGAACACAATACATTGGGCCACAGATTAGATTTCAAATAGAAATTCCAATAGATTTCAAAATGTCAAAATAATATCTTATGTTCTTTCATTTAGATTTTAAATTTTCATGTGTACATGCTTCACTGCACTATGTATCTTCACTCTATGTGCACCTGGTGCCAGGAGAGGTCAGAAGAGGGCATCAAATCCCCCGGAGCTAGAGTTTAAGATTGTTGTGAGCCACAGTGTGGGTATTGAGAATTGAATCCAGGTCCTCTTCAAGAATAAGTGCTCTTAACCACAGAGCCATTTTACCATCGTCATGTGTGTCTTTTCTAAATACAATGAAATAAAACTACAACTCAACAACAGAAGAACTTAACTTTTATAAATTTACAAAGAGCTACAGGCAATCATTGGCTGCTGAGAGGGAGAATCAGTCTTTTTAGGCACAAATGCCCTGATAGATTTTTCCAATCCCACCTTGTCATCCCTAAACACATATACACATAAGCAACACTGAATGGATCCAGCTAGTCACACACACACACACACACACACACACACACACACACTGATAATTAGAGAAGAGTCAATGAATCTGAGAGGGAGTGGAATATGGTAGAAATTAGAGGCAGATGAAGAAAGGGTGAAGATAAAGTAAATACAGTGTTCACCAATGAGCTGAGTAGATTGGTTTTGAAAAGGCAAAATCAACAGACTTTCAGCTCAGAATAAAAGGAAAGACAACTCTAAATTACAGCTGAAAATGGAGAGCTGATCATGAATAGAGAATCAAAAGGCCATTTATAATAAGGATAGGAGAATCAGAAAAAATGCAGATGAATTTCTGGATGTATAGGAGCCAGTCAACTGACCCATGAAGACACAGAGAACTTGAACACACAAAGAATGAGTTGAGCTAGACTCTCAAGAAAGAAAAGCCAAAGGCTTCCATGAAGAATTATGCCACATTCTTAGGAAGAGACAACACCCATTCTTCTCCAATACTATAAAAAATGTGAAAAAATACTTTCATACTCATTTCCCAAAACTATTTTCTTGATATAAAATTTCAGATAAAAACATAACAAAAAGCAAATAGTATACCAATATTCCTGATAAACAGAGGTAGAAATCCTAAGACAAAAACAAAACCAACATCCAGTAAACTGAATCCAACATTGCATTAGACAAATGAGATGGTTACCATTGTCAGATCTGATTGATCTTGGGAAAGCCAAGATGGTTCAACATTACTTAGTCAATAATCATTGTTCATCGCATCAACAAAATGAAGTATAAAGTCATAAACCCATAGAACCATCTCAATAGATGCTGAAAAAGATATTTGATAAAATTCATCATTCCTTTACAGTTAAAAATTCCTGGAAAGAAAATGTATGGGATCTTGGGTATCCACGTGTACTTACATAGGATGAGTCTTATCTACTGTCGTATTATACCAGGGTGATTATGGATCCCAGTGGGAGGAACTTTGAAGGCTCCAGACTTAAAGAATAGAGGACAGATACAACCCTGTGTGGGTTAGAAATCACTGCCTTGTGCCCATCAATCTGGACAGGTACTGCATGCTAAACGTTAGTAGAGTAGATGGGTGCCACTTTCCTACTAGTCCCAAGGTGCCAATGCCTTCAGCTGGACAGCTTCTTGGCTTACATGAGGCAGTTTATCAGCATCTCTAGCTGATTTCTGCCATTCACCATTTTAGGGGTAGGGGAAGGAGTGGACACCTCCTGAACCACATGTGGAAGTCACTGATGGCTGCACCTCATTGCCACCCTGATCTGTCACTCAGGGTCTCCTGGGAGTGAAGGGACTGTTACAGAAAGCCCAGGCAGGCTGGAAAAGGCAACTCAGTCCCCTGATGGAAGGAGATGATCTGAAGACATGGACACAAAGCTGCACAGGATCCTGTAATAGACTCTGAGCAGACATCTCAACACTTTCTTCCCTGAGTCCACCAAGAGAGGGAATAGACTTCATTCACTTCCATGTTGAATCTGCAGCTCTCTGTTCAAATACTACATATCCAATTTGGCCTGTTTGTTTACAGCCTGTTGTTCAATCCATGGCAGCTGAGGAGACTGATAACAAGTGAGTCCCTTCTGTAGGGTTAGATTTTTCAAAGCCTACATTAATGAGGGTTCTTAAATGCTTTAACCTCCTCTCTAGCCAACCACACACCAGAGGCAGTAAAAAAGAAAGGTTATTAGAACACTGAGGAAGTGGACTTGTTTAGAAATCATTCTTTGGAGAGATTGGGGTGATTCCAATCTTTGTTGTCAGGATATCAACAGTTCAGTCTACTAGCAAACCACCAAACACATGAATCAGCAGTGGCCATTAATTTTTTTTAATTTATTATATATATACAGAAGAGGGCATCGGATCCCATTACAGAAGGTTGTGAGCCATCATGTGGTTGCTGGGAATTGAACTCAGGACTTCTGGAAGAGTAGCTGGTGATCTTAATGACTGAGCCATCTCTCCAGCCCAGAATAAACCACTAGGCTCTGCCAGATTGGTGCAAAGAAGCTGCTGGAATATCACAAGTTCTTTGGTGAGTTACTCTCTACAAAGTCACAACAAGCAAAGATCAGCAACGTGGTGCAAGGTGAACCAAAGCACGAGCCCTGTCCCACCATCTGTGGTCATATTTATATAGAGAGATATAGATATATTATAAATATACAAGTCCTCTCACGTGTCTGCTTCAGCAAAACATCTTCACCTGTCTGCCCCAGCAAAACATCATTATGACCTGAGTCTCCAGAAACTTCCACTTCACCATCCCTACTCTGTTCTGCTTAAAGAAACAACAGAAGCAGCCTGAAGACCCAACACTAACCTCAGAGAGGGCTGCAAACACCACCCCACTCCTCTGTGCTCCCTGAGCACACAAGGCTGGCAGTCCTCTCTGCTCCCCGAACACATTCTTTCACTGTTTGTTGTTACATCCCCATTTGGATCTCAGCAAATTGTACAGAAGGAGTTGTTCACATATATAAAGGTGAAGCCAAGCGATCACAACTTGTTTCCTGTTTCATGTGGGGGGGGTGTTAAATGTTTTATTTTATTGTTATCACATGTGTTTGTGAGGAAGTCACACGAATGCCCTAGCACATGTGTGGAGATCAGAGGATAACTGTGGAAGTCATTTCTCTCCTTCTACCATGGAACTGAACTCAGGCTGTCAGGATTTTTCAGCAAGCTTTTACCTACTTAGCCAACCAGCCTACACTGGGCACACCTGTAATAAATAATAAAATGAGAGAATGATCAGAGTTCATTAGCATAGTATCATGTTTATTATGATGATCTGCAAGATGTTCATGCGGCTCCAGAAACCACACCAGGCCAAACAGTTCCACCTGGGATTTGGGGGGGGGGCGCAAGGTGGTGGTGAGAAGAGAAGGGGAAAGAGAGAGAGAGAGGTCAGAGAGGGGGTCTTCTGTTTATATATGGAGAGTGACTTAGCCACAGGTAAAGGTGGGCCAAGTGGATTCTGGGAATATGGTGTCTGTTGCCTTGGCAACAGGTGGGTCTCTCGCCTGGGTGTGATGTCACCAGTTTGGAGGTCCTGATACCAACACTCTTCTCCACCAGAGACAGGGGCAGGTGAGTGGTGCTAGCACCTGTGACTAACCACAAACAAGGGAGTTACTGCAAACGTTTCCTGAACTACATACACAGACATATACATAGAATCCCCATACACTACACAGACACAGATAGCACCCCTCCATAAACACATAGCCATATGCACACACTCACACACACAGAATCACACACACACATATAAACACATAGCCACACGCATACATACACACAGCACCAATCCCCCACAGACACCCCCCCACAGATATATAGACAACACACACAGAAAGAAAGACAGATAGTACCTCTTCACACACAGATAAATGGACAGCACCCAATCCTCCACACATAGACATATAGACAGCTCCTCTCACATACACACAGCACACACACACACACACACACACACACACACACACACACAGAGCACATAGACAGCACTTCCACACAGAGATACATAGAGAACACTCCCACATAGAAACACATACATAGCACATGCGCACATACCCACCCACGCACACACACACACACACACACACAGCATCTGAGTAGACAACCCACCCCACTCCATGAATGCTCATTGCCCTACAGGTGGTCTTGGTTGTCTTAACAGGCTCCTCTTTCTTCCCCACCTGTAGACCTTGGCTTTCTGCTTCCTCCCTTGATTCTCTGACTCCTGGAGGCCCACTTAGCTCCAGAGGTTTCCATTCCTCTCCACAGCTGGTTCAGTGAGGTAGACTCTACATGTCAGATTTGTGTGATCACGGTTTTCCAAAGTAGCAAAAACAAGACATCTGCTTCCAAAACCCCACCCCCAACCCCTACTTTCTCATTTAGACACCATGGCTCATCCCTGGCTACCTTCATTCTGTGTCCCACTGCTTCCCTGCAACCATAGAGCCCCTTGAGGTCCCAGCTGGGAGGCTGCCCAGGATCAGCTGCAGCTGAAGGAAATGAAGCCTTTGATTCAGCAGATGGCACCCTTTGCTCTGAATCTGGAACAGCAGTGTCTGCCCATGCTCCTGAGAGACAAGGAACAGCATTGCCTTCTGAGTTGATAGCACCAAAATGCAAACTGTCCCTCCTGGGTACTTTGCAAATACCACAGAGGAAGCCATGTGACATTGTTGGCCAGGTCAACCTCTTGGGATAAAACCCAGAAGTGCTCAGGCAGTGGAATAGTCCCTCCAGCAAAACACCTTCCAGAATGTTCTTTCAAGTTTCCTGTCTGCCAGCTTTCTCCTGTTTGTACTTGTCCTGTCGTGTGTCAGCCATGTTTAAGGACATTGTCTGAAGCAATGGCTCAATTATGTATTCTCAGGTGTGCCACCAGCCTGCATAAGACTAATTGTTTCTGCCTTGTTACCCATAGGAAACAATTATGATAAAAGTAACCAGTGTTTAAGATACAAATTAGATAGGCTTTCTGTTCAACTGAGTGGAAATCTCTGCCACAGTTTCCCACTGTTCTGTTTGGGAACATCTTCAGTTCCTTGTTTTTGTTTTTTCTGGTTATGTGTTTTCTTCTTTTCTGAAATATCTGTGAGTTCCAAGTGTGAGACAGATCCAAACTCTAAGATCTCCTTTATAGAATTGAGAAAATTAAAGCCCACTGGGCAGGAACTTTTGCCATGAACTTTATGCTCATGTGATTTTAGGGAAGATTCTTCTAGAAGCAAGTAAGAAAAAAAAAATCTAACATGATTCAGCTCAAAGTTACATAAGATATTAAAGACATTTTGTAGTCTCCCAGGATTCAGAATGCAGTGATATCAGGATGGCTGGGTACAGTGTCCCATCCAGTATGACTCACCATCCCTGGGTGTCTCCTCATTCTCTGGACTCTCAGACACCAGAGAAAAATGACCATCCCCACACAGCTCCTTCTTGAAAGACTCCAGCTGGTAGAGCTGGAATCTGATTTTCTACATCCCCAGGAATATCTCATGATCAGCCAAGGTCATCTGACTTTGTGCCCAGTCAGCTGTACCAGGCCTGTGGTCATACAGTGACTTGGGAAAGGGACCATATACAGTGAGTTCCCTGAGGAAACCTGTGGGCACTCACTCCTCTGTATGTGCCTATGTGTGCAGTGCATGCTGGGACAGGGAGCAAAGAGGGAGGGATAAAGGGCACCAGAAGATATGGCTTCTGCTACTAAGCAATTACAGTTATGTGAGTAAGTCATTTTCTTTAATGAGAGTGATGTCACAGGACATTTCTCCAGTGTTTACTATAAACAGGTTTGTTACTTTGAATAATTCTTAGGCTTAATTACAATAAGTATTTGGATTGTTTTCATTGTCTGTCTATGGGGTTGGCATGTCAGTTCACAGAGACACCAACCGTAAATCTTCCATCACTGTGGGTAAAAAGAGTTACTGCTCTCCACAACCTTGTCCTCTGGTGCTCTGTGAACAGAGAGGGATCCACAAACAGAAGTTCAGAAGACAAAAAGTTCTAATGGCCTTTGGCCCATGTATATTTTATGACACTGGTCTGAGAGTTTCCAGGTTCCCCTGCTAATAGCAGCCCCTGATCCATTTCTCTCGTCCTGGGGTCTCTGCCATGAGGGAATGAGCTGCACCCCACCCAGATGAGCCCAGACCAGCCATTCCAAGGACAGCTCCTTCAAGGCCCACTCAGTTGGCTAACAGTGTGTAAAATGGCTAGGATTATGAAATGCTCTAAAAAATCGGCTTACATAAGTTGATTAGAGTGAGATCAGCTTCCTGAGTTTGCCTTAAGGGTTAATGGGGGAGATTTCTGGTCACCAGATCACCCTGTGATTGCTTGGGAAATTTTCAGACTTTTGGAAATGCATCTTAGAAAGTCATTGTGTGAGGAATCCTGGCATCGGATAGTTGCTAATTTACTTAAATTATCAATATGCTGCTCCATGAAAACTGCTCATGATTCTGCCGTGTGTCCTGTCCTGACAGGGTCATTGCTGCCTCTTCCTGTCTTCCCACCTCTCTCAACTTCTCTCTTTTCCTTCCTCCTCTCTCCTTTTCTCACTCTCCTTCCAACTCCTCCTCCTCTCCCTTTCTCTCCCTGTCACTCCCTCCATAGCTCCCTCCCTTACCCATGTCTTAATAGCGCATCTCACAATGTTCTGCTCATTTTATGAGCACTTAATTAAATCCAGGTACAGATGATTGATGGGAAAGAAAAACAGTTGGGTAAAGAATGTAGGAGGTTTGAAACTTTGGCACCGAGAACAAATTGGAGCCTAATTAACAAACAGGAAGAACTTGAAGTCAGGCTCTGTGTGGAAAGCAAGCTCCTAGTCATCTGAGAAAAAGAACACAAGCAAGCGCCTTAGCAGATGCACACCTGGAAGGATGTGGCTTGCCTAGAAATGCTCGGCCTGGCCTTGAGAGCTAAAGAACATGACCCTATTCTCTGAAGAGAGGTTGTATGTCAGAGACATCCATTGAGAAGAGACTGTTGCAGATAGCATTTCAATCTTTCTCTGTAGAAAAGTCTGTAGGATGTTGCCTGCTAAGGTCCAAGGCAATGCTCAGTAGCAGGTCGGGGAGAAAATGAGCAAACTGCTGGCAGCAAGCCAAGAACCCATATTAAGGCACATTAAGTGAATTAGATATGACACCCCCAGCCCAGTGCAAACACACAAGCACATCACTCCATTTGCAGGCAATGTAAAACATGTCAGCATCTGCTTTACAGTTTCTAAAAGAGCCAGCTTCCTTTCCCCATGCCAACTAATTAGGAGCATGGTGTCTCTCTGTTTTCACTGTGTTTCAGCGAGGTCAGGACAGAGGCAATACCCATCTTTCTCTGACAGTCACATCTTGGAGTATCTCTGAGAAGGCCTCCAGGGGTAGTTTTTGCTTGCTGATACCTTCTCTTCCCTCCTGAGGCTCTGGGTACTCACAGAAAATAATAGGAAGGCAGGTATGTTCTACCACAAAAGATGCCACCAAGACCAGATGCACATGGTACATGCATGGATGTGCACAAACATGCACACACACACACACACACACACACACACACACACTCTTCTTCTTAGACCCAGTCTTTCCGAAAGACCAGAGTAACAAGAAACCTTGTGCACTCCCTTGTGTAAAAAGAGGCCACACCCTAGAACCCTGGATGAGCAGTGAGAAAGGATCCCAGCAGTCAACACTGGAAGTCGCCTTACTTTTCCTTTCTAACTGTCTAGAGGCAACTGCACCCTATCTCCAGAGCCAGCAGGAGATGGAGGTGAAGGACCTGGCTTCCTTACCTGTACAGTACAGAGAATAATTTATGAAGTCATGCTTTTGGCTTTGATGGGCACTTATTGAGTACGTAGCAAGCAAAAGTAAAAAGCAAACAGCAAATAGCAGAAAAATGGAAGCATTGGAAGAGAACAAAATATCATTAGCTCAGGGGTTTACAACCTACACCAGAGAGGACTAAAGTAGTCTGTTGGGTCAACACACAAGGGAACATCATCAACATGGGCACTTACAACACCGACCAGAATCCAAGTAGAGAAGAGGAAGTGGTTAGGTAAACTTCCACCTTTGGCTTGCTTCTCTTCCACAACAGGGACTTTTTTTATCGTATGGGATAGACATGAGTAAGTCTTGTAGGAAAGAGTTTCTCTTTTGTCTGTTAAGGATGTGATGTTTTCAATGCCCTTAGATGTTTACTGTTTTCTCCTCTCTTCATGTACTGGCTAGTTTTGTGTGTCAACCTGACACAAGCTGGAGTTCACAGAGAAAGGAGCTTCAGTAGAGAAAATGCCTCTATGAGATCCAGGTGTAAGGCATTTTCTCAGTTAGTGATCAAAGGTGGAGGGCCCCTTGTGGGTGGTACCATCTGTGGGCTGGTAGTCTTGGGTTCTATAAGAAAGCAGGCTGAGCAAGCCAGGAGAAGCAAGCCAGTAAGAAACATCCCTCCATGATCTCTGCATCAGTTCCTGCTTCCTGATCTGCTTGAGTTCCAGTCCTGACTTCCTTTGGTGATGAACAGCAGCATGGAAGTGTAAGCTCAATAAACCCTTTTCTTCCCAACTTGCATCTTGGTCATGATGTTTGTGCAGGAATAGAAACCCTGACTAAGACAAATTTGTACCAATGAAGTGGGGAATTCCTATGACAACCTGACCATGTTTGGGAGAGGACTGTAGAAGGACTTTGGAACTTTGAGCTAGAAGAGCCATTGGGATGTTAAGAACTCTGTGGGGTGTTCTGTAGGAGCTTGGAAGATAATGTTGAGAACAGTGCAGAAGGTGGAAGCCTGGCTTATGAAATTTCAGAGCAAAGATTAAAGACTCTTTTCAGGGCAATTGCTAGTTTGATTTAAGATTCTGTGGTTGTGGTTAGCTGGGACTGAAGAAATCAACTGTGATTAACAAGATACCAGAACTACTAAAGCAAAACCATTGCATTGCTGGGACTATTAATGCTGGTTAGCTGGAGCTAAGATATTAGTGGTGATTAAGAAGAGACCAGCATCATTGGGGTGAAATCTTCTGAGAAGTGTTTTCTGAGAGCACAGAGACTGTGTTCCAGAGATAGCCAGAGTTGCAACTTGTGCTGTGGCTGGACTTGGTAATATGTAAGAGTCACTCAGGTGGTACTGGTTTTGAAGGCATGAAGGAGTTGTGAAGAGCAGCTGAGGCCTGGGCACTGTGAGAAGCCATGGAAGACCATTGGTGAAGGTGCAATCTCAGTTGCAATTGGCAGCCCAGAACTGAAGGGGTCATGCAAAGGAGGTGAGGCTTGGCACCATGAAGAGAGCCTATGAGAGGCTGTTGGTAAGCCTAGTTGCAGTGGAAGACAGCAACATTTTTAGAGATGCCAGTACCATGAGATGACCACCAAGAACAGCAGCAGCAGTGGAGTATGGGCATCTGGAGCCTAGAAGACCGGGTGTGTGCTACAAAGGGCAGAGCTGGAGAAGTGACTCAAGCTGGAGAAGTGGAGGAATCCAGAAGATCATGAGTGGCTCCCAGACATTGGACGGTTGGAGTTTGATTTTGCTTTTGATTGTGACTGTGGCCTGATATTTTTCCCTCTTGAAGAGAGAAAGTATTTTAGTGGAGCTCACAGTTAAGAGTCTTTGAATTTTTAAAAGACTTTGAATTTTAAGGGACTGAAATGTTAATATGTAAGAATTTGCAAAGTTGTGGGACTTTTAAAGTTCTTTAGATCTTGGGGATGAATAAGAAAGTAAGAGTCAAGACTTAATGGTGATGTGTTTGTGTGTCAAGTTGACGAAGGGTCGATTGTACTGGCTAGTTTTGTGTGGCAACTTGACACAAGCTGGAGTTATCACAGAGAAATGAGCTTTAGTTTAGAAAAATGCCTCCATGAGATCCAGGTGTGAGGCATTTTCTCAATTAGTGATCAAGGGTGGAGGGCCACTTGTGTGTGGTACCATCTGTGGGCTGGTAGTCTTGGGTTCTATAAGAAAGCAGGCTGAGCAAGCCAAGAGAAGCAAGCCAATAAGTTACATCCCTCCATGACCTCTGCATCAGTTCCTGCTTCCTGACCTGCTTGAGTTCCAGTCCTGAATTCCTTTGGTGATGAACAGCAGCATTGAAGTGTAAGCTCAATAAACCCTTTCCTTCCCAACTTGCATCTTGGTTATGATGTTTGTGCAGGAATATAAACCCTGACTAAAACACTTCATTACCAGGCTGGGGGACCACCCTGCCCCAGGTTCAGAATTCTTGCAGAACACAGAGGAACGCCTCCTGACTCCCAGATTCCACTTTTCACTGAGCCAAGGAAGCATCTGGTGATTTACCAACAGAATACCCTCGACACTCCCACTACATGCTGAGAAAAATCTGGGAAAAAGCCTCTGACCTTAGTCCAGATCAGAGCCCTTCTGTGCACTCATGCAGTGTGAACAGGCTATGCGAACCAGGGCAGCTCCTTCACCCCACCACAATATGGCTCCCATGGGTGGCTTCATGTCTGTACTGAGGCTCCCAAACTGTAGGACTCTTGGGACGATTGCTTTTTGTACTGTAGAAATGTCTTCCCATGATCTCCATTCTCTTTCTTAATGGTGGATGGTACCTGTCCACCTGCCATCATTCAGCCACCTCCATCTGTCCCCTGTTGCCATGGATGTCACTAGTCTGAAGATGAGGAGGGCCTATGCATGCCAACTGTCAACAGTTTATTGACAAGCACTCACTTGAACCTGAGTGAAATGGCATACATAAACCAAGCAAAGAGCAGCACATGGTAGTTGTGGGATAAGCAGATTCATCACCTGCTGATGGGAGACAAGGAGGCAGAAAAGGGTTGGGGGATAGGACTCTGTAGAGATCGCACCTTGCCCCTGCTCAGTTCTCCCATAAAGCAGTGGAAGCAGTTGGGGCTGGTGTATATAGTATGTAGCTACAACGTGGAGGCAGGAGTGGAAAATGGGCCCTGAAAATCTGTGCAAAGTGTGATCTGTGTCCTCTTGGAGGTTTACGGGAAGAACTTAGAAGCCTTTACAGGACATATCACCATTGTTGATTTGAGGAGCTCTTTCCAGTAGAATGAGAAGCAGTGTCCATGTGGAAGCTGGAGATCTCCTAGTGGCAAAGAGGACAGTGGTGATGAGGGACTCTAGTGCTTGTAGTGCAGTGGGGGAAATGGAGCAGACAGGATGGGGGCTTCATCAGGCACTTATGTGAGGATGCCCAGTTACAGTGACATTGGAAGCCCAGCCAGGACACTGAAGGTCCACACCACGTACAGGAATCTGTGGGGCTGCAGAGGAGGCAGGTGATGCATCAGCTCCAGCAGGCCCTGAAGACATGGGGGAAGACCCCAGGGAGAACTGTCCCTGGTGGTCACAAAGGGAAGAACTTCAGAGAGGCTGAGAAGGACTCAGTCAGGAGAGAGAAGGCTGGGCAGGGAGAGGAATGAAGTAACAGGAAGGAGGTAGACGAGAACACAAAAAAAGAAGGAAATGGAAAGATCTCCAGACATGAGGAAAGGCTGGACAGACTGACTACATAGATAATGCAATCAAGCTGAGAGATGGAGCAGAAAGTCGAAATGGTACCCAAAGGACAAAGCACTGAGACCCTTACCCTGCCTGGCTGAGCCTGTCCTGAAGTGTAGTGATGAGGAAGTGTTAGTGAACCCCAAAAGACCAGTCAGAAGCCAATAAGATGCAATCACACTAGGGCCTTTATTCAAGCTAGCTCAGGTTCAGTCCACGGCCAACACACAGGATGGTTTTGGAAGCCCAGAACATCTATGGGGCAAGGTTTTATAGAAAGCAACAAGGTGGGGGGGGGGGGTGGGGGGGGGGGAATGTTTCTAGCCTGGCAAATATCTAATTGGAGAGCTACAATGGCCTTTAGCATAATTGGCTGGTGCTGGAAGTCAAACCATAAACTTAACTTCTGCTTCCATCTGCATTGATGGTTATGAGGCAGGGGTGGACTTGTAACCTGGGGTGCAGATTTGTTTGGGGAGGTTTGTCTTAGAATTCTACATCTTCATCTGAAGGCTGCTAGTGGAAGACTGACTGCCAGACAACTAGGATGAGGATCTTAAAGCCCACACCTCCAAATAGTGGCACTCCCTAGGCCAAGCATATACAAACCATGACAGGGAGTAACCTGGAAACTGGAGTTAGATGCAGATCTTGTTGAGGGAATTACCTGGAGAGTAACTTGGAAATTAATGCTAGGCACCGGTCTGTTAGTTTACCTCAGTTCAAACTTAGATCAGGTTCTCTAAAATGGAGTCTGAACTTAAAAGATTTGGTCTCTCAGAAGCACTAAGCAAGATCAAGAGCAGAAGTATATCTGGATACCCCACAGAGATGAAGAATCTCATCCAGAGGCCTCTCCAGTATCAATGTCGATAGCTAGGATGTCTTCTGTTTAAAGAACATTTTAGAGAAAAGGAACAGGACTGTGGAGAGTGGGGGCAGATGTATGTAATAGACTGTCCTCACAGTGTATGCATACATGCAGATATCTGGGTAGGGGATAGATGAAAGAAGGGACAAAAGCCATCAACTTGCAATGAGTTTGATTGCCAGTGGCTGATGGCTGTTTGGATTGAGACTTCCGGGCACCAATAACTTGGGCATCATTCCCTATGACCATGGATGCGCTGAGATGTGTGTCTAGACCTGCAGCCATGCCACAACCCTGAGGCTCCTGCACCTGCAGCTAGCTCCACTTTAAGTTCGAATGTGCTGACTCTAAGCTAGTTGGGAAAGCCAGCTGTGGCCTGTGCATGCCTCAGGTGTCTTCTGGGCACCCAGAACCACAGTCTATTACAAATGCAGATCAGTCAAGAGATAAGATGCACGGAGGGAGATCTGTGTGCTTTCTGGTGATGTCTTGACACACAGGAGCCTCTAAGTTCCTACCAGCACAGAGAATTCTAGGAAGAGGAGTCAGAGAGAAATGCCTGGGGCACACACCTGCATGGCTCCCTTACTGTGTGAGGCTGTAATCCCATCTGCATTTACTTTGAACACATGATGGGTGGATCCCGGCTGCTGTTCTTGGCCTTCAATCCCAGTGAATCCCTTAGCTCCACATACAGTGGCTTAATTGCAAAGCATCTTTCTCAATAGCCAGTGATAAAGAAGCACATGCTCCCTAATCACACGTTACTTAGCTTAGGTGGTCACCATCTCCAGCCTGGAGGTCTAAGAGGAATGAAGTCTACCATATTACCTGAGCAAGGGATGACATATCCTCAGCAAGTGTCTTTACTGGGCTTTGAGGGTATCTGAGTGACAGAGATCAGCCTTTATGACACAGAGAAGCTCATTGTATTCCTTCCAAACACCTCAGGCAATGCAGCAGGAAGAACTCTAAGCCTTCTTTATTCCCAGATAGGTACACCTCAAAGCTGTAACTACCATATTCCAAAAGGACACTTAAAATGTAGCCAGAGAAACAGATTGACTAAATGTCCTGGGCTGGAAATAGGTAAGATGAGTTGCATTCTGTGACATGCTATGTAGCTTGTCCTTGGGAGAACAAAAATAGAGTGCTTTCATGGTGAGTACTTGTGTTTACTTGATACAAGTTAGTGTCATCTTGGAGGAGGGAACTTCAACTGAGAAAATGCCTCCAGAAGATTGCTCCTGTAGAGCGTTTTCTTAATTAGTGATGGATGGGAGAGGGCAAAGCTCAGTGTGGATGTTTTCACCCCTGGGCTGGGGATACTAGACTACATATGAAAGCAGGTTGAGCAAGCCATGAGGAGCAAACCAGTAAGCAGCACCCCTCCATGGCCTCTTCATCAGCTCCTGCCTCCAGATTCTCACCTGGTTTGAGTCTCTGCACTAGCTTCCCTCAATAGACTGAGATTACGGATATGCAAGCCAAATAAATCCCTTCCTCCCCAAATTGCTTTTGGTTATGGTGTTTTAATCCCATAATAACCCTAAAGAAGACAGATGCAAAGGTGTCAGCCTATGGGCTTCTTTGAGTTGTGTGGAACACACTGACCTTATTACATAAGCCTCTCTGAATGCCTGTGAGTGTGCCAGCTCTGCTGACGTTTGCATGGGCTCATCCTTGACAGTGCCAGCCCCACCTCACCCTGCTCATCTTCATCTTGCTCTCACCCTGTCTGGTATTCACTCTTCTCCTTTCCTGCATATCCCCTTCTGTGTGGTGAGGTTACTTCTGCTTCACTCAGTCTCTCAACTAAATAGAAAATATTGCCAAAAGGAAAAAAACAAGTATCTTGTCAGAGATGCTCTATGACAGCAAGCTTTAGAGATGGTTAACAGATGGACAGATGTAAATCTTTGGACATTAGTATAAATGAAAGAGGAAATAATGTGGGTTCAAGGTTACAACTCCAAACAAGCAAAACCACCTGCCTGAAAGAGAGCTCGTGTGTTTCTGCGCATGCACGTGTGTGGATATAAGTTTGCAGTGTACCCGTGTGGTTCCTATGTGAGTATATGTGGCTGTTATTATATATTGTGTGATGTCTGGTGTCTTCAGGTCCTGTGTATATCATGTATTTGAATGGCAAAGTAGTCCCCAAAAGGTTCATGGTTAGTGTGCAGATGCTTATTTTTCTATACTTGTGCAAGTTTCCCAAAACTAGTCTGATTAATCCTTAAAAGTCATGCATATTTAGGTGAAAATTTGGACTGACAAAATGCATGTGTGACCCTAGAGAAGACAACTGTAAAATCCCAGCAATGAGGCAAACTAGACAAGCAAGGGTAGAAATCATGGATTTGCAGACACAGCACACGATAGGGCAGCTTGTGTCATGGATGTAAAGTGTCCCCATATGCTCATGTGTCTGGATGCTATCCACAGCTGGAGGTGCTGCTTTGGGAAGTTGGGGACCCTTGAGGAGGTGGAGCCTGGCTTAAAGACAGTCAATCAGGGATGGGGCTTTAAGGTTTGTAGACTGAGTCCTCCTCCAGCCCAACATCTCTCTGCTTCTGACTGCCAGTGATCCCCAATCTCATTATCTCTCCACAATGATGGATTGGAATCCCTTGAGAGTGTGAGTCAGAATAAATCCCTTGCTACAAATGCTTCTGCTAGATATTTTTGTGAAACAAGTAACTAACCCAGTCTTCCATTGCTGTGAAGCTATGGATAAGTAACAGGACACAACTTCTGTCAGTGTCTGGAGAGACATGAGACAAGAGGGATGACAAACTTGTCACCTGGAGCCCCATTACCTTCTGCTGAGAGTATTAGTTACTCTGCTGCTTCAACACATTACCATGATCAAAGACCACTTAAGGAAGAGAGATTACTTTGGCTTCCAGCTCCAGCATGAGGGAGGAGGCATGGCGGTCAGGAACAGGAAGCTGAGAGCTCATCTTTTAAAACAAGCTTGAAGCAGAAAGAGCAAACGAGAAGTGGAGAGGGTAAACTCTCAAAGGCTGCCATGACCAACGTGTTTCCTCCAACAAGACCTTCCCATACATCACTAACTGAAGGTCTGATGTCCAGATATCTGAGCCAGTGGGGGCAGTCTTAAACAACCATGGGATCAGTACTCATTGACTGTTTCTGAGGATGGCAACCTAATCTACTAAACAAAAGAGCTTTTTTTTTTTTTTTTGGTTTTTCAAAAGAGCTACATCAAACAGAATTGAGACAGGACAGACCTGAGAGAAAGACCAGGAAGGACAAAATGGAAAATGACAGGCATTGATATTCCACATGGCACATACACATGGTGTAAGATCAGGACACAGATTTTATATCTAACCACTCTAGAGAAAGAAGTCACTCTTCATATCACAAAACTTGACAGCAATTGCACAGTTAAAGGTGGCAACATGTTTCACAAAGCAGAACACAAGAGATGGGGAGAGGGACTTTCTGGAGACCACAAACATCACTCAATCCTGTCAGCCAGAGAGATGAAGAATTGGGGATGTGAGCAATCCAGAAAAGGTGGCTACTAGATGCAGTGAACTCAAATCCAATAGGGAATGGACCTTCTCTTTAAAACCATATGCAACCTTCATAGAGAAATCTCAGTCCACAAAGAAAGCCACTGAGAAGTACAATTTGAATCCTTCTAACATGATACAACACAAATAAATGATTTTTAAAATAAAAGTTGCCTAAGGCTGGAGAGAAGAGTCAGTCCAGCTCTGGCCATGTTTGAGTATGAGAACTTGAGTTGATCCTGAGAAGCCAGGTAAAATGGTGGGTGGGATGGCACATATGTGCAAGCTCAGTTCTTGGGAGGCAGAGACAGGATTCCTGCGTATCAGTGGCTCACTGGTTCTGTTGAATCATTGAGCTCTG
Organism: Rhynchomys soricoides; assembly: GCA_019843965.1. NCBI lineage: Eukaryota > Metazoa > Chordata > Mammalia > Rodentia > Muridae > Rhynchomys > Rhynchomys soricoides. Next base: position 480,707 of record JADRCH010000154.1, on the reverse strand, counting down.
GGACAGTGAGAGGCCTTGTCTCAGGATACAACGTAGAAAGCTCCTAAAGAATGACAAAAGTTTGATCTCTGGCTTCCATGTGCATACATATACAACAGAGAGGGGAGGAGCAGAGAGAGAGAGAGAGAGAGAAAGAGAGAGAGAGAGAGAGAGGGAGAGAGAGATACAGTACTGGCTGGTTTTGTGTGTCCACTTGACACAAGCTGGAGTTATCACAGAGAAAGGAGTCTTCCTTGAGGAAATGCCTCCATGAGATCCAGCTGTAAGGAATTTTCTCAATCAGTGATCAAGGGGGGATGGACTAGCCCATTGTGGGCAGTGCCATCCCAGGGCTGGACGTCCTGGGTTCTTTAAGAAAGCAAGCTGAACAAACCAGGGGAAGCAAGCTAGTAAAGCAGCACCCTCCATGGCTTCTGCATCCACTCCTGCCTTAAAGTTCCTATCTTGTGTGAGTTCCTGTCCTGACTTCCTTTGGTGATGAACAGTAATGTGGAAGTGTAAGCTGAATAAACCCTTTCCTCCCCAACTTGCTTCTTGGTCATGATGTTTTATGCAGGAATACAAGCCCTGACTAAGACAGATACACACAGAAACACAAGCTTAATGCTGCTACACCTTCCCCACCCCCACACACAATAAAGTGCCTCTTCAGGATCATGGGAAGTTTGAACCAAAAGGGATATTTAAAAATAACCTGCTGAAAACAAACAAACAAATAATGGGTGACAGCTAAAATGTTATCCATTGAAAGGAGGTGATCAAATAACTGCTGTAAAGACCCTGTTTGAAGAATTGTAGACCTGAGGACACATCAGCCAAGAGGTGGGATACAAAAATACATCCAAAGACCAGTGGCTCTTCTACACCGTGAAAAGGAATCCACTGAAGAAGTTGGAGAGGATGCAGTCACAATAGCTTCAAAACAGAACAACAAGCAAGGACTTAAGCAGGGAGCAGGAAGACTTCTACAACAAAACTCACAAAGCATGTAGAAAAGACACCAAAGAAAACAAAGAAGTTAGGAAGACCTCTGTCATCATAGTTTCCTTCTCTGTTGTTTGCAGCCATAGTTGCAACCTAGGGAAGAAAGAGCTTTTGTCTTAATGTTCTGTCACAACCCATCACAGAGGGAAGTCAGAGCAGCAACAATGGAGGAACACTGCTCACTGGTTCATACACTGGCTTATCTTCAGCTACCTTTCTAATTCAGCCGACCAACTGTACCTCCCAAGTGGGTCTTCCACATCCACCTTCATTCAAAAGAGTCCTTCACAGACCTGACCACTGGCCAATCTGATTGAGACTGTTTTCTTATTGGGCTTCCTAATCCCAAGTGATGCTAGATTGTGTCCAGTCAACAGTAAAATATAACCCAGGCAACCTTACATTCTCATGGATCAGCAAATTAACAGTTTAAATGATCATATTATTTAAATGATCCAAGCAATCTGCAGATTCACTGAATCCCAATCAAAATTCCAGTGACATCCAACACAGAAATGGGGGTGGGTCCTAAAATTCGTATGGCATGATCCAAAAATAGCCAAAGCAAAAATAATAAGGTGAGAGGTGTCTAACCAAATTCATATTACAAAGCCAGAGAAGCAAACACAGCATAACCTAACACAGAAATAAATGCATAGTCCACTTGAACAGAAGAATCAGAATTAAACACCAAGTTAAAGCCTTTTAGTACTTGGCAAAGGTTCCAAGAGGAAGCATTTGGGGAAAGTTAGCTTCTTCAGCAAATGGTGCTGGAAAAACCAGATATCCAAGTACAGAAGACATTTGTCTTATCCTTCAGTGTCCATCACTGAGGTGAATCAGAGCAGGAACCAAAGCAGAAACCACTGAGAAACACTGCTCACTGCTCGCTCACTGGCTTATACTCAGCTATCTTTCTTACACAGCATAGACCGCCTACCTGAGATCTGGGAGTCTGGCTTAAACGGGATCCCAGTCTCATATTCGGTACAAAAAAAATCAAATAAAAATGGATCCAAGTCTTTGAAGTAAGAGCTGAGATGCTGGAACTGGTTGAGGAAAATAGTAGGGAACTGGGAGACGCACATATAGGCAAGGACTTCACGAAAAGGGTTTGAATGACTCGAAAAGTAAGAATTGATGCCTGGGATTACAAAAAACTAAAACTCTCTGTGCAGAAAAAATCAGCAGATTCTGGAGTCTGAGAGATTTGTGTCAAATACTCATCAGACAAAGGATTGACACATAGATTATACAAAGAACTCAAAAAATTAAAGAAGAGAGAGTGATTAATCCAGCCAACAAGTGGATCCATGAGCTAGACCACTCTCAAAAGAAGTACAAATGGCCAATAGACACTTGAAATGTTCTCTGTGTCCTTGGCCACCAGAGAAGCACAAAGCAAACCTAAAGTTTCCATCTCACCTAAGGCAGAATAGCTGTCACCAGGACAGCAAACAGGAAGTAAATGTGGGCAAGGATGTTGGGGGAAAGGGACCTTTATTTTCTCATGGTAAAATAATAAAACTAAACCAAACTAAATAACTATTATGGAAGCTGCATGGAATTATGAAAAAAATTAAAATAGAATACAGGTGTGATCATTCCACCACTCAGGATATAACCCCGGAGGACCATAAGTCAGCTTGTCACAGGGATACCTATGCATCTGTTTGTTGCTGTACTGTTCAATATGGCCACAAAATGGGACTAGGCAAGGTGTCAAGAGATGAATGAAATTTTTTAAAGAGGTGTATGTGTATAATGGGCTTTCATTCAAAGGTAATGAATGAAATTCTGCCTATTACAGAAAACAGACAGGACTGGGATCAAATAAAATCTGCCATACTCAGAAGTCAGCACTGTGCATTTTCTTTTTCATGGGGACTATGGGAATAAAAAAGAAGAATGTGAAGTTAAATAGGAGATGCCAAGATCCAGCAGTGGAAGGAAGAGGGATAATAAAGAGGAAGAGAGAGAGGTGACAGTGTGATCGAGCACATTATACAGTCAGTGGAAATTGGGTAATGGGATCCCTTATTCTGTACAATTAATATATACTGGTATAATATAAAACAAACAAGAACATTACTGTGAAGAATTTGGGGGCAGTGTGAGGTCATTGTGTTCACTAAGATATACTAGACCAAAAGGACAATTACTAAGTCCACTCATGGAAAACCTTGAAGGTCAGAGTCATAGAGAGAACACAATGCATGCCAGAGGCTATGGGCAGCTTAGTGAGTGAGTTACTGTTTAATGAGAGGTCAGCTTCAATCTGAGAATGCAGAAACGTTCTAAAAGTGGATGGTGGTGTTGGCCTCTCTGGAACACTGGCCAAGGATGATTAAAGGCTTAGTAAGTCATGCTCTGCCTACTTTACAATAAAACTGAAAGCAAAAATGTTTGAAGTAAAAGTAAAGGGCTCAATCCAAAAGGTATGAGAAAGACTCCAAACTGACTTAAAAGGATTATCAGAAAAAAAGCAGCAGAGAAGGCATGAATGAAGGGCACAAAATCAACAGAAATGTTCAATGTGTAGTTAGTTTACCAATTAAAAAATAGATAATACCCAACGTTTGTAAGGCATGAAGGAATTTATAGAAGGAATCAACATAGTATTAGAAATTAAATGGAAGAAATAATGCCAAAAGTTACACAAGAAAGTACTTTGTGGGTCTACAGCAACTCCAGTTCCTGATCCCAAGGCCCTGACCTAGGAAAGTCCCAGAGGGGCATGGACAATGAAAAAAAACTCAGCACCTGCCCTCCTCCATACCTGACTTCCATGTTTAGTGCACCCAATCTTCAGGGGATAGCTGCTTTCATTCCTATGAGGATATTCTTCACTCCATCTCCTGTGTGCCTCACTCCCCCCTACTAGGGGTTTTGTGGTGTTGGGTTGAGACCAGCAACACCAGGTCATAGAGGTCATGTTCCAGGCTGACAGGACTCACACCTCTCAGGAGACACTGTGGGCAAGGCCACATAGGCACCAAGAATCCTATTGGGGTCACCTCTCTTCTCTGAAGACTTCTGAGGCATGTGCTTCTGGATGTTGTTGGTCTGTCTCAATAAGAGCATGTAAGGTACAGCTAAGCACCCCTATTTCCTCCAGTCCTTACACTCTAGTCAGAGCAGAAATTATTGCCAACAGAAGGTAGGGCTTCCTCCAAGAGGTCTTGTGGATTTTCCCTTCTGTTAACATGCCATCTGCATGTTAGGTAGAAAAATCTTTCTTTTCTCACCAGAGCTCACTGGTGGCATCCTATGCTGAACTCCAGCAATGTAATTTTATAATTTGATTATTTTACATCCCTACTACAGTTTTCCCGCCCTCCTCTCAGTTCCTTGTCACCTTCCCCCAGGCCCTACCCATCATGTACTCCTCCTCCATTTCTCTTCAGAAAAAGGCCAGCCTTGGATATCAACCATCCATGGCACATCAAGTTGCATAATACTAGGCATCTCCTTTGGTATTAAGGCTAGATGAGGCAACTCAGTAGGGGGAAAGGGTTCCAAAAGTGGGCAACAGAGTCAGAGACAGCTCCTGCTCCCACTGTTAGGAGTCCCAAAAGAATATGAAGCTACACAACTGTAACATATGCCAGCACTGTTTCTACTTTTTAACTTGCTTTTATTTCCATATTAGACTTTGGAGAGGTGGACAGTAGCCATTGGAGCCTACGCTGTCATTGCTAGATAAGGGTTACTTCAGCTCTTCAAAGAGACTTCATTTCTACACAGAAAACCTACCACCGACCAACAACTCAATGCAAACCCATGGTTTTTTTTCTTTTTTTTTTTCATACTTTATTTACATTTCAAATGTTTCCCCCTTTCCAGATCTCCCCTTTGGAACCTCCCTATTCCCTCCTCCCTCCTCTGCCTCTATGGGGGTATTCCCTCACCCATTCTCATCATCCCTCCTTGGCATTCTCCTATACTGGGGAATCTAACACCTTCAGGCTCAAGGGCCTCTGCTCCCCCTGATATCTAACTAGACCTTCCTCTGCCGCATATGTGGCCAGCACCATGGGTCCCTCCATGTGTATTCTTTGGCTGGTGATCCAGTCTCCAGGAGCATCGAGGGGTCAGGCCAGTTGCCACTGTTGCTCCCTCCCTGGGGATGCAAACTCCCTCAGCTCCTTCAGTCCCTTCTCCAAATCCTCCCTCTGGGACCTCACACTCAGCCCTACTGTTGCTGTGAAGTGACTCTTGGGTATTTCGAACTTTTGGGCTAATAACCACTTATCAGTGAGTACATACCATGTTCATTCTTTTGTGACGGAGTTACCTCGCTCAGGATGATATTTTCAAGTTCCATCCATTTGCCTGTGAATTTCATGAAGTCATTGTTCTTAATAGCTCAGTAGTATTCCATTGTGTAAATGTACCACATTTTCTGTATTCATTCCTCTGTTGAGGGACATCTGACTTATTTCCAGCTTCTGGCTATTATAAATATGGCTGCTATGAACATAGTGGAGCATGTGTCTTTATTACATGTTGGAGCATCTTCTGGGTATATGCCCAGGAGTGGAACAGCTGGGTCCTCAGGTAGTATTATGTCCAATTTTCTGAGGGTCCACCAAACTGATTTCCAGAGAGGTTGTATCAATTTGCATTCCCACCAGCAATGGAGGAGTGTTCCTCTTTCTCCACATCCTCGCCAACATCTGCTGTCACCTGAGTTTTTGATCTTAGCCATTCTGACTGGTGTGAGGTGGAATCTCAGGGTGTATCAGCAGGATTAACATAGTTAAAATGGCCATCCTGCCCAAAGCAATATACAGATTCAATGCTATCCCCATCAAAATCCCAACTCAATTCTTTGTAGACCTAGAAAAAGCAATTCTCAAATTCATATGGAATAACAAAAAAACCAGAATAGCAAAAACTATTCTCAACAATAAAAGGACTTCTGGGGGAATCAGCCTCCCTGAACTCAAGCTGTACTACAGAGCAATAGTGATAAAAACTGCATGGTATTGGTACAGTGACAGGCAGGTAGATCAATGGAATAGAATTGAAGACCCAGAAATGAACCCATACACTTATAGTCACTTGATCTTTTACAAAGGAGTTAAAACCATCCAATGGAAAAAAGACAGCATCTTCAACAAATGGTGCTGGTTCAACTGGCAGTCTACATGTAGAAGATTGTGAATTCCTCCAAACCTATGTTTTTCAAACTTAGCCCACGTATGCACGAAATATTTCCCCAAAGCTTCTTTCTCAAGTTTAAGGCCATCACTCATCCATGAACAATCTACTTCAACACAGCACACAAACACATTCTGGCTTTGCAAGACAACCTAGAGGTCATACTAATGGCCACTGGCACCACCTACCAGCCACTGCTTTTAAGACTGAGAGTCATGGGGGTTAGTCACCTCTGGGCCATTAAACTGTGTCCTCAAAAATGAGCTATGAGTCAAATAAGGTAGCCCTCAAACAAGATGCCTCTGCCCTGCTCTGATTCATTTTTGTTCTTATTCCAACAGACTCTCAAGAACTTCCCTGGGCTAACTAGATTCAGTATAGCTTGAGCTGAAGCTAGCTTTTTCACTTGGTTTGGGCATTGACTTCCTGATTCTAGTTTCCTGAATACAACCTGTATCAATCAGCTTTCTTTGGCCATGACAAAACACTTGAAGTAAATAAAGAAATGTTCTGTTGTCTCAGCCTTAAACCTTTTAGTCTATGGTCTCTTGAACACATTGCTTTTGAACCTGCTGCCGAGCTGTGCATCATGGTGGGAACACAGGTCAGAGAAAGCTGCTGATGTCTCAGTGGCTATGAGGCAAAGACTGGAGTGGGGTAGAGAAGAGACTGGGGACTAAGATTCCCTTCCAGGTGCTTGTTATCCAGGAGCTCAGCTTCCTTACTCAAGCCAATACCTAGTCCAACCACCCTACAACACTGCAGGTTGCTGAACAAGTCATTCAAGGCTGCCTTTGGGAAGCATTATTTCTAGCTATGCCTTGAATGCCCCTTCCTGTCATGACCAGTGAGGTCCCCCTGGTCCTTGGAGGCAGATGGACATTAGCTCAGACTTTTCCAGATAAACAGTGACTTCAATGACCTTGCCACCTTGGAGACCTAGGAAAGCTCCACCCCTGCTCAACCCTGCAGAGGGTAAGGAATCCAATGTGTCTGTGTTCTAACATCAGCTTCTCCATTAAAATGCACATGTATCTATGAGGCAGACCATGCAATACTTTATTTTTTTAAGAAGGAAAAAGATATTCATAGGATACATTTAGAATTACATGGCCATGTTATACATGGGAATATATACATATACATTTACATTTACGTGTATACATTTCTATATGCATAGCTACCCTCAGAAACACCACTCGGTGATTTTAAACTGTCCTTGATTATGCATTGTTCATTCATACAGAGGTCACAAACAGTAGCTCATTACGGAGACTGGCCACTGAGTAGACAAGAAGTGCAATATTTTGCTCAGATTAACAAGCCCTGTTCAAATAGAAGTCATTTGGAAAAAGTACTTAAGCTCACAGCTCCCTTGGGGAAAAACAAAGCATCTCCCAGTGGTGGAGATGGACTTGTTTGTAGAAAAGGTGTAGCCACTGAGCTCTCCCACCTCACCTGGCCGGGCCAGAGATCTCCCTGGGCAGCCTTTGATACACAAGCTGGCAACTGTCCATGGCTACCACAAGGTCTTACCAACTATGTCACAGAGACTAGAACCTACGATGTCAGAGGATTCAGAGCTCACTCAGCACACTGAATACCCAGACTCAAACAGTAACTAGGGAGTCATAGTATGACTGGTTACAGTGCAGCCATGAGTCCCAGCCTTTAACAGTCACCACAGTGACTTTTGGAAAGCTCTTTGTTAAAACAGGGAAGTGTATAGGTTTTCAATAATACCCATGGAAAGACATCTTCCCTGCTATCCTAGGGCAGTGTTGTTTACAGAGGGAGCAGGTCCAACTGGACTGCTGGCCATAGGAAACTAGTTCATACTGGGAATGTGTAAAAGGGCAAAGAAGTGAATATCTACTCCCCTGGGCCAATCCAGAGAAAGATTGTTTATTTTATTATTTTTATTTTATTATTATTATATTTATTTTATTATTATGGGCATGGGTGTTTTGCCTATATGTATGTCTGTGCTGTGTGAGTGCCTGGCACTGGAGGATTCCAGACAGGGTGTTAAGTGGCTTCAAGCTGTATTTACAGACATCTGTGAGCCTCAGTGTAGGTCCAGAGAATTGAATTTGGGTCCTCTAGAAGAGCAGCTAGTGCTCTTAACTGCTGAGTCATCTCTCCAGTGCCCTAGAGAAAGATTTTAAGCAAAGTTATAGCTTTCTTTGATGTCAGGACATGCAAGCTCAGCCACTCGAGAATATTCATTTGCTCCCATGGTAAATGCATACTGAGCCCCACTTGAGGTGCTATGTGGACACCTGGATGCCTTTTCACTGATGGCTTATTCTCCACTACTAGAGCGTCTGCAGGACGTCCCTTGTCCCTGGTGTGGGGTTTCTCTGTACCCCTGAACCACTTTTTTGTGTCACCATGCATTTCTTCTCAGCAACTTGCAGAGACCTCCAGTGTCCCAACCATCCACCTGACACAGTGAGCAACTGATGGGCCTTAACTTTCCTCTCCTGCAGGTGTATGACATGCTTCATTCATAAGGGACCTCAAATCCACATCAGGTCATTCACTGGGATATTTAAAAAACCCAAAGGTATTCCCAGTAGACCCTGGCCTGCTCCTCACCCCATCTAGCTGAGCTGTACCAGCCTCCTGCTTTTTGCCTACTGTTGAGACATCATAGGTCTCAGGGAACTGGTCTCATTCCCTCAGTGTATCACTTCCCCTTCTCATTGATGCCACAAACCACTGGACAAAACAACTGAAGGACGACAGCTTTCTGTTAGCTCAGAGTTCCAGGTGTAGTCTATCCTAGCAGCGAAGTCATGCTAGGTGGAGATTTACTTCCAAATCCAGGAAGCAGAAGGGTGAAGGTTGATGTTCATCTTAGTTTCAATCCAAGACCCCAGTTCACACGATGTTTGGGCCAGTTCACAGGCCCAAACTCAGTGAGAGTCTTTACTCCTCAGTTAACCCAGTCCAGACATTCTCTCTTAGACATGGTCAGAGACTTATTATCTAGGTGGTTCTAGAGCCCGTCACATTGACAATCCATATTAGCAACCATGGCTGAGATGAACTTACTGCAGGTGAGCATGCAGTTTGCCCTTCTCCTCCCCCCAGCCTCCATTGACAGTCACCCAAATGCTGCTTCCAGGTGCTCTCTACAGGTTCAGGTTCATATCCTTTCCCATGCTCTATGACTTTTCTCAGCCTGTGTCATCATGTTATAAGCTGGATACTTGACTTATATCTATATGCCCTTTCCCCTGAGCATAGAGGATACATACATGTGTATGTGCATGTGAGTGCTTGCATGCATGTGTGTGTGCACATGTGTACGTGTGTGTGTGTGTGTGTGTGTGTGTGTGTGTGTGTGCCTTCTCTGCTCCCGTGTCTCAAGCCTGGTATGCAGCAGGAGCCTCATCAGTGCTCAGTCAGTGTTCCCTCCATCAGGTTTTGATTGTGCCACCAGGAGGATGCACATAAAGTATTAAGACCACTTTTACAATGCTTCAGCCATGTTTCCATAACTCTGATTGAACCCAGACTATAGTACAAATTGCTGGCTAATAGACAGAAGCTTTTTCAAGAAGATTCATCCATGGCTAGAGTATAAGCAGAGAACTGAAGTAGAGGCAGAAACACGAAATCACTACAGACTGTAGTGGTTTGTATTGATTGCCAACTAGACAGGATCTAGAACCACCTAGGAGACAAACCTCAGAGCACATCTGTAATGGGGTTTCTGGATTATGTCAATTAAAGTGGGAAGACTCACCCTAAATACAGGTGGTACCATCCTCTGAGGTAAGTCCCCCCCACCCCCAGCAACTGAACAGAAGAAAGTGAGCTGAGCATCAGCATTCGTCTCTGCTTCCTTCCTGAAGATGCTGGGTGAATGGCTGACTTACACTTTAATCACCATAGCATCCCTGCCATGATAGGCTACACATGTGAACTGTGACCCCCAAACCATCCTTCCTTAAGTTTCATTTTATCAGGTGATTTGTCACAGCAACAGGACAAGGATACAGCAAGCACATGTTGCTTCATTTTTTGACATGGGACAAAATACAGAGCCTCCCGTGAGTCAGAGCAAGCATATTCTCACATCAGAGAGCAGATTCTGTGTGTCCTTGCTGTAGGCAGTTTGGCAAGGAGTTGCCACCTCCCACGGGGACCCCTCCATCTTCCCACACACGGCATGCCCTGGGCACAACAAGGGGCATAATTTTGTCTTTAATGGCTATGCCTTTGATATCCACTTGTTCTTATTCTCGTGTAAATTCAGTTTCAGGTCTATAAATGATCACACCCCGCCTGAGCTATTCTGTGGCACACTGGGCACAGCCTCCGTAGGTTGTGGGAGGAGATAGCTCTGAAGCAGGTGTCATGTCTACTGAGAGGTGCGTGGGGTGCAGAAACCACAATGACAGTGGCACTCATATATGGGACAGAGGCTGCTGATGTTTCCATGTTCTGTGATAGATACAGAAGTGCAGATGCTGTGTTATAGTGTGGCTGTAAGTGACTTGTATTGGCAAGATTCGGAGAACAGTTAAATCCAATCTGTTGAGCCTAATGAGATTGGCTTATCACTCATAATTCAGATTGTATGATTGTCATTCCACAGAATGGAGCATTGTTAGGGTCTCCAGTGTGCCAGCCAACCCTCTCTGTGTAGAGAGGAGCAGGGAGTGAGGCTTGTCAATATGACCCTGACAGGGGTCGTCACAGTGTAGACTCACTGGGATAGTGCTATGTTCCCATGGCCTATTCACACAGAATCCATGCAGGGCCAGAGTTGGCTGCAGGTATCCCTATCTTGCTCCTGTCCTGAAGGAATGAAGCAATTTTTTTCTGACTTGAAAAAACTCAGTGTTGGGGAACAAGTGGGACAGTCTCACAAGCAAATAGACATATAGAGCATGCTGAAGTGTGCAGGGAGGGACAAGGGCACAGAGAACAAGGATATATGCCAGGCTTTAAGCACTGCAAGCGTTTAAATCATAATATCCCACATAGGCTCAGGTACTTGAACACTTGGTCCCAAGTTGGTAGTGCTGTTTGGGGACAAGGCCCAGCCTTGCTGCTTCCCCCCAGTACCCTCAGTACATCACTGGGGGTGAGCTTTGAGAGTTTGTGGTCTTGCCCCACTTCCAGTCACTTCCTATTTGAGGTTGACGTTGAGATCTTTTCTCTTTCTCCTCCTGATGCTATGTCTGCCTCTTATTAACTCGCACTCCCTGCTACGGTAGACTCACTCCTCTGGAGCCATAAGCTGAAACAAAGTATTTCTTCTTTGAGTCATTTCTGATAATGGTGTTGTCTCGTAGCAACAAAAAGTAACTAATCCAAGGCACATTGTTTAAAAGCAACCCCCCGGTGATAATAGAATCTTCATGGTTCTAATGTTATTGATTTGTGGTAATGGCGGGAGGAAGCTGAAGGCTAAAGGAGGTTAGGAGAATCAACACTTGGGTGTAGCTTAGAGGCATTGTCCAGACAGCCACATTCCCTGCTGTATGACAGACATCAGCAAAGCTGGGTTGAACTATTCAAATCAGCCAGCGTATTAGAACCTTTCTGTTGCTGTGATAAAGCACTGGGATAAAACTAAGCCTAAGAAAAAAGAGTTTATTCTCTAATGGCTGGAGTCCACCATGGCAGGCATGGTAGCAAGCAACAGACGTGGTGGCAGGAGCAGGGAGCTACAAGATCTCCTCTCAGCAACAAGCAGGAAGCAGAGAGTGAACTGGAAGTAGGGCAAGGCTACATAATCTCCAAGCCCATCCTAAGTAACATACTTCAGTAAGGTTGCACCATCAAATACCTGAGTCTACAGGGGAATCCTCATCTGAACCAACATTTAACATCATTCATGTATGTATCTAAAGATCTGGACCTGGGAACAGCACCCCACATGACATGGACCCAGTGCTTCAGTGTCTACTTGGGAACAGCATCCCACATGACATGGACCCAGTGCTTCAGTGTCTACTTCCACAGTGGCTTCAGCTCATGGCTGTTGGAAGAGGCCTCAGCTATGCCTGTGCAACCTCTCTTCAGGAATGCTTGAATATCTTATGTTGGCAATTCCTCTAGGCTCTACCCAACAGCTACTTAGCTACTGCATAGCTGCTTGCCAGGTGCGAGCCAATCTGGCATATATGAAAGACTACTCAGGTAACCCAACAATCTCTGTCTCTGTCTCTCTGTCTCTGTCTCTGTCTCCCTCTCTCTACATTCTCTCTCTCTTCCTCACGTGTTCCCGGCTGACCTCTTCCTCTCTCCTCTCTCTTTCTGCCCTTCTCAGTTCCCTCCTTTCTCTGACTCTACCCACCTTATCAGGTCCTTCTCCCTTCCCTCAATAAACTTCCTTTTGTACTAGGCCTGTTGCATGGTGGTGATTCCTCAGGGAAACACCTTGGCCAGCTGGCTGAGGTGCTCCCTCTTTCTGCATTATAGTGCAGTTTTATAAAACACAGCATCTGGGGACACATGGCTCCATTCCTGGAGCAGGTGGTCCAAGTAAGATAGATAAACAACATGATTTATGAATGAGTTACCTAGCACTAGATGTGGTAACCACCATTGCCCTACCCTCTCTGTGCCACACAGCTGTTCCCAGCACAGCATGTAAACTCCAGGCTTGACTCTCATGCCTCAGGAAGTCTGCCCATCCTCACCATTCTGATGTGCCAGGTCCAGTGAAAGCCCAGAGCTGTGTTTTTAGCAAGGTCATAGGTTGGCTCAGAGGACATGTGGTTTTCACCATAAGGAACAACGACTTAGGTCCCATTATAGGATATAAACAGTCAAGAACTAAGAGGGAGATTTCAGTGGGAAGCCACCTGAGCAATGGCTCCCAGGAGAAGCCTCTGTGTCTTCTGTGTGAACTGTGCCTAGTTCACAACATACTCTGATTCTGGGCAATCCACATACGAATAACACAGACTCCCCCAGCACATGCTCTGGAGCTGAGCACCAAGCAGACCCTTGCCAGCTCAGTCAGGCATGCACATGGTTCTTTTCAGTAGCTCGCTATCATTGTGGAAGCTTTAGATGGGTGAGGGTTAACGATCTAATTCCCCTAACCTCGTAATGTAGTTATAATGAAAGCAAATATTAGACTCAATTAGGCTACATCTGTGAAGCCTATTAAATACACCTTATTAACAAGCAGGTATAAAATTCCGACAACCTGTTCTGTGGGCTTGATGGAGTCCCAGACCTTCCCTTGAAGTGGGATGAGTTTCTGTCTTCACAGAAACTTTCTGTGAGTGCTCTCTTTCTGAGAGTGCTGGAAGCTGCGAGTAATTGTTCCTAGCCCATATGCACAACCCAGAACTGTCCTGAACACACCAGGAGGCATGACATTAAGGATGGGACTTCTCCCGGATGAGGCCACAGAGGGCAAGACTGATCCAGAGGCAAGGTGTTGCTGAACAGGACATTCTAAATGTGGTTTACTCTTGAATCCATGAACCCTAAGTTGAGATCCTAGCTGAACCTAAGCCACAGGGCTGCTGCATCAACTACTAAAAAACTGAAGAGAAAAAACTAGTTTCCATTGTAAGCAGCAAGGCTGCCTCAGGGCAGCACTGAGGAGCCCACCTCAACTCAGCCTTTGGGCTTGGAGCTCTAGATTGGGACATCCATTTACCTGCTAATTCCCAACTCATTAGCGTTCTACACAGTTCATCTTTGCCAGCACACCCCAGACCATCCAATTGCTTAAAGTGGATCTCTCTTTCTCTTCCTGTCCTTGCCCTTGGCTCTCCTCTCTCTATGTTCCCTCCCTTCTTTTTCAGCCTTTCCCATGGCTTGTCTCTGATTGACAAGGGAGGAGGAATTGATTCTGATTCCTTAGGGAGTTCTAACTAATCTGTTACCCTACTAAGCAGCCAGAGACCCCACCTTATGTACCCAGCCAAGTTCAGGACTGTACTTGGCCTATCTTCCCTAGATTGTGGGGGTGTGTGTGTGCAGGCATCTTTCTTTTCCATAATCCTAAGAATAAGTCCTTTCATTAAGAGCAGTCCATGGCTAACCCTTTAGTCTGATCAACAATCCTCTGTTTTGCCAACTTAAACTCCTCTTTGACATGTATAATGCTAATTAGCACATTTATAGGGTGGCTGAGCAGTTGGTATTGACTTTGAGAGGTGCTGCTGGCTATTTGGCTTTGTGAGGAGTCTGACCCTTTCTGGGCAATATGTGTCTAGATTGTAGCTATGTGAAATTCTACAATCTTCCCTATGCTGGTAGTGCCACAAAGGAGTCTGCAGCCAGGCCCACCCAGTCTCAGCTAGGTGAGGAAATGTGACTCTCCCCCAAATTCAGATTGCCTCATGCTAAGAAAATAAATTTTCTGAAATGAAGCTGTTTCTGTGGTAGAAGCAAGAAGCTAGTTCCCCAGTCAGCCACCATTGTATTAAGGTACAAATCTCACATGTGTACACCCTTTACCAGATTAAGTCTTTCAGGTGCATTTCCCTCAAAGCCCTAGCAGTCAATGCAGGTTGATGGGCTGAGTTAACATCTCTGAAAGATGGGTGTGTCCTAACACCATATCTGCAGATGTGACCTTTTTTCTATGAAGTGTCTTTGGAGATGCACACAGGTAAAAATGAAGTTGGTAAAGCAGATTCTAATATGACTAGAATCCTTAGACACAGGGCCATTGAGGCCTATGGACAGGCACAAAGAGAAAAGCAATTTAGAAGATGGTGTTTACCTAATGCTCCAGTAGCTAGGAAGACAATGGATCACATTTGATTCAGCCAGGTGAGTCACAGAGATAATACACCTGTTGTAAGTAGTTTATGAGTTGTTTCACAGAATTCAGTCCATGGGTAGCTGTCTGCTCCCTTAGGCCAAGCACTATGTCATCTGACCTGGTAGACAGTTCACATCATGGTGGTCAAGAAGTAGAGAGAACTCAAGCAAGGTGTACCCTGGAATAAGATACGCCCTTCAAGATATACCTCATGTCCCACTACTTTCTTCCAACCAGGTTTCATTTCCCAATCTATCAATGGATTAAACCATTAGTGAGATCAATATTCTCACAGTGGAGTCATCTGTTTATAACACAACAGCTGAGGGCCAGGCATTCTACACTTGAGCCTGTGGGAAACACCATGCAAAAATTCTTACTGCCTCTGGGGAAGGAGACAGAAGCTGATCATTCATGATTCTAAATCCCAAGCTCAGGACTAAGAGGAGAAAATTCTTATTTTAAGACACTATGTTTAAGGGACATTGTTATGGTAGCCAGAATGGACTTTGTCTCATGTCATGTCACTGTAGACATGACAGTAAAAATTTAAAAATAAGTTAGACTTATCAGTTACAGACACACAGATACATGCTCCTCCATGAGAGAATGATCTAGATACAAGTGAATCAGCCTATCACAAAGGACAAACCTTGAGGCACATGACACATCAGAACAGCAGGTTCAAGGAGATGGGAAGTATTTCTAGGAGGGACAGGGCAGGAAAACATGGCCAATGGGATGCAAGTTTTTCATCACCAGGACTGGAGAGCATGAAGATCAGAGCTGTCAGCTGCATAGCAACTGGAGACAGTAGTAATGAAAAATTATTTTAAAATCTTGAATTCCATGTTCACTGATGTTCAACTCAATCTTTCTTCCATCTTTCCTTTCTTTCTTTCTTTCTTTCTTTCTTTTCTTTTAAATTCACAGGTGGGAGTCTGTAAAGTCAAGCTCCCTCACCATGCTCCTCAGCATAGCTCCCACTGTGCTCAGATGCAGCAGAGAAGGCATAGTAGAGAACAGCTTTCCTCTGGACAGCTGGCTCCAGCCAGTTCCTGACCTTTGGTTCAAAGTAGCATCTAGCACCACAGTACTGCAGCCATTGTGACTGACCCCCCCAGAATACCTAGCTGAATAGTTTCCTCACTAAGCATCAACTGTGACCTGCAGATGAGAATGGCTAAATGCTTCACTGTGCACTCTCCAAATGCTAGCAAGTCTCTATCAAAGGTGCCACACCTTCTTTCCTCTGGTTGATGCTACTTTTCAGAATGGACCACTTTTAAAGACTTGGGTTTGTACTAGACTGTTACAAGCATTCGGTATAGAAGTGAAATTCCATAGCTGGTAAGCAAGCCCACCTCTCTGATGTCCCCATCCTATAACTCTAAGATAACAGCTGTTAGAAGAGGCTCCTAGCTTGTAGAGACTGGAATCCACTTCTCCAGTGAATTCCTGCAAAGCAGCTTGCAAGATCCCAAGTGTCTACCATAAGTGACAATCACCAAGGAAGGGAAAAGCAAGACGAGACACATCTGATTCATTCCTATAGCCTTACAGCTTGCTGGGCCCCTCTGTGTACCAGAGGATCTGGGCAAGACCTGTAAGCCCCTCCTTTTCCTATGCAGTAAGCCCCTCCTCTTCCTCTGCAGTGGAGACTTAGATTGGTCAGCCTAGGTTGGGCTCCTAGGATCTGTCCTCTACCATCATGCAAAATTACTAAACAACCATCACCTCATCAGATCAGAGAGGAGTGCCTAATGACATCACCAGTCACAGTTGGGTTTAGAATCCTAACCCAAATCAAATCATGGAATCTTACCAACCAAGGACTCTGAACAGGAAGTGGTGGCCCTGTGCTGGCAGAATGACTGTGGACTCGCAACCATCTGCTGGTGAAGTCCCCAAGAATGTAATAACCAGCTCTTCTTTGCCAGTGAGAAAACCTAATGAAAAGAGCGCAGGACTCCTCCGGTTGCTCAGAAAATTGGAACCAGAGATTGTGCACTAGGGAACAGGCTTGCATTGACTGTCCAGAGCAGTTTCTGTGGCAGGTTCCATTCATACAGGGGTCAGGTCAGCTCTGCTCTTGTTTCTCACTCTTCTCTCCCTGAAACTTCACTGTGCCTGCCAATTTCTTGCTGAATGTTAACGTATAAGTACTATTTTTCTAACAGAAAGGAAGAGAGTAAGTCCTAGGGAAGGGCTATGGCCACTAGTCATCCACTGCCACCTTATGGTTCAGCACAATCTGTGGAGGGCTGAGCTTTGAAAGGGAAGGGCTATGGCCACTAGTCATCCACTGCCACCTTAGTGGTTCAGCACAATCTGTGGAGGGCTGGGCTTTGAATTTCTGGCTTCAGACAAGTGCAGAGATGTTGTTGGGGGCCAAGCAGGACTCCACAGGCTTGAAAACAACTGATGTGAGAGCAAGGAGGTAGCTACCATAGGAGAAAGGGTCTCTGGTGCATAGAACCTCCAAGCAAAGAACTCCCAAATGAAGCAGGAATGTGGGACTCTTGGGTCAGTGCTTCTGAGGTGAGAGGACAGACTTGATCTTCCAAGTGGACAAAGGGACACTAAGCAGGGCACTTAACTGGCAAGCTCAGGTTTGCTGGTAGCAGCACCCTTGTTCAAAGAACCCACATAAACCACTGCCACTCCTGCCTTAAGGGATGACTGACTGTTTGGACCACCAGGAATCATGTGTACAATTGAACAATCTCACATGACCTGACTTCCCTGTACAGGATCCCTGAGTTTCCATCCCCTGTTTCTTCTGGTCTTGTTTGATGAAGGACACTGGGAGAACATCTACCTTCTTTCTTTGGCAGGATACACACACACACACACACACACACACACACACACACAAAGGAGTTCATTCCCTTTATCACCCACTCAACATTTCCTTGCCTTCCTTTTAGCATTTAGGTTCAGCCAGTGAACAGGTAAAGCCTTTCTGGTCTTAAAATCCTAAATTCTACTACCCAAGGGCCAAGTCCCACCCTTCTCCCCTTTAGTAAGGTTTCTGAGGAAAATTCTCATTTCATGAACTGGATGTGTCTTCACTGCTCATCTCTGCCCTGCACACCTGGATTCTCTAACCAGCACTCCTGACTCCCTGGCCAAGAACTCTCCAGGTTCTCACTGCACTCTACCTTCCTCTGAACTGCCTATAGTATATGGAGACTGCTGCTGTCTAGAATTCTCTTCTATGTGTGCTGCAGATGCAGCTTTTTAACACTTTCCCTGGCCTTTTTTTTGGAACCTTCAGATTCTTCTTTCTGAAGACTGTGACAGTTAGTAGGTCAAGTAATCTACCTTTGAAAAGAGCTGGTAGACTGTCTAGAAAGAACCTTAGGGAGATGTGTATCAGTGCTTGCCTGCACATATGTATGTGTACCGAGTACACATCTGGTTCCTACGAAGGCTTTGGCTCCTCTGGAACTGGAGTGACAGGAGGTTTAGGCTACCTTGTGGGTTCCAGGAACTGCCCTGGTTCTTTGCAAGAGCAGCAAGTGTTCTTAACTATTGAAGGATCTCTCCAGAGCCTTCATTAGATTCCTTAAAATGTTAAGATTGTGATGTCAACAGAAGGTCTTGTAAGTATCATGTTGTACTTTCCATATATAAGATAGAGATAAGTGGAGATGGTGTGTGTGTGTGTGTGTGTGTGTGTGTGTGTGTGTGTAGTTTGGGTACAGGCATTTTTCCTCTATAAATTACTGTGTGACCTTAACTGGTTTCAGAATGGGATCACTACTGATAAGAGTCTGCTGAGGGTTTAGACAATTCTGTGGGGTGAATGGCAAGTTGAGATATCAATTTTTTTTTATTATGCCATGCATGAAAAATAATATCAATAGCAAGCATGTGTGTACTTGGTTCTAATGGTCACACTTCGGGTAGGCACTGGAAGGAATCCTCCATATTCAGTATAAAGTGCCTGCTGAATACTGTTGATTACAACTTGCAGGCACGAAAAATCCAATGGTATCAATGTGAAGCTGATTGCTTGAGTAGTGGCAGCTACCCAGGTTGTTGAGGATCTGCTCCCGGAAGGGTATGGCCCAGGACCATGAGCTCACTGACTTGGCTAGCCCACATTCTCAAAGTTCTAACATTTGAACAAGAGATTATGTTTTTTTCTGATGACCTAATCAATTTAATATTTGTAGTGCTATTCACTTCATGTGATGTTAAGAAACCACTTTCTAAAAGTGGATGTAGAAGAAGGAAGGAAGTTACAAGATTAAGTGCAGCTGTGGGGTGATAAAGTATCTGTTCTCATTTTCAAACAATGGAAGGAATTTTACCACAGTTGAGGCCAAAGGTAGAAGTGGAGTAGAGGGAACCAGACTCTCTTGGGGCAAACTATCTCAGAGAAACACTGGACTGGAGCTTTCCCATCTGCCCGTCTCATCCACCTTTTTGTATCTTCTTCCCCAGATGTCTTCTCCATCAAGACCTCTCTCCTCCAAATGGCATTTTGTAGTTGAAAGTGTGCACTTGAATTGGGGCCTAGATTGTTTAATTGGTTCCTCTCTTCCTCTGCCACAAGCTTCTTTCAACTTGAAAACAACTGCTAAGAGCCCCAAACAATTGTCTGAGAAGCAAAGACAGTGATGAATTTCCCACTCATACTGACTCAGCACACACAAAGAAATTAACATAGTGTAGTCACAGGTTTTAGTACAGTTGTATATTTTCCTCTGTGCATTTTATGATCAAAAAAAAAATAAATTATCCTTTTTTGTGAGTATGATAGCCAATCTCATTTTGAAAAGACAAAAAAAAGCTTCAAGAAACATTTATTGTCATAGTAAAATCACAAAAATTAAAACATTTTCTGTAGCATAAGAAATGTCCATTTATCAACCAAGATGTATCAGCTATCTGGATTAATGGCTTTGCTGGGTGGTAACCCCATTCTCAATAAAAGAAGCTTTCAAAACTCAAGAGTGCAAGATGTATGCTGAATTTTCTCTGGATAAAATCACAGTGATGTTTAAAATTATATTCACTCACTCACTCCTTCCAAAGTCTTCCTGGAAAAATGAATATGTACTTACAGCATTATTGATACACTTGGCTTCTGGACCAACCATTTTCCCTATAAGGTTAGATTTTTAAATTTATTTTTAATAAGGGTTTTTAAATGTTTTAATGCCTCTTTTAGCCCACTACTCATCAAAGGAAAGGTTAATAAAGCAAAGGGGGATGTAGACCTGTTTAAAAAAATATTTTCTGAAGTAAATTTAATCTGTGTTGTCAGGATATCAGTAGTTTAGTTTATATGAATAAGCAGTGGTAACTTGATCTATTTGTAAACATCATTTCTGAATCAGCAAGGGTAGGACTTGTAAACACCATTTACGAATCAGTAACAGCGGTAGATCTAGAAGAAACCATAAGGCTTTGTGATTGACCCGTGTCAGCTCAAGTGCTAAAAACTCCTAGAACACCACTAAAAGATTTTTTTGTTTTGTTTTAATTTTTTGTTTTCTTTTTCTTTTTCTTTTTGGTGCGTATTTTTCTATGAAGTCAAGACAAATGATGACCAACAAAGAATGGTAAGTTATACCAGTATCACCTAGCATCATCAGTGAAGATCAAGATTAATGTCAGTAAAGTATAGCAAGGTGTACCAATACCATCCAGCATTTTCTATTGTCTGTTGGGCTATATTTATATCTTTTTAAAACATCACATGATTTCTTAAGCATCCACTTTAGCAAAACATCATATGTCTTTTTTAGGCTCTCTCCGGAAAGACATCATGTGTCTGTTCTTAATAAAACATCTTCTTGTATGTCTGTTTCAGTAAAAACATCTTCTCATAAGACAGTTTTTAGAAAAACTTCACAGGACATAACTGAGTCTCTAAAGAAACTAGAGACACCTGTAGGCTCAGGTTTTTTTTTAAACCCTTATCAAAAATAAAATTTAAAAAATTCTAAGCCTACACTTTCTTTTGATTTAGCACATCTGAATCACTCTTAGAGGAATTCCTTTATTTGTCCAATTTGTCCAAGTGACTCCATCCTGGGAATGTACCAGCACATTGAGACGGGGAGGAAGCCCAGCTCCTTCACCTGTGTTGGCAGAATCTGGTATGTACCATATATCTCCACAGACCTACAGGAGGGGTGAAGCTTTACAGGCACTGCCCCACACTGCCTCCCACCTTCCTTGGCCCCTCTCTGCAGCAGCATTCCTTGGCAGCTGCCCTGGGCAAGACCTCACCCCAAAGTGTATATCTCTTGAGGACTTGACCAAGACAGCAGATGTCAGAAGTTCAAAGTAATGCTTCTTACCATGACCACGAATAAAACCCTGAATTGAGATGATTACATCCTTAAGAAATACAAGTGATAGGCCAGGTGAGTCAACTCATACCATTATCCCACCACGTGGGGGTCTGAAGTAGAAGGATTGTCATGAGGTCCAGACTAGCCTGGTATAGCTCTGACAAGCTTAGGCTATAAAGTTAAACAATCATCCAAAATGGAAAAAAAAAAATGACAAGCTGGAAAAAATTCAAACTTGCTTATCAATATCATATGACACAGGCATGTGCTCCCAATGGAGTCATCTGTGGTTATACCAAAGAAAAGTATTTTTTCCTGAAAGATTATAGGCTGAAGGTTTAGTTGAGGAGCAAAGCCCACTCTAAAATGATGTGACAGATGTTGGCTCTAGTGGTTGAAGGATCCAGAAAGTTTTAGAAAGGAAACCCCCAGGGGATCACTTATCCTACTTAGTCATCACCCTCTGCCCAAGGCAGGCCCTGTGCCTTGCCCCACCCTTCCTAAGAAGAAGCTGTTGATCAGTTACAAGCAAATAAATCATCTGAATGTGGTAACTGTGGAGTAGCTCTGAGCCAGCCCAAGAGCTGAGGAAATCAAGGACAAACAAACACACAAAACAGTAGTTGGAACTTAGTCTGTGTCTGTGATATCAGGAGCAAATATTTCAGCTGATAAATTAGTTGGTGAGGGTCATTGAGAACTAAATTCCCACCCTCAGAGATGGAACTAACCTAGAGCCCTTCTCTATAATAGTGATTGACTAGGACCTAAGATGCCACAGGGAAGAAGGGACAGGACACCTGTCCCCTGATGAACTGTCTTCGCTCTTCAGGCATAGCTGTACCTTAGCAAATTGCAGAAGAGCAATGCATGCTGGACTTTCACAGTTTACCCACTTCATGTTGCATGATACTATTTTGAGTAATGGAGTGAAAGGTTGGCTTGGCCAATGCAACACAATCTAAAGATGAGTAGGAAGAGACCCTCAGAGAGGGATTGTCTACATTGAGTTGGACTGTGGACTTGTTTGTATAGGATTACCTTAGTTAATGTGAGAAGACCTGGCCCACTGTGGGCAACCATGTTCCCTAGGAAGGAGGTGCTGAACTGTACAATAGAGAATAAATTGAAGTAAGCAGAAGCAAGTGAGCATGCACACATCCATATCTCTTTGCTCTTGACTGTAGATGTGATGGGATTAGTTGCTTTAAGTTCCTACCTTGGCTTCCCTACAATAATGGGATATATTATAGAATTACAAACTCATATAAACCCTTCTCTCCACTAAGTTGATTTGTGTCATGTCTTAGTGTTTTATTGCTGTGAACAGACACCATGACTGAGGTAACTCTTATAAGGACAACATTTAATTGGGGCTGGCTTACAGAATCAGAGGTTCAGTCCATTATCATCAAAGGTGGGGAGCATGGCAGCACCCAGGCAGGCATGGTGCAGGAGGAGATGAGAGTTCTACATCCTCATCTGAAGCTAGCAGAATAGTGGCTTCCAGGTAGCTAGGATGAGGGTCTTAAAGCCCACACCCCCAGTGACACACCTACTCCAACAAGGCCACACCTACTCCAACAAGGCCACACCTTCTAAGAGTGCCACTCCCTTGGCCGAGCATATTCAACCCATCACACGTCATGATATTTTATCACAGCAACAGAAGTGAAACTAGAATGGCTGGAATCATAACTACAACAGTCTCCTGGAAACAGTTATTAGTCATCTTGAACAGCTTGTGCTGTATAGTCTTACATGTTCATCACTCACAATATGCACAGCACAGCTCAACACTCTTTGGAGGGCCTTGTACACCACTCTTCCTCCTCTTGGCTCATTCTTGTCCTGTGGCCATATGTGCTGAGCATGTCTACTATAATAGATTTCTGGAATCTTTTCATAGCAAAACTCCTTAAGCTCCAAGTTAGGTGGTAGTTGTCCCCCATATCTCCCTGATAGAATGTGAACATGTGTTCAAATGCCAACCCAAGGACCAGGAAACTCCCTGTGGAAGGTGGACTCTATATATGTGCTTGTCTCTACTGAATGTGTGTGTCACCCACAGGGAGGTACCATGTCACCATGGCTGGATCTAGGTCCCCATGTTGCACCAGGCATCTCCAGAACTGAACAGTTTTCTAAGCCAGGAGGACTCTGGGCCATTCCCAGGAAAGGCTTGTTACTGCGCATTCTGTCCCTCTGCATAGTGAGGATCTTTTCACTCCTTGTGGACAGAATGAGAGCAAGCTGGTCTGGCAGGAAATTTGAATGTTCCTTCTTGCAACCAACTTTGGGTGCCTGCTCTGAGCAAATGCATGGGGGCATCTGTGGGGACAAAAGGTGAGCCAACTGGAGAGTGGCAAAGATAACACATGGATAACACATGGTTTATTACTGTTCAGAATGGTGTGATGGGTGTTATGTAGGCTGTGGAAGTTTCTACAGGACACTTGTAAAAGGAGAATAGGTAAAGCTGATACCACCAATACTCATTTTATTATTTTTAATTAATTAATTAATTAATTAATTAATTATGCATCCTGGCGTTTTCTCTCCCTCTTCTCCTCCCAGTTCTTCCCCTTTCCCTCTGTCTCCCCCATCCATGCCTAGTCCCTTTCTCTTCAGAAAAGGGAAGGCTTCCCATGGATATCAAGTAGCCTTGACATTTCAACTTGCAGAAGACTAGGTACCTCTTCTCTTTTGGAGGCTAGAACAGGCAGCCCAGCAGGGGCAAAGAGAACCAAAAGCAACAGAGTCAGAGACAGTCCCTGTTCCTTCTGTTAGGAGTCACATGAAGACCAAGCTACACAGCTGTTAGCTATGTGCAGAGGACCTACGATAGTCCCACAGATGGTCTCTGGTTGGCAGTTCAGTTTGAGACAGGATTTCTAAGCTTCCTCACAACCCTAGTTTTGTGTGGTCTGAAAAGAGTCATTGACTGCTGAATGGCCAGACATGCTGAGCCAGGAGAATCCATCAGGAAAGCAAAAGAGCCATAGGCATCCGAAAGGATGGCCTGGGGTAAGGGATGATAGGTGAGTAAGAGGCAGAGCCACAGAGTTTGGTAGTTGGAGGAGAGCCAGCCTGCATGAGGATGGTTCCAGTATGCACAGCATGACCACATGTCACATGGGGAAAATGAGAGGTCCCAAGAAGATGAGAATTTCAAGTGAGACAGATGATGCTGGATGGGTACCAGCAAAAAGTACTCCTCATCAGTAGCTGGAGCCTGCAGATGAAGCTCAGTAAAAAGCAAACATGAACTTAGAAGCAGACCAGGACTGAAGAAACTTGTAGCATGAGCCTGTGAGCACCCTGGAAGGTGAACCTGCCCCAGAGAAGCCTGCAGGGCAGAAATGGTAGCAACAACAACTTCCTCTAGTTCCTGGGTCTCCGGAAACAGTTTCTCTCCACATCCCACGAACTCAAAGTCACTAATTTTTTTTTTCCTCTGTGGTGGTGATTATGTGTAGGAAACAAGTTCTCATGAAGATCAGAAACAAATGTCCTAGTCTGATTAAGAACAGATCAGGCCTAAGCCATGGCATTGTTCCAATTAAGCCACCAAGTGTCACTGGAGTCCTTTCCGTGAGACACAGCTAGGAAACATTACAAGAGAAACTCTTGAAGGATACAACTGACCACACACCAGCTGTGTAGGCAGCACTGGGCTCAGATTCTGAGTACAAGAGGCCACATAGGGGGTGGCAGCCTCCACCTCCTGCCAGCAAGCTACCTCTAGCTGTGTTCCCAAACCACATCTGTGATGTCCACATTTTCTCCTCCATGCAAACTATCTATGCCACTTGAGAGTTATTGACCTGGACAATCAAGTTCAACTTGGTCTTTATCCATCAGAGTGAGTGCTGAAAGTGAACCCAACAGTAGTCATGCATATATAAGCAGTGTTACCTCTCAGAATGGATAAACCTGCTCTGTGTTTCTCATAGGTGAGGATATCCCCCTGTGACTGGGTCATCAGAAGGCAGACGTATGAGATTCTCAGAGATAGGACCAAGTGTGATGCCTTCTTCTTTGTCACATAAATGTCAAGTGAATAAGACAAGTGATAGCACACGGGAAACTCCCTGTAGGTTGATGGTAGGAAAAACACAGTCTGCAGGTACCAATTTGAATTCTGGGGTCAAGAAGAGTTAGCGCTTGCCTGAGTAGACTGGCTTTCTGATCTGTTTCAGGGATGTAGTTCCAGCTTTGGTAAAGATTTCTGACTGTCAGTATCCACCCTTCCTTTTCACTACAGAATCCACCAACAGTCGAAGCAGAAGACACACCCCTTTCAAGTCCTGCCCTTTAGCAGGTGCATGGCTTTAGGCCAATACATGGGATTGGTACCACCCTTCTGCTGAGCAAAGAATCTAAGGACAGTGCTGGCTATGGCAAGGCCCAATGAGAAGAATGGCTCTTCCAAGTCCACACTAGGCAGTCAAGCTAGGAACAATCAAGCCATCGAGAGTGGAGCTCATTAACATACCCAAATGCATTTACCTCAGAGTTGAGCTCACCTGTGCATGGTTAGAGAGGCTGTTCTGCTGGTAATTATTGTCTCATAAAATGTAATCACACATGACACCATCGCTGCAGAATAAACAGGAGGAAACAAGAGCACTTGGGTGAAACCTACCCCCTCCTGTGATCCTTCTCAGTGGACAAGCTCAAGCAATACGTCAGGCCACTCTGTGTAGCCAACCTCATGTGATTTCAAAGGACTGATGCTAAAATCACTCAAACACGAATAATGGAAATTATCCTTAATGGTTGTGCCACGAGAGACCAAACATGTAGCAATTTCAAGCTGACCTAGTTATTTTCCTCTTCCTTCATTATTTTACTAGGGAAGTTAAACAGATCCATCACTAATTTGACATGCACCGGTCAGACAGGACTGGGAAACAGTTGCCTTTAACATTTGCGCTGGTGTCTGCCATCCTCCAATTCTCTCAGATGCAGTGACTGCCCTGCCCTGTGTATGTTCCGGTCTTTTCCACCATCCCTGTCAGGTACTCTGCCAGGATGCTCTCTATGCATCCTAACCTCTTACAGTAAAGGAGATACATTTAATTACCAAGAGAGTGTTGCTGAAGTACCAGAGGTCAACACATTAGCAGCTTCTTTACAGGAGAGCAGTGCAGAAAGACAGACGTGGCAACTATGTTTCCAGACAGATGTAGCAACTATGTTCCTAGACAGACATGGCAACTATGTTTCAAAATGCTCGAAGAGATCCCAGAGTCCTGAACACAGCACCGGGCTCTCATCCTACCCAGCCAGGGCTTTTGTCTGATTCATAAAAATAAGTCCGTGATGAGCTGGGCATGTTGACACACAGCTTTTATTATCAGCATGTGGGAGGCTGAGGCAGGTAGGTGTCTGTGAATTCCAGGCCAGCCTAGTCTACATAGTTCCAGAACAGCAAGGGCTGTGTAGAAAGACTTGGTCTCAAAAAGAAAAAAATTGATGATAAAATCTATAAACTATTTATAAATTTAAAGTAGCAATGTTTCTTCAGCCTCAAATCTCCCTAGAAATGTAGGAGGCAGGGGCTCTCTCTACACAGCATCTAGGATTTCTGGTTTTTCTTTCTACTCACTCATTAAGACATCTGCCAAGCACCACGAGAGTAGTAGTGCCCTAGAAGACAGGTTTAATCTTTCTGATTGTATGCAGAATATGCAAATTACATCTTTATAAAATGTTGATGAAGCCTGCTTGGGTTTCTTGATTTAAAAGAACTCCCCTCCCTGTTATTTACACCGGTATTTTGTACCTGCGTGCATTGACAGCAAACATTTCCAACATACTCCAAGTATTTAGTTGAAGTGCTTTATTTAACAACAAGAATAACTGGTGTGACGGGGTCTGGTTTTCAAAAACCCCAGGTCTTCCTGTGCCTACCTAAAAATGCCAACCACACCACAAATAACAGACCCAGGCGGAGTCCACCTCAGGCAGTGAGCGAGCAAATCAGTTTCATTAAGACAGCACGGCTATAACTCTAGAGGTCTCTGAGTGAGGTCCTGGCCTCAGCTCTGCTGCAGCTTCAGTGTAGGCACCTACAGTCAAAACGATGGGTGTCAGCCCCCTCAGCCAACCTTCTTCTCTCTGACCTGATTCAGGGGCTGCTCCACTGAAGGAACCAGAGTGAAATGTTTTAGTTGTCTTGTGCTGTGTGTTTGGTGAATTCTCTGATGAAAGAGAAACACTAGCACACTTTGAAAGACCACACAACACATTAAAGGGGACATGAGGCTTTGAAGGTGCAACCAGTTCCCCTCCCGGGTTTTTATTGCAGAGGAATGAATGGGGAGGCAGATTACAAGGAGGGAACTGAGGGCATCCATGCAGGCAGTCAGTCAACACAGATGCTGAAGGCAGACATGTTCCATGTGTCTCAAGACATTAGGACAAGGAGTGACTCCTTCTGTCCTTCGAAACTTTCTCCACTGTCCTTTCCATGCTCAGAGCTGAGATTACACACACCTGTTCCAACTGCTTCAGTTACTTGCCTTACAGGCTACTCAAAAATGTAAGAAGTAAATGCTAGGGCAGGGAAACAATTAGCAGGACCTTCTGCAGACTTACCACAAACTCCGCTTTAATGGTGTCTGCATTGGCAGGCATCTTGGTGAGAAGCTTTTTACAACACACACACACACACACACACACACACACACACACACACGCCTACCCAGTGGGAATCTGCTGGCAGGATGCAAGCTCTGCACCCGAGTTCCAATCGTAATCACAAACACAAGGCAAACCGGGTGTTTATGTGCTTGTTGAACAAGAATGTAAATCTTTTGGAAAGCAAAGCTCGACATAAGGTTTCAGAAGCCAGCCTCCCTCCCTCCCTGCAGTGCCCTGTCTGCTCCAGTCAGTCCTGTGCCAGCCGGAAGGAAACATACTTAGAAGGCATCCAAGTGGCTGTGAGCAGCATAGCCAGGCTCTGTGGAGGTGCAGAAGGCAGCTGGAGGGGTCCTTTCCACACCTGCTCCTCCAGGTCTCCCAGAGATGCATAGATGTGTGTGCAGACTGAGCCTGTGGTGCAGGTGACTCATCTGGGGTCTGTTTGCTTAATCACTGCCACTTCTCACTGAGATTGTAGGATTTTTTATTTCCCTCTACAGGTTGTGGAAAATTCACCTTGAACACAAATTGTGGTAAAACTAGTTTTTCTCCGAGTGACACCTGCCATCGAGTGTGAACACATTGTGTGGCTTTCTAGGCTCTAGACTCTGGTTTCTCCATACAGAACAAGGTCAAATCTCAGTAAATGGAGCCCAATGTCCAGCTGAAAGACAGAGTTGATAACCAAAGGAGGATCAATCTACATGTGGGTTTCCTGGTTGTGTTCTGCTTTGTACATGTAGCCAACCTCTTGACCTGTGTTAACATCACTTGACCCTCATAGTACATCACTGAAGTCCGTACTCCGAGAAGCCCTGAGATACAAAGAAACAAAAACCATGCCTACAGGAAGTGTGTGCAGCCACTGAGTATACAAGGACCAGAACTGAGTTCAAGTGTTTGCTTATTTATATGGTGTGTTTTCACACCCTGGTCATTCTGAGCAACTGGTAAAAATGTCCTGAGTTGGAAGTGTTTTGCTAAGAGGAACCAAGTGCCCCACCAACTCAGGGGTGACCATGTAAGCTGAGACCCAAGTCATTCTAAGTGCTCACAGCCCACACAACACTTTTCTCTTGCCGGACACTTCAAGAGACTGACCCAACAGGACTGTTCATGGGACCTTGGAGCCCAAAACTGGGCTCCTCTGCCCCTTTCCTGGAGCTGTAGTCAAGCTCCATCTGTAACACACTTTTGCCTTTCCTCTCTGCTTATGGATTTCTATCCCCAGGCAGTCATTTTTTTTCTCTTCTCAAGAAGAGAAGTGAAGATCTTAAGTTTCAGGTGAACTCCTGCCCTAGTCAAGGTCTTCAGAGTTAGATTCATAATGATTTGTTCTTTCCTAGTCCCCTTTTCTGGCTGGCCCCCACTGCTTGGCTGGCTAACCTGTAGCCAGTGTTTGAACCTAAACAAAGGGGCACTACCGAAGTCTGATCAAGTAAACTTTTGATTGATGGTAACACACCATGGCTTGAGAAGCAAGAAGCGATCTCCTCTCCATGGGTAACTTCTCAATGCTGACAGTAGGATCGGCAAAGCCACACAGGTCAAATATAAGCCTGCCTAGGAACAAAAATGGCAGTTTCTCACTGCCAGGTTGTTCCACACTGTGAGGTGATTTTCCCAAGCCTTCTGAAGGAAAAATTGTCCCCAGCTTGAGCAAGGTACCCTTTTAGCCTTCAGCATGGTGGGATAGAAGCCTGGGATTGATGGGGCAGAATTTACTGTTTGCAGGGAGCAAGAAGCTGAAGCTTGTCCTATGGTCAAGAGCCTGATGCATGTAGTCATTTAAAGACCTCAAGCTCTGAGTCCCCTACTTAAACAAATTCCAGTGGAGGGATAGAGTGCAGTTCAATGTTCTTATCAAGCAGATAACATCACTGGCCATCACCTGTAATTAGGGAGCTATCGAAGGTGATGAGTACCCGCACATATTCACCACACGGAGGACAATAAAACTACAAAAAGCCATCTCCTCTCCATTGCACTGAGTTGTCCAGTGATGACCAGAATTCAACATACATAGGACAGTGACTGGCTAGTTGCTGTGTGTTTGGAGCTGCTTAAAGACACAAGCCAACAGAAAGCATGTGGCAGTCTGTCTAGGAAAACACAAATGTCAGGGGAAGCTGACTGACTTCAATCTGGGATCCCATACCCTGGAGCCTCTGGCCAGGGCTTTACTTCAAGGTCATAATTCCCTGTCAGAGATGAAGATATAAAAACAGCAAGGAGTCTGTGGTGAAGTGAGGGTGTCTCAACTCTGCCACTGCTTAGAAGACATCAGGAGATGGCAACTCAGAGGAGAGAGAGCAGAGAGTGATGAGAGCTGTCTCCTCCTGGTGCCATAGAACAGGGTTTGGGAGCAGAAGGTACCCCTACCTCACATCCTGAAGCAAACCTGAAGGTGAATCCAAGATAGAGGAAGAAATTTCCAGAAGTTACCCTAGCTCATCTTAAAATGAGCCTAGTAAGTTAAGTTTACCATCCTAGGACCCAGAAAAAGGTAGATGGAGCACAGAGAGCCTTTCCCAAAAGGCACTTCCAGGTTGAGACATGCATCATTGGGCCCCCTCTTGGACCATGGTTATCACTAGAGCCCTGTTTCTGGCATCCTAGTCCAAAGACCTTTCTGAAACACACAGTAAGGAAGCCACTCTTCCATTTATGTGAAATGGAGTACATACCATAAATTTCAAGTGCAGGAACCTCAAAGTGTTGTTTGTGATGTTTGCAGAAATCACTCCACACGCAGAGTATCGGTCCTAAATCTGAATGCCAGTCATTAACTGATTATCCCATCTCTATGCAAATGGATGGGATGTGCCTTGTGTGAAGAGCCATCTGTATTCCTTGGAGCCATCTGAATACACTCTGGCTCAAGTGGCGGCAGTTTGCATAACCATAGATGCCTCCCTGCCCACTGCAAATTCAGACTGTCAGCTTTGTTTATCACTAAAGAAAACACTGAGTTGTTTTATCTTTGTTCTCCTGCCCAGGAAGAGCCAGAGGACTGCTTCATAGATCCATGAACGAAGTAAAAATCCATAGTGACATCAATTGCCGGTCAATACTTCTTGATAAGTGGGGGGGCAGGCCCAGTGTCCACCACACCTCATGCTTTTATTTCTCGCTAGCTCTGATCATACAATGAGGTCATTCATTTTCTTCCCTAGTACACTAAAGTCTGCATCAACAGGAGGATAGAGGCATCACATCTCTATGAGGTGTAGAAGACACTGCTAGCAAATTTACCCCAGTCTATCTCAAGCTAATGGTGGTTGGATCAACACAAGTCAAGGGCCCTACTGGTCCCCTCTAAGGAACCCAAGAGAGCAGCCAGTGTCACACCAAGTGTGACGTAAACATAAATCCTCTTTGGCATGATACACCATGCCACCATACACCCTTGTTATCACCCTAGCTCACCTACACATTCCTTCCACACCAGGTGCTTGGTGTTCTACCCAAGGAGACACTGATTGCCTGACTATACTCTGGGCTTGGCAAGGTCTTCAATGCCATCTGAAGTGGAGGCTGTGGCTGGGAGGTAGGGAGTGACTTGGAGTTGAAGTTGCTGAAAACACAGGGTGAAACCAATGACTCTACTCAGTCACTGCACGAGTGTCCACGTCATGTGTACTGCAACTCTGTGTCCCATGATATACTGTCTATTCATTGTCTGGCTGCATTTTGAAAGGAAGATCTTTCTGTTTGCTTTTTGAAACACATCTCTTGCACTCTATGTAGGTTAACTCAGTGGGAAAGACAGGTATGACCATGTTTTGGTCAGAAGGAAAAGGTCCTTTAAGGCCATAGTTGCTCTGTACATGGCAGAGTGTGTCTCCATAAGAGGTCCCAGAAGCCAGGCATCTCTTCACTCTAAGATACAAGCCTGCAGAAGTCCTCATGGCTTTTATCCACCCCACCCAGACCCAGACTCCTGCAGCTGCAGGAGTGCCAGACCAGACCACTAAAGTCTGACCTTGAAGCCAATGACATATTTCCTCTATCATGGTTCCGTCTTTGAAGACTCTACATCTCAGTCACTTCCACCACCCCATGTGGCTGCTCAGCATTCACTCTAAAACATGATAGTCTGTCTTGAGACTTCCTCATCACCAGGGAAAGAGACGGGCAACTCTGTCTCCATAATTTGAAGTGGAAGTAGAGGAAAAGACACAGTCTTTGGTGATTCAGAGAGTGCCTGTGGCTGGCTTGGCATCATGGTCTTGCTGCTGACATTGGGAGGAGAAAGGAAAACCACAGGCTTTAGAAATGACAGAATGACTTGGAGACATCCCAGAGGAGACAAAGACCCAAGGTGTATGCTTCTGTACCTGTGTGTATGGTATAGTGCCCAAGTGTATGCACATTCACATGTGCTGGGGTATGTGTGTGTGCAAGCATAAGTCCATGACATGTGTTCCTCAGTTATGATCCATGTTACATGTTGAGACAGAGTCTCTCAGTCGATCACAAAGCTTACCATGTGGGCTGAACTCCTGTGTGTCATTCTGTGCTGGAAGAATCCCCATCTCTACTTCCCAAGTACTAGAATGACTGACAGCCTGCCATGCCTGTCTTTAAGGTAGGTTTGGGGATCCAATCTCCTGTCCTTGTGCTACAAGCTTGTTACCGACTCAGCTCAAGATGCATTAAAAACAAACAAACAAATAAAAAAACAGCAACAACTCTCACTTGAAAGTGTGCATGTCCTCAGCTGATAGAGCTGTGGCTTGGTGATTGTTATCGTGAACATCCTGGGCAAGGGGCTAGCAGTCAATAGGAAAAAATTTCTCATGAACTGTGAATCATATGGAATTCCTGAACCGGGGTGTGAAATGGGAGCCTTTTCATCTTCTGTTAGCATAGGCTACCATTCCTAGGATGAGGTCAGAATGGCATGAAACTCACGGTATAGCCCAGGCTGCCCTCAGAGTTGTAGCAGTCCTTTGCTTCAGCCTTCCAAATGCTACAAATACAGATCTGAGCTCATGTACTAAGGTAGTCTTGTTTTTTTCTTTCTAACTTTATAATTTAATCATAACATTTCTCCACTTGTCTCCTCCCTTTGAGCCTTCTCACATACCTCTCCCTGTTCTCTTTCAGATTCATGCCCTCTTTTTTAAAACTAATTGTTTTTACATGCACATATATATGCATGTATTTTTAAACATAACGTTTCAGTACATATAATGATACCTGTGTATGTTTTTAGGACTGTTTTGCACTGGAAAACTAATTCACATGCTAGTCACTGGGGAAGACTGCCTCTCCCATTCCCAGCTCTCCTCAGTTGCCTGTAGTTCTTTGTGTAGGGTTGAGGTCTCATGGGCTTTTCTCTGGCCAGTTTGGCATGTCCATTGGTGTGGTTCCTCTTCAGCTCACAGTGAGGTAATCATTTTATGGATGTAGCTTCTGACATTACTAGGAGACACAATGTTGAACTTCCTGATCCTCTGGCTCTTAAAATCTTACAATTCCTCTCTTCCACAGCCTTAGGTGGCTGTATTTTGATTGTTTGTGATTTCTATAGTAGTTTGCATCTGTTGCAACAGTTTTCATCCCTAAAAAGAAAACGTCGCATATTCAAAATCAAACACAGCTTTTTACAGTGAACCCACAGGACTTTACAGTGCACCAACACCTCTTTACAGTGAGCCCACAGCACATGATCTCTTGTACAAGGTATCTAGGACACAAAGGTATCCTTTTGGGTTGGTAACAATACCTGTAAGATTTAAGTCCAGGTTTGAGCAGATCATTAGAGGAGGCCTTAAGGTAATTTCAGAGAATGCACTCCAAGGGTGTCACACAAAAGATGCCCTGCACCTCGATGGAGGAGAGTCTCCTGAGAGTGGTACAGTTGGGACCTGCCCCACCAGGCCAGGGCTTTTGCTCTACAGCTCTGCCCCTGTAAGGATGGTGGCAAGCTACCAGCAGAGACCAAAACCCCCACTGGGGTGAAGAGATGTGATCCTTGTCTTGGAGCTGTCATGGAGCTTCTGTAGAAAGAAGGCATGTGTGGAACTCATCTAGGGCCTCGGCCTCTGCAGGCGCTCATCCTAACCCTCAGAAATCACCTTTTCTAAGGAAAATCCCAACCAGAGGATTTCTGCTATAGATGGAGTGTGTCTCTAGTGGCCTTTACATGCTGTAGCCATTGATGTCACAGGGCCTATATACAGGTACAACCTGTGTTCCTCATGTCAAGGTCCTTCTGATCTCTGCCATTTCAGAGGATCAAGTTAGAGGGCAGAAATCAGACCAGGGACCATGTCACAACAGAGTCCGGACTGTTGGACCAACACTCACTCTGCAGTCTGATCCTTGTTCTGCTCCATTCCACATTCAGAACCCAGGGCCATGGGTATACCCATAGGATGGTCCCAGGACTCTTACTGGGCTCCAAGACAGAAACCTGCTGTTAGACTCCCAGACCCTGCTCTTCACCACAGCACTCCTGTTCTGGCAGAACCTCAGAACATCTGGCCCCCACAGGCCACAGAAAGACAGCAACAATGCTCTGGAGGTCCTTAACCCCTTGCTTCAGCGGATCTGTCATTTTCTAGCTGAGCAGCCCACTATCCCTGGAGTCTGGCATCCCCCAGCCCCTGACTGGTTCACAATGGCTGTCTGTCCACAGGCACCAATTGTCAAGTTGCATGTCCTCTGAGAGAGCAGCAGCGCAAAGTGTCTGTGTACAACCTCAGTCTAATGGCTGGACCATTTTAAACTGAAGTTCATCTGGAGCCTCCTCTTTATGAGGTAGACTGCAAGGGCTGCACATGGATGGGGCAATTGTGGGGCATGAGCTGGGATGGGCAGGGGTGGGGCAGGAGGTATCACACGGCAATGAGGGTAAGAGCAGGAAAGTAGCCAACCTGCAAGGCTTCTTGGCTTCCCCAATCTGGCTTCCAGATTCAGAAGCAGGAGCAGGACACCCTAACAACTCCAGAGAGCCAGATACATGGCAGCAGTGTGGTTGATCCCAAGGAGAGAACATGCTCTGGTTGAATGTAGGGAGATCACAAATCTCAGATACACTGGCTGACGCTCCTTATCTCAAAGGTACTGAAGCTCCAAACATTCTAGTATTTCCAACCTGGAAAAGTGCAAGAGTCCATTGCTCCTAGATGTTTGCTGTGATATCCCAGGTTCACCACCAAAAAGGCGGTGCAACATCTCATGCAAATGTCTCATGCAAAGGCAGCATCCTGGACCTGGGATCAGGTACTGTACAGAGTTTCCTTCCAGCATTGAAATCTGCATTAGGCTGTTGTGCATGTTCTGAGACAGAACAGCTCCGATTCCTAACATCTGCCCATCAGCACCCATCAGGAGAGAGCTCTTCCACTTCTACTTGCACCCACTAGGTAACATCTTCTGCTCTGTCAGCCTGCTCTTCGTGGCCATCTGGAGTGCAGAAGCTCACTCTCACTTGTATTTTAACTGAAACCAAACTGCAGGACTCTTAAAACCCAACAACCAGAAACACTTAGATGCTGCAGTTAAGACTGACCAAGGGAAGGACTGGTCTCTCTCCTGGGCACTTGTTCATGGACCTTCCTGCTTCAAGCATGTTAGGCAGAATTTGCTCCTGACCTCTGCTCTGAGCAAAGCAAAGCAGAGACCTAGTTGTACAGCTGTGGGAAGAAAGGCAGCTGTTCTGTTCCCTGTGCTTGGCACTTCCTGTCATGGCAGATAGCAGCCTTCACTTCCTACAGGCCCAAAATATCTCACCAAGAGGCAGCTCTGCAAGCAGGCAAGGGAAGAAATGGCTGTCTCCTGCACCGTGGACTCTGGCCACATTCCCAGGGCAAGTATGCCTTGATTAACGACCAGCTGCTGGGGCTCTGTCAACCGTGACTTGCGCCCATGGTCTGGGTCCCTGGAGTCTTCACTCCAGCTCCAGCTCCTTCCGGGCCCAGGCATCTCCCAGATCAGGTCAAAGCAAAGGCAGCCATGCCGGGCACTGCAGAGCCAGGGCTGACCGCTGGGAAAACCATAAACCGCGCAGCATGATGATCAACTGAGCAGTAAATTAATTAATCATCATTTTATGCCTCATCAAGCGCTTTGCTGAGACTCTCGACCAGGGGCCTCAAAGCAGCCAATGGGAAGAAGACTGTTGTGTTTAGCTGGGGGAGTCTTCCACAAACAGGGGAGGCTTTGACAAGCTAATAAATATGCCATCCGTCTCTGCCCTGGCAGCAGCTCGGCCCCACCTGCAAAGTGGTGGGGTTCTGCATGACCTGGTGGGCAGTGAGCGATGGATGGCAGGGGCAGTCTGGGAAGGGGAATCAGGGCACAGGGAATGGGAGGGGCGGCAAGCTATTGAAGTTCCTAGATGCTTTTGGGAGGAACACCATACTCCTCACAACCTGAACCCCCCACTGTTACTGTCCTAGGAGAAGTCATCCAGACAACTGTTCTTCAAGTTCAGTCTTGACCTTGGCCACACTTGGGCCTTTATGGGCATCCTTCTTTTTTCCTCTTCTTAAGCTCTTTGATTCAGGCACTGGATTTTCACTGAGGTTTGAAGGTTTATATGAAAGACACAGCCTTTAGAAGGCTGTGTGCACATGTGTCCCACCCTCCAACACTGAGACTGTGTCTTGCGGCTGCTGAGGAAAGGGCCTCCCAGATAGCCTTGACTTATTGCTATTTTTTAAAAATGGGGATCAAGGGACACTTAAGAAAACTATGTTGCTTGAGGTCAGTGGTGATGCAATGGTTAAGGGGATGGCCCACTTTATTATAGCTTTTTGGTTGTTGTTTGTTTTGTATTCTGAAAGCAAAATAAGAAATATGTTACAACTAGGAAAGATTCTAGTACCATCCATGAAACACAGACACCAAAAGAGTATATAGGCTGACTCCACGCAGTGACGTGGCTTGTCAGTTCTGCTAACTGACTTCTGAGGTAGAATATGGATGACACTAACAGTGAGCATCTACCAGAGCTGAACTACAAGTGCTGTGGAAAAGGCAGATCCTCATGAAGTGGCATCACCCCAGAACCATGCCACGAAGAACTTGGAAGCACAAAGGTCGGGGATGTCGGGCTTGTGGAGAGACCTCTGCCCTGCTGTGCTGACTTAATCAGAATCGGATCCTCACCCACAGATCTAACTCATGCTTAAGCTCCATGCTCTCAGACCACCACTGACCCTGCTGCTCATACACAGGTAAACATTGACATGATTCACATTCTAGATTCTATCAAATCCTGAGGACCTTCCAAGTGTCTATAACAGTCCTGGGCATGAAGGAGTTCCTTCCACAGGAATGTTTGCATCCAGACTCGATCCTGGCCTTGTGATGAGTTGGCCAGGGGACTTGACTTTGTAGCTGCCCTAGACGAGTCTGTTCCAGTTCTCCTAAACAGCCAGGTGGAAGGCGATCACCATATTCAAGGTGACAGCCGGCAGGCCTGCAGGAGCTCCCCATCTCTCTTCCTGCTCCAAATCACCATTGAGATGAGGAGATGGCAGTGCTTTCCTCTAAAAGGAAGCAAGGCGGGAGATGTTGGAAAGCTATACACCATCGGGAGAGTGGCGTTTAGCTCAGCCACATCACATACAACACACCATCCCTCTTTCTGTGATCTTGTTCAGCTTTGGAGTTTGAGACCAAGCACTGGAAGTTCTGTGGACCACCACTGTGGTTCCTCTGTGCTGCTTGGCCATTCTGTGTGCATCTGTGGACTCAGTGTCACATCGGACTGGGATGCAAGAGCTGAGGCAGACCTGGCCTCTCTTGATGCTTGTAGACTTGTTCTCAGGGTTGAAGCAGGGTGGGCTGAGCTAAATAAAGATAAAACAGAGGAGAGGGGAACAATGAACTCCACAGCCCTGGAATTGAACCCCTTGCTTTGAATGCAGCCCCTTTTATTTCCATTTGTGCTATCTTTGAGCCCAAGTTCATGCAAAGGGAACTGAGAAGAAAGTCCAAGCTCAAAGGAAGGAGGTTCCCTGAAGAAGTTCAAGCCTTGCTGTGCTTGGTGTTGCTGCTTGAAACAGTAAAGCATGAAGGTGTGCTCTTACACAGGCAGTTCCTCACCTGTCCTGTGACACAGTGACAAAAGTACCAAACAAAATGGCTTCCATGATGCGGAACCAAGAAACTGCCTTAGTGACTCCTCATCTGGAAACCACATAGGAGAGCTGGTGAGTCAAGGGATGGTGTCTTCCAGTTTTAGCTGGTCAACTTGGCTTCTCTATTGAGAGAGGACCAGCTACCCCACACAGAGGCTACTGCTCACATCCATGTTCCCGAGAGGCTGGCTGCTTCCAGATGTTCTACATAGAGCCTTGATTGGAAAAGTCAAGTTCTTCCCCATGCAGGTTCTAAGGTTCTATGTTTGAATTAAGTTCTTCTTCCCACCTCATGTGTGTGTGTGCATGCATGTGTGCTTGTGTGTGTGTGTGTGTGTGTGTATGTGTGTGTGTGTGCTTAGATAATCTATTGCATGCATTCTCAAGAAAATCAACCTTGCTTCAAATAAAGGGGATTAAAATATTTTTGTATAAAATAGATACATGCATACCTATACTTCCTCAACAGATGTGTCTGATAGTATTGAAAATCACAAGGAAAGACTTAATTTGTTTGTTGAAGGCAACAGTGAGAAGCTAGACTAAGAAACAAATCAGAAGCAAAGACTATGTGTGTCTCCCTTTGTTACAGTACCTCAGATACTTCCTATGTTATTGTGCAGGCACACACACTCACGGGCTGTCTTATTACTCAGCTGCTATGTGCTCACTGCTCATGTTGTTAAGGATACCCAGACTCCCTTCCAGCTTATGTGTTTTGTCACTGTGGCTTCTGCTGCCCTCCATGTCCCTTGTATTTGGTGATGACATTTCTTCGAGTCTGATTTCCATTTCTGTGGTGTGCATGGCTCTTATCTTTATTTGACTATTCTCTTGTCACTTGATGCTGAAGAGAAGTTTGTGCATCCAAAGAGGAAGCGTTGGAGATCCAAGTGGCCACCCTCTGCATTGTGACTTGTATGCTCAGAACACCTGAATCTAGCTTGGGTGGTGAATCTCAGCCCCCCATATTTAATTTCTCTTGTTTACTACAGCAAGTTTCCCCTATTTCTTTTTCTTAGGCATTCTAGTAAAGATTCTACCCACAGTCTTGCTAGACTATAACTTACAAGCCTCCCAAAGCTATGCCCCAATGTGTTATTGTGCCTGCCCTGTGCTCCACACACCTGGAAGTTATTGTACCCAAATTCTGAATATCTGAATGTCTAGCAGCTACATTAGTCAAATAAAAAAGACAATGGACAGTCCAAAATGTAGCTAATATTTTAGTCTTTAATAATTTGCAAGATTTTCTTCTATAGAAACAGATTAAATAAAGCAGCTGGTGTTGGCATGCATGTTGAAACTAAAATAAAAGTAACTATACCGTAAAAAAAAAATCAGGTGTTTTGTGCAAACATCTCTAAGACTCAAGTCAAGCCTCTGTCACAGAAGTCTAGTTGATACTGTATAATTTTAGATGTGTTTTTAGTGTCTTTACATATTGTGAGTCTGGCTGTGTGTTGCTTTCCTGTTCTGCTCTGTCTTCAGATGTGAGAGGGCTATGCTAGCTGTCAACTGGTGGCTACCCTGCCTATCTCTCTGATACAGCAGTGGCATCATATGTCCTCATTGCTTAGCCTCACTTCATTATACTGACAGTGAGGGTACAAGGTTCTCTTCTCACCTCAGTCCTGGACCCCAGGAACCCCTCCATGCATTCAGATAAGGACCAGGGGTAGAAAAGCATCAGAGACTATTGTCTATGGAGTTTCTTCATCTATATTTAAGTATTGTCAGTTGTTACAATGAGAGTGTTTAACTGTAAAACAAAAAAAAAGTTAGTAAAATAAACCTAAAACTAAATAAGATAACATTAAATGCATGAGTCACTGTATGATAGGTACTGAAGACCCCCAGAACAAGAAAGAGCTGAAAAAAATCACAGCCCAGGTAAATGATCCTCCCACCTGCCTTCTGCCACCTGCCCAGTCTGCCTCCAGTGGCTGCTCCATGGACCTGCCGCAAAGCCGTGAGTGCAACAAAAACCTGTGACCCACCTTGATTCCTACCCTCAAGTGCTGCTCCCTTTGAGCCTGCTGATATGCCTGGCCACAGTTCTTCAGAAGTTTCTAGAACCGTCTCCATGTATTTCAACCCCTTGTCGGGCTGACATTGTCTCATCAGATCTGAAGCACACCACTGTCTCTACTTGATGCTGTATGCAGGTGTTTGCCTGTGGAGCACAGACCTGTGTTTATCTGCTTGTGTTTAGACAGCTGGAACAGTGTGTCTTACCTTGTAAGTATGCCAACCTGCCAGGCTTCCAAGAATAGTAGGCTTGTGTCCCTAGGTGGAGTTGACACAATGCCACCAGAAATTTATTCTTTGTTTTACACTTGACTTCAGACTATACCTCACGATAAGCTGAATGGACACATTTATGAACAATTACCAACTATTCACATACAGAGAAAGACATATGAAGAACAGGGGGACAGATAAATTCAGCTTTAGTCAGATAAGTAGTGGATGGGTAGATATATAATAGACAGACAGATGTTAGATGATAGATAACACAAGTTGAGATAAACAGATGATAGAGGATAGATACATAGATGATAGATACATAGATACATAGATGGTAGATAGATGACAGATAGATAGAAGATGAGATAGACAGATAGACAAACAGATGGCAGATGATGGATAGATGATAGATAGATAGATACCAGAAGATGAGATAGACAGACAAACAGATGATAGATGATAAAGGGATGATAGATAGAAAGATACATATATATATGTATGTATATATGTATATATATATGTATGTATATATATATATACATACATACATACATACATACATACGTAGATAGAAGAGATAGATAGTGTACTGGCTGGTTTTGTGTCAACTTGACACAAGCTGGGGTTATCACAGAAAAAGGAGTTTCAGTTGAGAAAATGCCTCCATGAGATCCAACTGTAAGGCATTTTCTCAATTAGTGATCAAGGGGGGAGGGCTCCTTGTGGGTGGTATTATCTGTGAGCTGGTAGTCTTGGGCTCTATAAGAAAGCCAGCTGAACAAGGCAGGAGAAGCAAGCAAGCCAGTAAGTTACATCCCTCCATGGCCTCTGCATCAGCTCCTGCTTCCTGACCTGCTTGAGTTCCAGCCCTCACTTCCTTTGGTGATGAGCAGCATGGAAGGTGTAAGCTCAATAAACCCTTTCCTCCCCAACTTGATTCTTTCTTTGTCCTGTTTGTACAGGAATATAAACATTGACTAAGATAAATTGGTACCAGGAGTGGAGTATTCCTGTGACAACCTGACCATGTTTTGGAGAAGACTGTTGAAGGACATTGGAGCTTTGAGCTAGAGAGCCATTACGATATTAAGCGTTCTGTGGGGTGTTCTGTAGTAGCTTGGAAGATAATGTTGAGAACAGTGCAGAAAATGGAGGCCTGGCTTGTGAAATTTCAGAGGGAAGATTAAAGACTTTTATCAGGGCCATTTCTAGTTTGATTTAAGATTCTGTGGTTTGGGTTAGCTGGGGCTGAAGAAATCAGCTGTGATTAACAAAATACCAGAACTACTAAAGGAAAACCATTGCATTAGCTGGAGCTAAGATATTAGAGGTGATTAAGAAGAGACCAGCAACACTGAGGTGAAATCTTCTGAGAAATGTTTTCTGAGGGCACAGAGGCTGCATTCCAGATATAGCCAGGGTTGTACCTTGTGCTGTGGCTGGACTTGGTAATGTGTAAGAGTCACCCAGGTGGTACTGGTTTTGAAGCCATGATGGAGTCATGAAGAGCAGCTGAGGCCTGGGCACTGTGAGAGGCTGTGGAAGGCCTTTAGTGAAGGTGCAGCCTCAGTTGTAATTGATGGCCCAGGACTGAAGGGATCATGCAAAGGAGGTGAGGCTTGGCACCATGAAGAGAGCCTATGAGAGGCTGTTGGTAAAGCCTAGTTGTAGCAGAAGACAGCAGTGTTTTGGAGATGTCAGTACTGCGAGATGACCACCAAGAACAGCAGCAGCAGTGGAGTACAGGCATCTGGAGCCTAGAAGACAAGGTGTGTGCTACAAAGGGCAGATCTGGAGAAGTGACTCAAGCCCTTGGAGGAATCCAGAAGATCGTGAGTGGATCCCAGACATTGGATGATTGGAGTTTGATTTTGATTTTGATTGTGACTATGGCCTGATATTTTTCCTTCTTGAAGAAAGAAGGTATTTTAGTGGAGCCCACAGTTAAGAGACTTTGAATCTTTAAAAGACTTTGAAGTTTAAGACATTGCATATTTAAAATGGATATGTAATATGTAATGTAATATGTAAGAGTTTGCAAAGACTGTGGGACTTTTAAGGTTATTTAGATCTTGGGGGTGAATAAGAAGGTAAGGGACGAGGCTTAATGGTGATGTGTTTGTGTGTCAAGTTGACAAGAGGTCAAATGTATTGGCTGGTTTTGTGTCAACTTGACACGAGCTAGAGTTATCACAGAGAAAGGAGTTTCAGTTGAGAAAAATGCCTCCATGAGACCAGGTGTGAGGCATTTTCTCAATTAGTGATCAAGGGGGGAGGACTCCTTGTGGGTGGTACCATCTGTGGGCTGGTAGTCTTGGACTCTATAAGAAAGCCAGCTGAGCAAGGAGAAGCAAGCAAGCCAGTAAGAAGCATCCCTCCATGGCCTCTGCATCAGCTCCTGCTTTCTGACCTGCTTGAGTTCCAGTCCTGACTTCCTTTGGTGATGAACAGCAGCATGGAAGTGTAAGCTCAATAAACCCTTTCCTCCCCAACTTGATTCTTTCTTGGTCATGATGTCTGTGCAGGAATAGAAACCCTGACTAAGACAGACAGACAGACAGACAGACAGATGATAGATAACAGAGGATGAGACAGACAGACAGATAATTGGTGGAAAGATGACCAGTAGATGGTAAATAGACAAGAGATTTACCTTTTGAAACACATTTTATTGTACAGAAGAATAAATCTATAATTTGAATACACTATCCTCAATAGTTATAAAAATCTGTGCCAGACCATGTAGCATAGCTTGTAATCCATGAACAGAAATGGTCAGTGTCTTCACCTTAGACATGGGAACTTATGTGAAACCCCCACTCAAAATTAAGAAAAGACAGGAAACAAGCATGGCAAAAACAAAACCAGTGCAGCCCCCCCAGTTTGCATCTTCCCTCCAGCTCCCTTCCCACGCCCTTCAAGGCTGGGGCTGTCCCCCCCTTCTCCTCTTCATACTTCCGCTCTCTTGAACCTGAGTTCACACCCCATTTCTGTCCAATGGCTCTGAGGGACATTCACACAGGTGTTCTCAGACATGTAGGGCCCTTTGAGTTAAGTATCCCTGATCATTCTGTCAGTAACAGTTCTGGGGCAGAAGGACTGCATCTGGCTCAATCTCTTTTAAATACTGTTTTGCCTTTGCCTAAATGTTTGGAGGCACATTGAACTTCAAACGGGCCAGTCTGCTTAGACGGGGGGTGTTCCTACACAGGGACTTCATCAGTCCAGTGACCTGCAGTGCAGGGTGCCATTGACACTTAACATCATCCTTCTGCTCAAGTTCCTCCCATGCTACCAGTCATTCTGGTCCTCAGGACCCAGCTGGGGTTTCCTTCTCTATGTCTTGATGTTCTTTTCATCAATTCTTTTTCTTAAGGATGCTCAAATTGGTCTTTTGTAACCTGATTTCATTTTTCATAGTACAAACTCTGCTTCTGGTTTCTTCAAACACAGGAGAGATTTTTTTTTTTCTGATGAAAGCAAACATTTCCTTTAAAATGTTTACATTGATTCTTTGTGAGTTTCACATCATGTACCCTAGACCCACTCTTCTCTCCTGCCCCTTGTACCCACCCTTTGCCCTTGCAACCCCCCCAAATAAAACACACAAACAAATAAATAAACAAAACAAAGCATAGAAAACCTCTCCTCCTGTAAGCTGTAGTGTGTCACAATGTGTCCCACAGTATATTCCTCTGTCCGTACATCTTCACTTGCAAATGTTCCTTGCAATGGATCATTGGTCTGGTTTGAGATCTCTGGCTTCTGTGACAACCTCAGTAACAGCTCCTCACTGCAACTCCTCCTGATTATCCTGTTGTTGTCCTGTGTCATGGAAATCCTGCCACTTTAGGTCAGCAGGACTGATCTTTTCATACACCCCAACTGTTCACAGATGGTGTAGATTTTACGGTGGGCCAACTCAAAGCCCCTGATCTGGGTCTGGGTGGCAGCTGAGCTGGTCAACCTTCAGGCTCCCCTTTATCTGCACTATCAAGGTGAACACTCCAGCATCTCTCTGGTTAAGCCACCCAATGCCACCCTCAGCAGGTGAGAGGGTCAGTTCTCCTGCTCTCACACCCTCCCTGGCTCACCTGCACACACACATCCACAGCCAGCTCCGCTGTGCTGCCCAGTCAAGACAGATGCAGGGCTCATTCTCCTGAGTGCTGTAGCAGGCAAGGAACAGGGACAGCTCCTCCTATCTCATAACTCTGGGGCCAGCTCTCCCATCTACCACAGGTGTCCAGGAGCGAGGTGAAGTAGGGCATTACCCCTGCCCCACTCCACCTCAAAGCCAAGGAGTGGCAAGGCAGCACTCCTGTGCTCTTACCCTTGAGACAGACTCACCTGCACCACCACTACCACCACCAGGGTGTGCTGCCCAGGCAAAGTGCAGCAGCTGCTCTCCAGAGTGCTGCTGCTGGTGAGAGACAGGGCCAGCTCACCTGCTGTCACCACCCCAGGGGCCAGCTTTCCTGATTAATGGAGATGGCAAGGGGCAGGAGGTGGCATGGAGGGAAAGTGAGCATTTTAATCTTGGGGTAGTGGCATAACCCTGTAGTCCCAGAACTCCAGAGGCAGAGACAAGAAGTTCAACACATGGTTGAAGTTAGCCTGGTTTACACAATGAGG
This sequence comes from Rhynchomys soricoides, assembly GCA_019843965.1. NCBI lineage: Eukaryota > Metazoa > Chordata > Mammalia > Rodentia > Muridae > Rhynchomys > Rhynchomys soricoides. Next base: position 435,840 of record JADRCH010000154.1, on the reverse strand, counting down.
TCCAAGTCAGTCAGGACTACAGAAAGAGACTCTGTCTCAAAAAAAAAAAAAAGTGTACATTTTATGGGCTAGAGAGACAACTCAGGAGTACTGACTGTTTTTGCAGAGGATCCAGGTTCAATTCCCAGCACTCAAGTGATGGGCTCATAGCCATCAGAAACCCCAGTTGCAGGAGCTTTGACATTCTCTTTTGACAGGCACACGTTTAGTATGCAGAGAAAATGCCCATGCATATAAACTAAAATAAACATTTTTAAAATTGTACATTTTAATTTTTTTACTCACCTACTTCCTTTAAAGGCACTGCAAGCATGCTTTAGTTCCTAATGTCCCCTTTAAATGCTGACATTGTTTCCATTTAAATATTTTCAAAGAAAGAGAATAATTTATTTTAGCTTCCAATGTCTGATTTTCTGACAGGTACTGGGAAGAGTAAGACAAGAAAATGCTACCTCGGTCTTATCCCAGGGTTCCTTGCAGTGTACCTTCACACTTACTCAGAAATACGTTCCCAACTAGATTGTAATTGCTCTGCTTCATGCATTCCAAGACATCCGGTCCTTCTTATGCAGCCTCAGCCCTGAAGTCCCTCTTCTAGTTGGAGTTCTTCTCTGAAGCCCTCCTTGTGCTACCGAAAGCAGATACTGGACTGAGTGAATGTGTGCTATGTTCTTCACTTGAGTCTGGCCATGTCTGGGGTCCCAGGGCTTCAGATCCATGGGGGCCTGCATATACAGAGATAGAGATGGAGATGGAGATGGAGATGGAGAGAGAGAGAGAGAGAGAGAGAGAGAGAGAGAGAGATGCTACTGTTGACCTGATCCCAACTTTTCTCGCTATGTCATTTCTTCATGACATCACCTAGCCAGATCCAGCCATTGAGGTCATGACAGTTTGCCCCTCCTTATCTAACAAGGAAAGTCAAGACTGCTCAGGATACGAGACTTTCCCTCTCGAATTTCTTACCCCTCACACACACATCCAAAGGTCTCCTTAGGGATCTTCTCTCCATCCCAGCTTGCTAGACAGTGGGTCACAACCCCATGCAGGGTTACAAAACCAAATGTTCAGGTTGTGAAATTTGGCAGCAGTATAGGATTTCTGAAAAAAATAGCAATGAAAATGTAATTCAATATCAAATACTCTGTGAATCCAGGGGATTTCTGGTGGGGTTGGCTTGTGACTTCACTTCAGACTTTATTGCGAGCTGGGTCCTGAAGATTGCATGTACACTTTGCAGTGTGCACACTATCACAGTACACAATGACACTGCCTGGAACACTTCTGCTTAGACCTGAGACTATTGTGTTATTAATTGCAGGGTTTTTTTGTTTATTTGTTTGCTTTTTTTTTTTTCTGTGCACATGTAGTTTTTTGCTCTGACAGAAACACGATGGTTTAATTATAGAAAACAAAGACAATATTCTCCTGCCTTCATTCATTGGATTGCATAGAGTTACATTTCCCATAACTGTGATAGAAATACCCCAACAAAAGCAACTTAAAGAAGAAAGGGCTTATTCTGGTTTGAGGATACAATCCAGCACGGCCGGTAACCATGGTGCCAGGATCATGGGGTACTGGCCACATGGCATCTGTAGTCAAGAATAGAAAAAGATGAAGTTTTTCTTTCTCTTTCATATGCAGTCAAGGACCCAATCCCAGAGACCAGTACAAACCTTAGCAAAAGTGAGTCTTCCTGTCTCAGTTAAGCTAATTTAGATAATCCCTGTTAGGTATGCCCAAGGACTTGTCTCTCTCGGGTGATTCTACAGCCTGTCCATCATAGCATGTAGGTGTGAATTTATGATGTCTTTGAGCTGTGCTATCTTATAATGATTTCTAAAACTTGGTGGTTGAGTTGATGGTTTTGGCTTCATTTTTAAAACCTTTCAATGAATTTGGGGTTGAAATTAGAAAAGAATTTCCAACAAGTTCTGAAATAGCCTTGAACATTCTTCGGGTGTTTTGTACAAAGTATCTGTGAGAAGTGATACTATCAGATTCTAAGATTAAATCTCCAATCAACTCTGAAACACACTATAGATATTCCATATCCCACAGTGTAAAATATTGTAAAATATATTGTAAAGTGTAAAATATAAAAGACTTGATTTTTCCTGTAAAAAACAGACGATTCATTATTATTCAAATTAGCTTTGTCTTTAAAAAATGAATTGCTTTTTAAATGAGTGTCTTTGTGATTCATTATAAAGAAATATTTGATTTATGTACTATTTTATGGCCATATATACCCTGACTCATGTAAAAATTTCTCTGGTTGAAAAGGGTTGAGAGTGGAAACTTTTAATAAGTCCTGGTCCAGGTTGCTGTGTAGATCCAATCCCGGCCGACCCACTCTCCCTTCACTGTGCCTGACTGAGCACCTTGTGTATCACACTAACCCCCAGAGGTCCCTTCTGATGCTGGGGGATGGAGGTTCACCTCTTCAACCTTAATTACAATGATACCCCAACTGGTAAAAGCTTGTCCTGTTTCTGACTCTGATGGTCTCATGAACTTGACTTGAAGTTGTCAACAAGCAGATGTCTGCCAGGATCAAAAGTTTAGCTCATCAGGAAGTCATCGCTTACACCTGACTCTCTGGGCACTCACCCCTCTCACTTTCACAACACCTGTGTTCAGATCGATCCTAAATCTCTGCCTAGTGCTTCTCTGTAGAAGGCTGGGCCCAGCTAGTCAGGTGAAAGGGTACCTATGTAGGCAGCTGAATCTTGGGTCTGTTCCAAGGGACACCAGGTTTCTGCTTTCCAGCCAACTTGTGTGCTTGGACCTTCCCTCTTAAGGGCCCTGTGGGAGATTCTCAGAAACTGTGCTAAGACTGATCCTAAGCCTGGAGTGGGAAGCCTCTTAGAAACTTTCAAACAATGAGCAGAAATCCATTACAGGGTAGTTATGTCCCTGGGTGTCCCAGAGTAAATAGCTGGCAGAACAATCTGGGAAGTAGTCCTGCTGACCTCAGCCCTGAAGATTTGGTGATTAAGACAGTGGAGTCTTGTTCTAACTTATGCTCATTTGTTCCAGGTCCAGGAAGGAAACTCAATCTCTGATCCTGGCAGCTCAAGAGCCCAAGTCCATGAGCTACTTGAGAAGCAGGTAAAAGGACACTGGCTCCAAGAACATCTGCTTCTGGTAGTTCACCTCACTTTCCATCCAATAGTCCAATGCGTGGCTGCTGGACACCATTGCCTTCCTTGGGTGACTCCAGCAGCTCAATATCTGCAAGGACCAAGTCATGCCCCTTGGTAGAGCTGTTACAAGTCCATAAATCATAAAGAGAGTCTGTGTGGGCGAATCACAGAATACTTATGGGATAAAGTGGCTGCAGCCAGGGCAGTGGGAGGCACTCTCTACAGCAGAGGACATAAATCTTCAATGGCGACTTGCGTCATTGTCAGGAGAACCAGGAAGCTTCCTGGAATTAATTGCTCTGTTGTTTCAGAGATGGCTACTTCTGTTTACCAAAGTCTTGGGGCCTTTCACTAAGAGTTGTTTTCAAAGAATAAAACTGCCTTTACCATACTGTGAAAAGTGAGGGCTCAGTGCAGTCTCCTTTTCTCCTTTTCTATGTAGTAAAAGCACTTAGTGGGAGAACTTTCCTTCAAGAGTAACTCTTCTTAAGTAAATGCTCCTTCTACAGGTAGATAAGGAGGAAGGCAAGCAGCCCTCCGGCACTCTGCGGAGTGGAAGACCCTAAAGTGGGCTTGCACAACGTCTCTTGGGATCATGTGACAGAGAGATTAACAGAAAAAGTTGAAAAGGAAACAGCAAAAAATCTGGGCAAATCAAGAAACAGCCCTCTTGTTTCTGACAGCTTAACCAAAAGCAGCCCCCTTGTGGAATACCTACAATGCTACCTTCATGCTCTCAGGGATGCAACTGACAAATTACTGTTAACAGCTGTCACACAAGGACTGTAAAGGACTCAGCTTTGATTTTGGGCCCTGGATGCTTTCACATTGAAGCAAAGCTTAGCAGATGTGAATCTATACAAACAGAACCTGTTGGAAGGTGTTGGCAAAGCCAGTGCCAATAGCAACCCACGGCTTCCCAGCTGTCCTGAGGCCATCAGCAGTCGTTGGTCTTCAGGAATTTTCCCAACCCTGTGCCTCTGACTCATTTCCTTTTGGAAGCTCATCTTTCTGTTCCCGTCAATCTGAAACTAGAAACTCCTTGTCTTGTCCCCAACAAGCAACAAGGGATGTGGACGAGCATTCACTTGCCAGCTCCAGTTCTGTCAGTCACCCTGTGCAAAAGGTGACTCGACAAACACACATTTCACATGCATGCCGTTTCATGGGAGGGAAGGGATTTTCAACTCCTTGAGATGAGTAAAATACACATGCAAGAACTGGGAAGGAAGTAGCACTCCGTATGGTTCATCTTTATCAGATCTCAAGGCCTGGTCTGTTACTGACCCTAGAGCCTTTGTCCTAGTGAAAGTAAGGGTCATGAAGAAGTAACAGATCATCTATCACTCCACTGACTGTGCCCCTTCCATACAAAAAGTCTATGCAAGAAGAGATTGATTCTCTCTCTCTCTCTCTCTCTCTGTGTGTGTACATATTCATATGTGTGCATGTAGAGGCCAAAAAGAAATCTTTGGGTGTTAGTCCTAGGAAGCTATCTGCCTTGTATTTTGGCTCAGTCTCTTGGAACTTCTTAAGTAGGCAAGCTGGAGGTCCACCGAGGCCCAAGGGTTCACTGCTTTGTTTGCACGCCACCATGCCTACATTTTAAAATGTAGTTTCTGTGGATCAAACCCAAACCGTCACACATGCACAACAAACAGTAAACCAACTGAGCCATCTCCACAGCCCTGTGGGGAGAGACTGGTACTGTCCCCTGTGTTGTTATTTGGCCCCCATCATTGACTCTGCCCCTATACCATGGAATAGTATACTAAGTAACACATAGTAACACTAGACAAAGGCTCAGAAAGTAACTTCAGCTCCTGATCACTGTCATTGTTCTTTTCAATAGGATTTGCCTCAAATAGTAGGGAATTGTGATCAGCCATTATGGGGACATGGATACCCACTTTCCTCTCAACCATTGGTATGCACAATGACAACCAGGCTAATTCTCACTAGGGCAATGCTCAAATACCTAAGAGCCTTTGAACACTGGTAGCCATCTACAATGTCCTCATCTTCACCATCCAAACCATTCTCCATCCTCCAGCCTGTCATCAGGAAGTCAAGAAGAACCATACATAAACCTAGCTGGGGACAGGACCCAACATGCCAAGCAGAGTTGACAGTAGAGATCCCAACCTAATGAGGACCCAGGAGAAACAGTCTATCAGGCAGTACCAGAACCAACAGAACTGTAGAGTGGCCAAATCTGGGAACTGTGTGGTGAGTTCTGATGCAGGGAGCTGGTGAACATGTCCTGGCCACCTGCTCATAAGGTTACCTCTCTCATCTACTGTGGCTTAACTTCAAACCCATCACAAAGATGGTACTAGTACCTCAGCAGTACTCTCCTCAGACTCCAGCCAGTGGAGCCTACTTAGATGCATTGACTGACTCCTCTCATAGCTGTGGAGTGTATTCTTTTTGGCTGTAACTCCAAGAGTTCTTTAATCATATGGAGTTTGTCCTAACAGACCTCCCCAAGGCAATTTATGACATCCCTCCCTTCATTTAAAATTTGACCAATATTTTCCCCTGAGATGAGGCCTCAAACCTTTAAACTCTTGACTTGACTTAGCACATATCAACTGAGGGCAGATGGCACTGGGAGACTAGGAGATTCCCTGGTGGGCAGACAGACAGGATGAGGGGCCATGGCTAGGTAATAAAAATGGTAAATTTCCAAGATGGCCGCTTCTCCCTCACCCTCCTGAGCTGAGACAAAAGCCTTGAAGCTTAAAAGGCCTTACAGGGTTTTGTCTCTGGCCAGCAGCTTCCTGCTGATGGACTGGTTCAACAAGTTCAAACCCTGCTCAGGACATGCCACACACAGTCCTGGACCAATCAACCATGCTAGCTCTCTTCAAACTGACCAACCCTAAATTAGGGGAGAAAAGCTCCTCAGAGGCTTTAAAAGCCCTGAAGAATAAAATATATTCTTTGGCTTCTTGAGTAATGCACAAGTGTGTGTGCATGCATGTGCATGTGTGTGTACATGTGTGCATACATGCTCTGCTTTAAGTGTGTGTGCATGTGTGTGTGTCACGAATGTGTGTGAGTGCATGTGTGTGTGTGTGGTGTGCACACATGTGTGGATTCATGTGCATGTGCATGCGTGCATGTGTATGCATGTGTGTGTATATGTGTGTCCCCACTTTATTCGCGTGTGCATGTGGTATACACACACGTGTGTGTGCATATGTACATTTGTGTGTACATGCATGTGTGTGTATTTCTCTCTCTCTCTCTCTCTCTCTCTCTGTATCTTGGATTTGCAGAGGGTCTTATTCTCTATGTGCCTGCATGTATGTGTATGCTTCCTCACCACCAATAAATGCCTTTCTTAATTGCTGATTCAGATCCCATCCAGGCCCCTGGACTGCACCAGTAGAAATCCCAATGAGCTGATCTGAGGAGTTTTAAGTTCCATGTTCCTCAGTCTTGCTGATTTTAAACTTGTTATAATTATGGAAAACTCTTTTAAGCAGTCTGTAACAGGCATTTGGGTAAGAGTGGGGTTCTGTGCAGCCTTCCACTGGCTCTGCATACTCTTATAAGGGGAGTGACACCAACCAGAATTCTGCAAGCATGTGTCACACTCTCTCATTGTGCTACTTTTGTGGCTGGAGTCCAGACTGCCAAATTTAGCAATCCTTAACTGAAGCCTATAGAGTCACAACTGTACCTCAGTGATGATGGAAAAAAAAAAGCCCATTAAAGCTAATCTGATGGCTATCTGGAGTCTGAGCTATGTAGCTGACAGCTTTGAATGAAAGAAGATACATGACTCTACAGTATGAGCACACAAGCACACTCCCTACGGCTCCTTACAAACAGGGACCTCAGATTACATCTTTCCAATAAGCCCGGGTTTCATCACCCAACTACCACAGAGTGTGGTGCGCCAGACCCTCTCTAATAACTGGGCTAATGAAGATGTGTCAGGTCGGGAGTGGCTGGAGAGGAATATTAGAAACTCACAGGTCCAGGGATGTGGGTGAGCTGGGGCAGGCTGTGGCACTGTGTCTCTCTCATCTTCTCTTGTTTTTAAGAGCACAGTGAATCCAGATTTTACAGGCTGCGAAACACATCCACTAACTGAGAGACTGGATTTGGGTGAGCCTCAAGTGGTCCCTTTTTCTATAAGTATCACACCTGTTGGCAACAAAGTCCACATCTTTATCCGGCCCCCATCAAAGGTAGGTGTAGAGATAGAGAGACTGGGCCCTTCACTGCCTTCGGAGAAGCTGATCAGGGCTGCCTTGTCAAAATTAATCGTTGTCTAGAATGTTATTAGTGGAAACACTAAATTTGCTCTTAGGGTAAAGTTCTTCCTTAATGAACAGCAAGTCTTGCTAGCATGCCCCCTCCCAGGTATTTCATCAGTGATAACATCTATCCAGGTGCTCTGAGTCTTAAAAACTGTAAATCTTGGCCTGTCACTGGAGGAGGGGAGAGAAAAGGTTAAACAAGTTTGTGGAGGAAGATTTCCCAGGTGCTATTTTGCAAGTACAGAGCTAATTGATGGTTGTGCCATAATAGTTACTGCTGATAGTGATCATGTAAACACTCCCTGCTTGCCTGAGGAGCATTCTCAGGGTGTCCTGGAGAAGCAGCTCCTGAGATTGAGCTGTTCCGTCACGCACACAGAGCACCTCAGTCTCTTTGGAGGGCCATTTTGATGCAGGCCAGTACTGGAATCCTGTGAGATTCCAGAATGGAGAAACTCCATCCTGACAACAGAGACCTAAGTAATTAAGTACCCAGCACCCTGTCAGGCATGCTCCCAGGAGCTCCAAAACCACAGGGCAACTCTCAAAAACAAGGAACTTGTTAGAGAACTACAGAGGGACCTGAACTTTCTCTGGGGGATTTTCATCTTCTTTCAGCTGCCCAAGTTTGGGTCTAAATGGCTGAGGTCTCTCCCTCCTCAATTTTAAGGCTCATAATTCTTTTGCAAGATGTAAAAGGGACGCCATGCTTTCTCATGGTTACATCCTGGAAGCAGAGAAAAGAATTTGACTGGTGGCCTCTCATCTTATTTTCCAGCTTCCCCCATAGTGCCCTGGGCCCTGCACTTGGACCACGGGTAATGTAATTGGATTCCATGGCCAGAGTGAGAGAGGCGATAAAGCTGGGGGAGAATTCTCACACAAAAGCGCCCGGCCTATTTGCATTTTCATTGGTTTTTCAGAAAGAAAATCCGGGAGCCAGAAGAGTTGTTCTAATTTCTACCGTCCTTAAAAAATTACCATTTGTTAAAGAAAGGAGCAGTGAGCTGATACCACCATGTGGTCTGTGGCCTTCGAGGGGTCTGTGATACCCCAAAATAAAAATTAGAGATAATAATAGTGCTTTCATTTTCTCCCTTCCTATAGTATGACCTCGTTTGAGCTGCATTTGCCTGGAGATTTTTTTCCTTATGAAAATAGTATTATGTGTGACATCCAGGCTTCCATAAAAAAAAAAAAAATGATTAAGACTGAAGTGTCTTTGATGATAGTAGTCAGAATCTATAAATAACAGCGACATAAATAAATCTGGAAGCAGCAGTGGCTAGAAATGAGTCACTCCGGGTTTCATTCACTGTTTGGTTAAATTGTTTTTTGGTTTTAACATTTGTAAGTTAGGGAGCAAAAAGCTCCCTACTTCAGGGAGATACCTGGGTGCTTGGTCCAGCTACCCCCATCCCCAGAGGGCACAGGAACTCACTATAAGGGATCCTGGAGGATAGAGCCAGCAGCAAGGCAGTGCTGACTTTGGGTAGATAGAATAAGTTCACTGGGTAGTCTTCATTTGCTTTCATTGTCCCCTTCATCTGGGCCATCCCATTCTCCTCATCTGGACCATTCCAGTCTACTCATCTGGGCCACCCCAGTCTCCTCATCTGGGCTGTCCCAGTCTCCTCGTTTGATGTGTAATGTAACCTCCTAAAGAGTCATCAAAATTTTTAGTTTATAAAATAATTGAACCTTGTGTTCTTATTGATAATCTGATTTTTGGGGGGGGGGGCAGAATGAGTGCTGCATGCATTAGACATTTTCACAAAATCCACATTTATCTAAAACTGTTCACTAGCAGAGAGCAGGTGCATAGAGAAAGGGGATTTTAGAAAGATCACACAATCAATCTAATGAATTCTGCAAGTCAATTCCTGGTAATTACAAGGTCAGATCAGGAAAACCATGCATGGCTTCCAACTAGAAACAAGACCTAGATGAGCTTTCAAAGTCTTTCCTTCCAGAAATAAAATTATAGTCCCCCAAAAGAGACATTCGGCAAAGAGTTCAGTCTTCTGTCGCCCACGAGAATTAGCCTAGCAGAGATGCCCAGTCCTCCTCAACCCAGGATGGAAACTGTAGTGGAGTTGAGTGGAGGTTGGGTTGCCAGAGATGAGCACTGAATCAAAGCACAATTGGGGAGCTCACTGTTGTGTTTTATAAAAAAGAAAGGGAAGCCAGGGATACATTTGGTAGGGTGAAGTATGATGTAGGGAAGGGGTTGACTCTGTGGGACCATGTTGAGAGACAGAGACACAGAGAGACAGAGACAGAGAGACAGAGAAAGAGTAGAGGAATAGAGAAGTAGAGGCTGGTCAGGAACATGTGGAGAGAGGGGGAGGGGAATGGAGAGAGAAGTGGCAGAGAGGGAAGAGAGTAAAAGAGCAAGAAACTGAGGAGGGGGCAAACAGCCCCTTTTATAGTGAGTCAGGCACACCTGGTTGTTGCCAGGTAACTATGAGGCAGAGCTTAGAAGAAATGTTAACACTCCCCCTCCACCTATCTCACTCTTCCACTACTGGACTGGGCTGCATCTGCTGCTCTGCACCTGGAAGCTGGTGCCCTCCTGACCTAGCTAAGGGGATAAGACTTGAGGTTTCTACATGTCCCTTCCTAGATACTGTAGTAGAGGCTGTTTGCCTTCTAACTAAACATGTCTCTCACTTTTAACTTATTAAATCATTGCCAGACAAGATTGTGCTCTACTGTAACCAGAAGCATATTCTGTTAGGGAGGGTATATTGAAAACAAATCTCTACTATTAAATTTGACAATGAGACTAGACCCAATTCATAGGGAATAAAAAGGCAAGCCCTTGGCCTGACTGAGGAAAGCAGGCCTCTCAAAGACCCTGGAGCTCTCTGGGGGAAATTGTGAGAGAGGGCAATGGAGCCCAGTTCAAGGCATGAGCTGATGCAGTTCCAGGACAGTGGTGAGCTCGGTTTGGAAGATAGGGGGATCTTGCACTAGAGCAACAGGAAGACTAGCCTGTAGCCTGCTCTGCTCTACTCATCTCTCTCTTCTTGCTTGGCTGAGCCAACCACATGTCTGCAGTCCGAATTCCTCCCTAGGTAGAAGGGCTTGCTCTCAGGACATAGCAGAGCACCCATATCCAGTGACCACACAGTTCCTGAGTCAGATTTCACATCTGGTGGGTTTTTTTTGTTTTTGTTTTTGTTTTTGTTTTTTTTGTTTTTGTTTTTTGTTTTTTGTTTTGCATTTTAGCAGAGGGTTGGCCTGATGTCCTATGCAGCGCCTCACCTGGGGGCCCAGAAATATGTAAAGATAATTCTAAACAACCCAATCAATATATAAGATCCTTACCACAAGGATCTCAGTCTCCTGGCTGGTTCTAGCCCACTAAAAGAATCCATCCTGTCCTCTAGCTTTCTCAACTGCAGACTCCTTCCTCCCCCACTTTCTACTCCTGCAGCCCCTTACCCTCTCTTCCTCAATGAAAGATGCTCAGGTCATGGCCCAGAACACAGGCTTCTCCTCCTTCTCCTCCTCCTCCTCCTCCTCCTCCTCCTCCTCCTCCTCCTCCTCCTCCTTCTCCTCCTCCCCCTCCTCCTCCTCCTTCCCCTGCTCCCCTTCCTCCACTCTGGAGTTCATTTCACACTGTAGATCTCATGAGAAGTCCTCTGTGCCCTATGGGACACTGGTCATTCTGCAAACATACACCAAAGTCTCAAGTGACAATGATCTAAATAAAAGTGCCTCAGAGACTTTGGCTTAGGAACTTTAATAAAGCCAAAATATTTATATTAAAAACAGATCATCTGGCTTCATAACAAAGCCAGACCCTCAGAACATTTTTTAAGTGGTACAGGCATGCATATAAACTCCTTCTAATTGGCTAGTGACCAGAAATCACTGATGAATGCAGCCAGCCCCATCCCTACATGCAAAGAAAACCCATGGCTTCAGCCTTCCAAGGCTGGAATGTGAGCAGAGCAACAGAGCCACTTCTAAGCCACCTAGGTGGGCAGTCCATGGCACACTGTTGCATTCTAGTTACATCCTGTGACTCCAGTGTTAATGGACAAGGGGTGGAAAGCAAGAAGGTACTGCTGCAGCTTTTGAGTTGGGAACTGCGGAAAAACAACTTTTCAAAATACTATTCAGACTTAGCTTTTAAAAAGCATACATCAATTACATGATGACACGTTCATACACATGTCTGATATAGATCCTATGTTTTCATCATACTCTCCTCTCTCCCATGTCCTCCTTTATCTCCCTTCCACGCTGGCTGATACTCTCTCTCTTTCCAAATAGACATCTTCTACTTGGTCATTTTTGTTATCTAAATTTACCCCCACTAAAAATTACTAGAAGTCTAGAAATAGTTTTAATACATTTGTGGGACAGTATTTTCTCAACTCTATAGAATTACCAAATACCTTGCTTAAATTTGATCCTTAAGAATCCAGAATTCCCTTTGGTGCACCAGAGCCTCTGTGGATACTTCTGGGCAGGGACACCTTTTTAGGAGACACAGACACACTTCACCCACTCCCAGTAGTGACCTCAGGTACACAGGGCGTTGAGGCAGGAGGATCAGGAGTTTGAGGCCAGCTGGGGCAAGTAAATGAGACTCTCTCAAAACAACAAGTCAAAAGAGAACAAGTCAAAAGAGGGATGGACTATATAGTTCAGTGGTAGAAAGCTTGCCTAGTATGTGTGAGGCTACACAGTCCATTACTCCCAGCACCAGAAAAACAAAACAAGAAAACCCTCACTATTTTCAACTGGCCACCACACTGTGCACAGCTGAGGTGCAGACTTTAACTTGGGTTACAGCTTTAACTTTAAAAACTAAACTGGGGCTGGAGGGATGACTCGGTGGTTAAGAGCACTTACTGCTCTTGCAGAAGACTCAAATTTGGTTTCCAGCAGTCATGTCAGGTGGCTCACAATTGCCTGTAAATCTAGCTCCAAGGTATTAAATGTCCTCTTCTCGCCTCTGGGAGCATCTGCACGCACGCATACACACACACACATGCACATCTCACACATGTACATACAACTATGAATGAATGAATGAACGAATGAATGAATACTAGAAGTTTTCTCACTGTGTTTGTTTGTATCTAACTCTGATTTTAGAGGGACAGAAGAGGAGGCATGAGTCCAAGAGGAGGAGAATTCAATTCTTGTTGAATTGATCAACAAGAGAGACCAACATTGTCCTTTGAGGGACTTTTCTATCATGACTAATACTCAACACCCTTCAGCTCCTGCTAAATCGGGCTTGGCACACCCAGCAGGACACACATCTGGAAAATTATGAAGGTAAGAGAGGAGCCAGAATGAGGAACCTTCCTATGGGATGTGGAGGGGACCTGGGATCTGGGGATGAAGGAGGAAAGATCAATTTCAGATTTTCAGTTTTTCTGAATAGGGAAGCTTTAAGTACCCCTGCCTAAGAAGAAGAAAGCCAAGTTGTCTTTTGAAGTTTGCGAGCCATACTGGCACCCCACGCAAGCATGGATGCAGTGTATTTTCTTTAAGGGACAGACATACATTATTCAGTTTTATTTCCGTCAGAGGATTAACTTGGGCCTCTCTTGGGAACCTGTTTTCATAAGACCCCAACCAAAAAAAAAAAAAAAAAAAAATTCCACACAGCAAATACAGAACAAAACGCAAACACAGCCTAGCAGTTCAGAAAATATCGTTTTTACTTCAACTTTTCTGGGGTTAATTTCCATGAAGATGTAGCTGTGAATATATCCTGTTTTCTATACAATACAAATTTCTCTGAGTTGCTTGGAGGCAGGGGCTATGAGCCTCGGAAGACTGGCCAGAGATTTATTTCTCTGAAAACCATGCAAACAAGCCTCAAAGTCTCATGGGGAAAGATGGGCAGGCAGTTCTCCCTCTCCCCACCCTGTGGCCTGCACTCCAGTCCTGCATTTCTCTCTAGCTTGGACAGCTTTGCTCTGGGGTGAGCAGAGGACTATGTGCTCAATCAAGCAAGTGCTCCTCTGCTGGGCTGAGAAAGTGTTTCTTTCTCTCTTCATATTCCATCTGTGGAGTAGAAGCTTCCCGGTTAATCACCAGAAGAAGACAAATTGCAGTCTGTGGTTTCGAGTCAGAGTAATATTTCAACGGTTGTTTCTTTCCAATACATTCTCTTTATTTTTACAACTGTTCCCCACCCTGACAAATCTTCAGTGTCAGCAATGAATGTGGTGAATAACCCTCACTTTTCTAGGAGAAGAAAGAAAAGAATCAATTGAGTCATGAGAAGAAAGTTAAAGATCTATGAACTAGAGTCAGAATGCTTCCTGGTGCTGATCTGGCAGATGTAGAGAGATCCAGAGTATGGGAAGAGCTGCTGGACAAGCCGCCAATGGTCAAAATTGCCTCCTGGGGTAAACCAAAGGACCCCAGGAATTCCAACAGTTCCTTTAATCAATAATAGTTATGGATTCAAAGATGCTCCTGGTTTTACACATTACTAACTGCTAGCTACAATTCCCAAGAAGGAACTTGGGGGGGGGGGGGTGTTTGGGACCCTGGAGTGTTGGAACCCATAGTTCAGAACAATGTCAGAGAGGGCAGAGAAACAAGGGATAGAGGGACATTCTGTCCTTCTGAAGTCACTGTTAGATAATGGATTATCCCACAAGTGGTGTTTTGCCTGCCAGAGAGATAAAAATAAAGTGGAATTCCATGCCTTGTAGCATACACCAGAAAGTACACACTCAAGATCTTCATTACAGTAAGACAAGGGCTGAGAGATGGCTTAGCGGTTAAGAGTACTTCCTGGTCTTACTAAAGACTAGAGTTTAGTTCCTAACTCTCTTGTCAGGCAACTCACAACTGCTTCTAACCCATCCTCAGGGGATCCAGTGCCCTCTTCTGGTCTCCCTCGGCACCTTTAATGTGCACAAACCAACACACATACACATAATTAAAAAAAACTAAAGCTTTAAAAATTCCAGAATGAGCAGAAAATAATCTTTAAAATCCGAGGATACTTTCTAACATGAAGTAATGTTAAACTCAAACTGCAGCTGCAACCTCAAAAAGCAATGAGATGCTGTGAATTTCAACAAGAGTGTTTAAGGCTTTTTTGTGGCAGAAAAAACCAAAACCAAAACCAAAACCAAAACAAAACAAAACTCTATTAGCTGCTCTTTTGCCGACTTGACATAAGCTAGAGTCATTTGAGAGGGGAGAACTTCAACTGAGAAAGGCCCCATCAGACTGTCCTGGAGGCAAGCCTGGGGGTGTTTTCTTCATTCATGACTGATGTGGGAGGACCACCCCAATATAGGCAGTGCCACTCCTGAGCAGGTGGTCCTGGGTTGTATAAGAAAGCAAGCTGAGCAAACCATAGGGAGTAAGCCAGTCAGCAGTGTTCCTCCATGGTGCCTACCTCAGTTATGGCCTCCAGGTGTCTGCCTTGAGTCCCTACTTTGGCTCCCCAATGGACTATAAACTATAAGATTAAATAAACACTTTCTTCCCTTAGTTGCTTTTGACTACTGCCTTTTATCACAGCAATAGAAACCAAACTGGTACAAGTCATAAAGTCATTCAAAAGCTCAGTGACAAAGAAAGAGGAAAAAATAAACTTTTTTTCATTTATATCACAGGAAAAGGAGAAATTTTCTGAGTGTGAAAAGATTTAAAAATGAAGAAGGAAAAAGTGTAAAAGAGAAAATGGCAAAGGATGTAATATGCCCAATTTCATTCTAATTAAAAGTTCATTGCAATGATTATGTCTCCTCTATCAAAAGCAGCTCCAGAACTGGCAATTACTAGTAGCCCCATTAGGAAGTATTCATAAAGGATGTTCCTTGAGACACTGAATCCAATGGTAAGCATGCACACATTAAATGCCTAGGATTTGAACTTGTAAGAAAAAGAGCTCTCTTTCAGAGTCTATATTTGTTATTATTCTTATCTCTGCAGCTAGATAACTGAGGAAAAAAAAGCCTGTAAGAAATGACAGGTTTGTTTTGGCTCAGAGTTTGAAGAGATATAACCCATAGCTGTGGAGAATTCATGGCAGCAGGCATTTCCATGGCTGTAGAAATATGCACATCTGCTTGCTCACATATCAGAAGACAATGGTGCAGAGATAGGATACAGAAAGCAGGCTGGACCAGAAACCTCAAGACCCACCCCACAAAGAACCACTTCCTCCAGCTAGATTCTATCCCCCAAAGACTTCATGAGCCCCCAAAACAGTGCCTCTGGGTAGGAATCATATATTTATACATGTGAGCCTATAGGGGACACTTTACATCCAAGCCTCAACACACTCTTTTGCTTTTAACTTTGAAAGGATTTGTGGATTTTTATGAAGTCATTTTTTCATCAGTAGAGAACGGATTTCTGAGGTTCTAAAATGAGAGCAAATAGAATTTATAAAAGCATTATAAATCATTCTCAGTATTTTGTTTAATAGATCTGCCAGGATTTTGAGACTGTAGAAAATGTCTACAGATTTTTGAAAGAACAGGTTTTCTTTTGGTCCCACCAATATGCCCACTGGCACACAAAGAAGGCATTAACCCTGCAGGTCTTGAGGCAAAGGAACACCTCAACCCTGAACCCCACCTATACACCCTCATCTGTTGGAGCCCACCAGCTCACCTTCACTTACACAACTGCACTTGTTCATCATCCCTTGCTCACAGTCTCACAAGATACATTCTTCAAGTGGAGTTGCAAGACTAGGCAGTCAATGTATGCTGTAGAGGCAGGACCAAGGTACAATGGGAGGTGCACATGCGTTCTCAAGGCTCTCTGCAGCTCCTGCCTTTGCCTCTGTTTACCCTGTAGTGCTGCTCCTTCAGTTCTTGCCTCACAGATCCCAAGTCTTGCCTTTGTTCCCTCACCAGAGACACTAGGACTCTCTTAAGACCATCCTAGGACTGGCAGGTAGTCTTCTAGGAACTTCTGTATAGCTACAAGGTTTGCCATGAAGCCCACAGTCACTCATGCTGAACACAAAGGAAGTTTTCACTGCCAGTGCTTGGGCTGGAAGACAAATAAGTCTACTGCTGCTGTCCTAACTCTCCAAGTCAATCTTCAGATTAATTTCCTGAGATCTAAAGAACTTCTTCAAATGCTATCATGATCAATAATACCTTGGCCTTTCTCAAAAAGGATTTTCCTTATTGGGCAGCAGACAAAACTAGAGTCAGAAATTCTCATGCTTCAAGTTAACCACCTCTTTTCTTCTTTTTATATTTTTATTTTATATGTGGTGTGTGTGTGTGTGTGTGTGTGTGTGTGCGTGTGCGTGTGTGTGTGTGTGCGTGTGTGTGTGTGTGTGTCTGTCTGCTGTACCCACAGAGGCCAGAAGATGGCAACAGATCTCCTGGAGCTGAAGTTTCAGGTGGTTGTGATCCACATCTACATATCATGGGTGCTAGAAAACAAATTCATGTCCTCTAGACAAGCAATGTTGACTGTTAATCACTCTCCAGGCCTGTTTCTGTATTTTCTATACTCATTTTGTTTGTTTGTTTGGTTGGTTTGGTTTGGTTTTAATCTTTCATTTTTATTTTATTATTTTATAGAAATGAGTGTTTTGCCTGCCTGTGTGCATGCATACTACATGTCTCCTAGTGCCTGCAAAGATCAGGAGAGGCTGTCAGATACCCTGGAACTAGAGTTACAGATGTTTTTGAAATCTACCATATTGGTGCTGGAGGTCAAACAAGGGTCCTCTATAAAAGCAGCAAGTGCTCTTAACTTTTGAGCCAACTTTCCAGCCTTGAATCATATATCTCACAACTGCTCTGAGCACTGACAAGAACATCATACTAAGAATTAAGCAAGGCCAGTTGAGCAGCAACCCAATCAAGCCCCATATCATCTGTTAGGATGGTGCCTGCAGTGATCTGTATTCCTTTTATGAGCTACACTACACTTATGAGCCATCATGTGGAAGCAGCACCATGTCCACTAGAGATTCAAGGCAGGCAGTGCTATTGGTGTGCTCACCCAGTTATGCACTCACTGGAGGATAGCTTGGTGCAATGCAAAACAAAGGCATTGGTGTACTTAACTCAGAGCCCTGTTTTTGACTTGTGCCCCAATTCTTAAATAATAACAAGCCGTGATAGAGGAGCTAGCAGGTCTGAGAAATGGCACAACCTTAGAAATTCAGACCAAGAAAGTGCAGTTTAACCTCCTGCACTGTTTCAGGTTGCACAAAGCCAGGGAGCATACATTACAGAAAGCAAATCCACTCTATGTTCAATTGACTTGACACAGCAGTTACCAAAAGTCCTAGAAAGAATAAGGTAGGTGTTAAAGAAGCTGGCCCACCTTCCATAATGTTCTAGAGACAGGTGGCATGAGGGGATCCATGCAGAAGGATGTAAAGTGGAAACTGGCCACGGATTACCAGGAAAGGTGACCACTGGAAAAATCTTTCTAGAATCAACTCTCACCCATTTGCACTCAGTTCATAACAGTTAGGAGCAAATTTGACAAGGTTCATTTTTTAATTAGCTCTATCTTAAGGTTAAACAAGAAAGATGTCACTGAATACTATATGTCCTTGAGATCAGAATGCTGGCTCTCACAAGGTCACTAGGACTCCAGAAGTAGGGATGTAGAGGAGGCTTTCATTGTGTAAAACACGAGAACAAGGGGTTTGAAGATGGAGAACAAGAGATGTTGGCAATAAGCAGTGGGAATTGTATTTTCTTTTCTTTTCTTTTTTTTTTGTATCTTTGTGTGCATGTATGTGTGTGTGTGTGTGTGTGTGAGAGAGAGAGAGAGAGAGAGAGAGACAGAGAGACAGAGACAGAGAGACAGAGAGACAGACAGAGAAGTTGAGAGTCTTTGAAATGAACTATAATACGTATTTTCATTGTCAGTTGAGAAATGTTAAAAAATTCTAATCAGTTTCAGAATGAAAGTTTGGTCCAAACGCTTTCGACTTGGATGGGACCAACAGATTATGGGGGTGAGAATACAGAAGAGAAGCCCTTGCCCCACCCCAGAGTAAAGGTTTCAGCCTTCAGAGTCCTGGGCCTAGTGCCTTTGTCCATTAACTCATTCAGGCTGTGGAAAACAGAACCTTCTGCCTAAGTAGGCATTTGCTCCTCTCCCTGAGGATATATGTGCATATACTGGGGGAAAAGGGGTGTTCTCTATGTCCATTCATTCCAGGCACAGGAGTGAAGCATTCCATGGGAGAAGTTAGGGATAGAAATCACAATGAATGGAAATAGAGTAAGCATGATGCTTCAAGCAAATAGAGATCAGTAACATTGAGGCACAGCCCCTGGGGTCACATGAAGATAGGACTTAACGCTTGCAGAGCCTACTCTTTAGGCACATGACCTGGGCAAGGTTCCAGCTGGATGAGTACATTGTAGACATGGAAGCCAGAGGGGTCTTCAACCACTTGGAAAAGCCAATCCACTCCACTTCAAAGAACTGATGCTTGAGTCGAGAAGGTGGGGCTACCATCCTGATATTCCTCTCCTTTATCCTTCAAACAGTGTGGCCAGGTACTGGACCACTGCAGGCAGACACTAAAGCAAACTCCCCTGAGTCCATGGCACCTGCTTTGAATCCATTTGTGCATGTCCCAGCTGCTCTTGGCTAGAAGAAGAGAGAAGGAAAACTGTCACATGCAAGAGGTGGCACTGCTGGGGAATGTGAGCATGCCAAACTGGAGTCACAGACTGCCAAGCAATCTGGGGCCTCTTACATGTCACTTCATTCAGGCTCCACACTCTCTTCACAGGCTTTCACAGTGACCAAAACAGAAGTGATGGAACTTAGAAGATATTGGCTTTCATCACCCAGGACTGCCCAGAGTAAAACTAGTAGGGAACTCCATCCTAAGCCTGAGTGTGGGGCCAGCATGGCTTACATCCACTGAAGAGCTTTCTGTCTGAGCAAGTCTTTTTCTAGAGAACTAGAACACCACGGTGCTAGAGGATTCTGGAGCATTTTTCATCCACAGAGGATTTTATTCTTGGGAAGTCCTAGACCAAGTCTTGCTTCATACTTAGAGGGAGCATGGCCAACAGGCACAGAAGTTCTTATAATCTTTCATTCACCCCTGGAAAGTATAAACTGATGTTGGGTGAAGTCAAAGCTGTGTGCACTTCACACACTCATGGCTTCAATCCCAGCTGTACTCTCTCTCCTCCCTCCAATGATGCCCCTGTCATTCTGTGACCTGAAAGATGTCTGTCACATTTTCAGGAATAGGATAGGACCTAGCTAAATAAACAGTAACTTCTCTTTTAAACACTTTATTTTAAAATTTAGGAATTAAAAATACATACCTGAAAGGAGGCCTATTTCATTACAAAAACACATTTTTTTCAAAAAAAATTATAAAATTGTTACTCATTCATCAAACGGGCTAAGTAGATGGTCCCATCAGTAATGTGGCTGCTAAGGAGGCATGAGGAGCTGGGTTCCCACCTCTAGAATCTACATTAAAGGTAGGCAGCAGGTTTGTCTCTGCCATTGAAAAACTGAGGAGTTGGAGCCAGGTGGTTCTCTGGGGCTCACTGGTCAGCTTAATCAGTGAGCTCTTGATTAAGACCTTGTCGTTAAAGGGTAGGGGGGAGAATTGAGGAAATCAACACATTGATCACTGGTCTTGAGGAGGACACATATGTGCAACACATACATGCACTTACCCACTCACACACACTAACACACATGTGCACACTTGCTCACACTCACTCATGCACTCAATCTCAACACACACTCACACACACGGATGCACGCACCTATACAGAAACAGAATGGAAGGAGGGAGAGAGAAACCTTATAAAAGTGGATCAAACAGCCTTCCTTTGATCTCCAACACTGCAAAGCACTAAACAGGAGACAAAACCTATCCAATAATAATGTCAGCAACAAAGACAGTGGAGAACCCCCTTCTAGGCCTTCACATGTTTTCCACAAGACTACTCCCTATGCTGAGTTCTACAGGGCTTCACCCAATAGGTGAACATTTATGGGTCTAAAATGGGGTTTTCCTTCTCATATCTAACATTCTCTTCCCTAAGAAAGGTTCCGAGTTCTGATGGGCTTGTGAGCTACGTATCTGTTTTTTAAATCCCCTTATTTGTAGAACTCTTTCTGTCAGAAACATACCTAGTTTTCCCATTTTATTTATTCATACGAGCTTTCTTTTTCTCCTCCTTTGCTTTTTAGGACAGTTCTTACTGTGTAGCCCAGGCTGGCCTAGAACTTGTGATCTTCCTGTCACTGACTCTCAGATACTGCAATTATGGGTGCACGACACCATGATGACTCAGACTTCTGTTTTTCATTACCCAAAGATTTAATTCTTTTAGAGTAGCTATTAGTTATATTAGGAAGCTCTCAAGTTCAAGCTAATGTGGCAAAAAAAAATTCTGCCTAATTTACTTTCTCAATTTCTGTTGCATTAATTTTCATACTTGAATGTTTACATGTCATAGATAGACTCTGTGTAAGATTTATATTTTCAGATGAAATTTTTCTGATTTTTTGAGAAAGAGTTTTTCTGTGTAGCCTTGGCTGTCCTGGAATTCACTTTGCAGACCAGGCTAACCTCAAAACAGACCCAAGTGCCTCTGCCTCCCAAATGGGATTAAAGGTGTGCCACCAGTGTTGCATGCTGCATTTTTAAATACATGTGTATTTTCTGCCTGAGTCTGTTTTTCACAGAGGTAAGCTAAAGTCTCAATGCATCAGAGCCTTGGAAGTGCCTGAGCCTGGAGTCCTCTCCTCAGGTTTCTTGGGCTATCATTCTGATATGTCACAGCTCCTTCTTGACATATCCTGAGGATATCCGAATCTTGGCTTGGGTTGATTTAGTTGAGTGTAAGTGGGAAGAAGAAAGAAACACCAAGTTTCCTGATGTCACGCCAAAGCTATAGTTTCCCAGAACACTGACAGTGTTGATAAGGTGACATGGTGGCTGGAGGGGGCACGATGACAATGCCAGAATAAAGAAATGCAAGCACATATCTGAATATGTGTCCAGGCCTCCACAAGAATTAAAAACGTAACTAAAATGTCTCCTCCCTTTAGGCTTGTGGGTAAACACTGATTCAATTTGGGAAAGAAAGATGATCAGAGAGAAAGGAGACAGAATAAAGACAAAGCATCCCTCCAGTCCCAGCATACACCCCTGTGTCTTCTGCCTCACAAAGAAGGGCATCTTTACAAGTTGAGGGTCCTTCCATTACACTCTTCATCACTGTGTGATTGTGTGATTGTGGGGAGGAGGCTTCCTCTGGAGTTAGGCAAGCTGTGAACCCAACTTGGGAAGAGCCTTTGAATGAGCATCCTCCTAGAATCCACATGGGAGAGGCAGTGATGCTGAGTCTGTCAGAACCGTCAAGACTCCCACTGCTGACCCTCCCCATTATGCTTTTGTGGAACTCGCAAATAAACTGTGCTGTGATGTGACCTCCACAGATTCTGGAATTCACCGACAGATCCTCATGGGGTCAGAGAGCAGGGGTGAGGTTGGGGAATATTTTAAAAGTGGAACCTAATGAAAAGGGATCTTATGGATCCCTTAAGGGATGAAGATAGGGTTAAGAGAGACTGAGACAGCTCTAACAAGTCCGGAGCTGTTCTCCTGAGAATGGGTTGTTTGAGGAGCCTGGCACTTCTCCTGAATCCTCCCTTGTATTCCTCACCAGCCTCCTCTGCATCAAGCCCACCATGATTGAATCTGCCAAGAGGCACCTACTAGAGCCAGGAAGAGGCTGGTGCCCCATGATCTTCAAGTCAAATAAACCTCTTTACTTTGAGAATTACACAGCCTCAGTACACAGACTGGGACACCATGCAAACCTGAAGACTGTTCCCCAGAATTCAATGTGCCCACATCTCAAATGGCATCTCAGGCAGGATTAGTGCCCTTCATGGGAGGCAAACAGATTCCACATTTCCCCCTTGGAGAGCACTGGGCTGGGAGCTTCTGAGCACAGGCTATTTGAGCTCCTCAACCCGAATCTGTTCTTATCCCACTTACCAGGGAATAGAGGCTGTGCTTGCCCCAGGCAGGTGAGCTGGATGCTAATGTGCAGACATGAATATGGCTCATCAGAGATAAAGTCACAAAATACACCCGTGTGGTAGTCTTCAGCCATGAGCTCCAGCCCAGGCTGGTCATTATGCCAACCGTGCTATCACCCTGACTGATAAAAATAACACTAATGCTTGTTTACTTGTTTAAACACAGTGTGGAAAGTGTGGGGCTCCGCTGTGCTGTTTAATTGCTGCCAAATATTTGTCTGTCAAGTAAACAGCTATAGATAAAAGAAAGATATTGTTCAGAAAATAGATTAATATTTAATTGCTATAACTCACAATTAATCCATTAATATTAGGAATGGAAGCTTGTAACAAATTAGTCAGGCACAAAGGAAACCAGCTAAGAACCAAGGGTAGCCAGATGGGTAGCCCATGAGAACTCAGCCTTCTGCAGCCATGAAGCAAGGATGTGGCAAGAATCCTCCAGGCATCTCCTTGGGTTTGAACCCCAATCTCCCTTTCCAACCTGTGGTCTTTTAAAGCTTTAACTGGCTGAGGAGCTTCTTGTAGGAGGTGGATGACTCAGCTAGAGGTGATAGGAATGATTCCTTGGCAGGAAGGCCTGCCTGCAATTGAGAGTACATCTAAAAATAATTGCTTTGCAGGAGGGAGGCTGGAGGAGGGGGCTAGTAAACTGAGTGCTTGGAAGGACTGGAGCCCCAACTGTTCTGTATGGATGTTTCCAGCCAACCTGAGCACTAAGCTCAAGACAGGCATGTCTCCCCTAACACCCCCCACCACTCAAAATGGCTTCAGTTGAGGCCACCCGAATGCAGACTGTTATATTCTATTCCAACTTACTCTGGGAGTGGGTATCTACCCTTCCCTCCAACATCGCCAGGCCAGCTTGGGAGTGCCCTCAGGGTGAGTACATTCCCTGTGCCCACGCCTGGCAGAGCCCAAGAGAATAGGGTGGGACCCCAACCGAAAGTGCACAGGAGCCTTCCCCCCCCCCCCGCTTCCCCCTCCCCCCTCCAGCACCAGACCTTGCTTAGAGCTACCCTGCCCACGCACACCGGGGAGCTGCTAATTAGAAAACAAGACCCCCCAGACAATGGGGTTTCAAGGCAACCCAGCTCTCTCCCTCCCACTCCCTTCCACCCACAGTCAGCTCCTAAAGACCTCTCTGAATGGTTTGCTGTCAGCAAAACAAGCATGAGCCCCTGGGTCCCACAGACAACAAAGCTAGGCAGCGGCATTGCAGGCAGGTGAGGTCACCCAGGTAAAATTGCACTGACAAGCTTTTAATTAAAGTTTTCCCACACATCTTTCCGCAGGTCCCTGGAGCGATTTATTCATGATGTGCCGAATGCAGCCAATTGTGAGCAGGGGGAGGAATGTTTTATTTTCAAAGCTCTTGCTGACAGCTAGAGAACACTTTGTTATACAATCTGTTTAGGTTTTTCACACATATACACACTCACACCCCATCTTGCTAAAGGGGAAATGGCTGTGGAGGGTGTTAGCTTGTGTAGCAATAATTAAGTACATCTGCTGCTGATGTCATGAGGGGGGGATACTGCCCTCTATAAACAGCCCCCCCCCATGCCCCTCCCTAGCTTGTCAGAATGAGGTGGCTCTAGGCAAGCATGGGTTCTACTTGGTGCAGGGAACCCATGAACAGTGCCTTCCAAAACAAGAACAGATTTCAAAACAGGAGCTATCTCATGGGCTGAGGACTCAGCAGCCCCCAAGATATCTTCCTATGCTCCTGTCTCTGCTTCCTAAGGAAAGTTACACATAGCTGAGACAGAGCGAGCTTCAGCTGGACATGGTACCTGATTGGCATCTCTGCTCTAAGGAACCAGAACCTCACCACAGAAAAGATAACAAAGGGGAAAGAAGGTAGTCAGCTTGCAACTCCAACCTTGGGTCTGCCTGTGTCCATGGCGACCTTCACACTAGGCCATACTGTGTACCTCTGTTGCTTCTGAGTGTGCATCAATCGTGTGCTCTTCTTAGCCTTCGTTTCCTTAGCAAAAGGAAGACAGGCTGGTGGGAGGAGTCACTGCAAACTCCAGAAAATGTGGGAAACGATTTTTGAGATGCTTTGCTAGGGGAATGTAGACCCTTGCTGTTCGGAGTTGAAAATGTAGCAGAACTGTTGCCTGTGAAAATGCACTCTAGAAATTGATTCTACTCAGGGGATTTTGGAGCCAAATATTGAAAGTCTCAGCTGGCATCTTGCACGTTGCAAGGTAAAGATGAAAAGACCTGACCTACACAGTGAATGCTGTTTCCAGCAGAACTTAGAGGCTGTGTTGACAGCAGGACATGCAGATTTTGAAATCAGACTTTCTTGTGTCTCTAAACTCTTGATAGAAAGACTCAAAAAGACCCAGGAACATTACCTCAGGACCCCACAAGGGCTGCCTCTAGAAGATTCTGGAATCCTTTGACCTACTCTGTCCTTTGTGAGTTCAAACAGAAGGGATCTCATGAGAGCTTTATGGGTAGGCTTTTGTCTCAGTTGGTGGACTATAGAGAAATAAATACAAAGGAGACCCATGGTGTGTTGGAAATAATTCTCGCAACCTAGTGAGAAAACTGTTGAAAATGACCATGGCCTTTTGGAGCTAAGATGGGTGATTCCAGGTAACAGGAAGAGAAGAGCATTCAGCTAGAATAAGATTGTTTTCTAACAAAGAAGGAAGCTACTGTGGATCACTGGTGAGTGCCAACAGGCTCTGTGAGTGGCATCAGTGAGCAACACCAACGGCTGAAGGAAATGGAATTTGTGACTGCACAGAGTCTGACTCACTATTGTCCAGTGGTTCAGATGTACTTTCTCTTACCCACCATGTCCACAGATATCTCTCATGGTCTTTTCTGAGGTGACTATCCTAGTTCTCCACAGAGACTGAGATCGAGTAACAGGAATGGGTAAATACAACATGACGCTGGTTGGCTGATCCATAGCCGACAGGGATGTGACCGTAGAAGACATGGGCTCTCCTCCTGTTCGCTTCTCGAGTTTCAGAGGCTTGAGGTGATTTTAACTAATACAGAGGAAGGGGCATCTATGACTCTTGGCACAGTTCACAAAGTGTACACCTGGAACGTTCAACCATGAACTGGTCACTTTCCTTGTTGTAGTGATGAAATGCCTGACAAAGGCATCTTAGGAACGAGGGGCTCACAGTTCCAGAGTATAGTACACCATGGCATGAAAGATAGAGTGGCAAGGATGAGAGTGGGTGGGTGGGTGGGTGGGAGAACACCCCCATAGTGGCAGGAGGAGGGGGAGGAAATGGGGAGGTTCCAAAGGGGAGATCTGGAGAGGGGGAAACATTTGAAATGTAAATAAAGTAGGAAAAAAATAATAATTAAAGAAAGATTGAGTGGACAGAGCATAGGGCAACTGTTTACATTGACTCTGCTGCATGCAGAAAGGGATGAACACTACTTGGTTCCTAGCTCACTCTTTACTCAGTTCAGGATGCCAGCCCAAGGGATGGTATGGCCCGTACTTAGGATGGGTCTTCCCACTTCAATTTACCTAGTCTAGAAAGTCCCTCAAAGACATGCCCAGAGATTTGTTTCCTTGGTGATTGAGAACCTGTCTAAGTGACCACAAATATTAACCATCATACCAAGAATCCCTGGGATAGCATATTGGCAACTCTGCTTCCCCAAGCTGCTGAGGTGTGAAGAGCTCAGGTCAGTAGAAAGGCCACAGGACCCTCGTCTGACCTTCAAGAGCAGAGGAAGCACACTATCCTGGTCCCCACTGTCAGCCTTGTTCTACAGAGAAGTGAACCAGTAGTGAGAAGAAAACATACAAAGAAATATGTTGTAAAAAGTGGCCTATAGTGTGTGAGGGGGAACTGGGGGGGGGAATGGGGGACTGTAATTGGGATGTAAAGTGAATGAAAAAACAAACAAACGAACAAATGGAAAAATCTGGCCTATGCAGCTGAGTGCTGCAAGCCTGAAGCTGGTGGAGCAGTAGTTGGGCTGGCACCTGTGTCTATGGGGAACCTGGAGGGGAACTACCCCCTTGCTAGGAAGCATCAGTTTTCAGTCTTTTCCACCACCAATAAGGTGAGGATCAGTCCACATCAGCTGATTGAAGATGCTGCTCAAAACTAGAGTACTGGTGGAAAGATCCACCTGGATTGGTCTAAAGATGCCACCAGTTCTGCAGCTCAGCCAAAGTGGCACCTCAGAGTGACATCTCTCACACACACAATTTGGTTCAGCTGGTTTTCCTTCCTGAGAAGAGAGAAGTCACTTATGGATGTTCGGGAACCTCTTCTCATGGATTCAAGTAGTCTACCTCAGGACTAGTACACAAAATCAGGGAGAGCGTTGGCACCATGGGGGAATAATAGCAAGTAGTGCAGGAAGAGAGGGGTTTCCACCCTGGCCCAGCACTGACCTACCAGAAAACCCACCAACAGCAAACCACAATGTCACTGTCTTTACCTGCTCCTGCCTGGGCCAGTCAGTTCCCTTACCTTCAGGTCTGTAGGGAGAGCAGGTAACAAGCAGGCATAAGACAGACCTCTGAATTGTGACATGTGTCTGAGTTTGAGGCAGATGGAAGGCAGAGATCATAACTCTCTCTAAACCTACTGCCACTTAAAGAGACTGAGTTAAATTGGGGGTGGGAGAACTCATAAAGTCCATGAGTAAAAAGGTCACCAACAAGGCGTTCCACACTCTAGCTTAGGTATCTGGCAGGAACCCCAAAGTCCTCTAGGTCTATAATACGGAAGGGGATCTAGGAGAAAGGCAGCAGAGGAGGAGAAACCAGAGAGCGTTTCAGGTTCCTGGTTGCAGGGAATCTCTGGTTCCATTTGATAGTAGCCGGAGGTGGCACTCCTAACAAGCTAACATGAGTGTGGAGACAGAATAATGAATCCCTGAACTATGTCTGACCATTAGACCCCATGCCTCTAAACACCACCTCATGCAGGAAAAACAAACTCTGCAGGTGGAGCAGGGAGAATGAAGGAAAGAGGGATGGAGGGGAGGACATTTCATTGTCTTAGTGAGCCTTAAATACAGTTGCTGTCCTGTAGGAGAGAAGGCCTTCTAGAAAGAGGACAGGGGCTGGAGTGATGTAGCTGTGGCCACATATGTAGCCACCAGCTGCTAGCAGGGGCTACAAAATTCCCATGCTCAATGTGCAGAAGGAGCTGTCCAGACCTCCATATTGGAATTTTGCCTCCAATATGGAAGACAACATATTCCTGCTACTCTAAGCACAATGTTTGCTCTCGTGTCACAACCACCACTGGGAACAAGTACAGACATCCTCTACCAAGAATGATGGGCACAGAGGCTAAAGAGATGCTCATGGGTTAAGATTGTTTGCTGCTCTACCAGAGGACCCAGTTTGGTTCCCCACGTCCCTGTCAGATGATTCATAACCATTAGTAACTCCAGCTCCAGAGGATCTGATTCCTTCTTCTGGACTCTTCAGGTACCAGTACTCGTGTGCATTTACACACAGAGAGACATCTCTCTCTCTCTCTCTCTCACACACACACACACACACACACACACACACACGAATAATAAGGAAATAATGACCCATGTTTTAACCATAAGGACAAACTGTTCCACACAGCCATCAAGTGACATGGTGGCACCATTTGCACGACCAGTCATCACTGGAGCTTTAGGTCTCCAAGGCTCCATAGCACCACACTAAGACACATGTGACATAGATGTGAAGGGACATCTTGTGATGTTTGGAGGCACAGGAGCTAGCCGCAGAGTGTAATGCTGACCAGAATCTGAGCCATCTGCCTCTCTGGGTCTGAGACCCAGAGGCAGAGACCCCTCAGCAGGGGTCCTCAAGATGTGTGCTAGTGTCTGGCTCAAGAAAAATCAACAGTGCAAGACAAAGGAAGGTTGGCAAGACCTGTGTCTTCACTACACCTGCTATCTGCCATGAATGCACAGGTAGATGCCTGCACTGGGAATAAATACTGGCAAATGCTTCCTGCAAAAAGACATCCTCCACGAGTGAGCATCTCTCCTCTGTCAGCAGGTGGCTCTGAGCGGAGGACTAAATAAACATTGTATCATGGAGAGCTCTGCTAAGTTGTTACCTGCCCTCGGCTGCATGAGATTGCCTTCAGCTGCATCAATGTAACATCCTTTGTATCCCCTTGGTCCTCCCTTCTTTCTTCCTCCCCAATTTCCTACATAACTTAGTCTAATCTAGAACTATATAGCTTCCTGCCTCCATCTCCAGACTGCCCAGCTCACAGGCACGTGCCATCAAATCCGCCTTCTGTCTTTCTTTCTGAACATGCTTGGGAACCCTGTTCTGTTCTATTTTGCCTTCCAGGATGTCTCTCATTCTAGCTCAAGACGGCATAGAAGTTACTATGTAGCTCAAAGTCATTGTGACTTTTCTGCCAGCTTCTCTGAGTGCCTATATTACAGGTGTGTGCTTCCAGGCCTGGCACCTTTGTATTTCTTTCTGAACCTGTGCATTGGGAGCTCCAGAGAGCAGAATGAGAGGCATTCTCCTGAGAGGAAGATCTCCTCCTTTCTGAGACTTCATCTTTGTGTCTGGTCTTTGTTGTGTTTCTAGGACTGCACTCCCTGACCTGTTGCACACATAGTGGGTCAGTCTCTCTGTTAGCTACCAATACTGATACACCACCAGATAAGATGGTCCAAGGTAGCTCTGCTGCTTACTGAAAGCCACAGAAGTATCCAGAGGGCTCAGTGTAGGGGATCAGAGCTGTGGTAGGCAAACTGCCTAGCCTGACCAGCACCTTGCCTGCTTGCCTGGCAGAATCCTGAGGATGATTAAGCCTACAGATGCTGGAGAACCATGTCCATCACCCTCCAGAGAAGATGAACATGGTGCAGGACCAGTCTGTCTCTTAAGACCTTCACCAAGTTGACATATTTCTTTCTGGGAAGATGAGGCACAGACTGAAGGCTCTGATGATCACACAGCCCATAGCCCTGCCACCTATGGGTGCAATTGCCCATGAGTCAGGCCCTACAGTTGCTTCACTTCCCCCACCCAGGGGTAAAAGGAGCTGCTCATGAAGACTCCAACATGGACATTCTCAATCCAGAGCCCCTAGGCTCTGTCCCCCTGGGCTCACCATTGCACAATTGCCTAACTGCTGGGTTCCCATGTGAATCTCAGGAGCCTAAAGCACCCTGCCTACCAGATATGACTACAGATGTTCCATATTAACTAACCCAAATATCAGCTTCGGACCTGGTGGAAGCTCTGTTCCACACTGGTGAGCAGTGAGAACTGTGCTTTCTCATGAGGAGGAGTTTCCTTTTAAGTCGGTCCCTTGCAGTGTAAGTCGAGCTCTTTTCTCTTGCTCTGTGTCATGAATGACTACTAGATGTCAAAAGCATCCATTTGGGGGTTTGATGCATTGCTCATTATCTAGGCACTGCAAAGGTTCCTTCTGCCCCCGATACTGAAATTTTGCCCCACCTTAGGTGACATACCTCTGGCACACTCTGCTGTTCTCTTGTGAATTGTCTCAAAGAAGGTAATACATTTACCAGGAACACCCAGGACTCTGCTGTCTTGCCTTTGAAGACTGGGAAACCTAGACCCTGTGGCTGGTGCTTTTAATTCATGCTTCAGAGGAGGAGACTGACCCGGAGAAATGGGATTTTTTTTTTTTTTAATTTATTGGCAGAACGTTGTTGCTACTCTCAGTGATGTTTCTACAGATCATCTTTCCTTTGCAGTCTGATCTGCATCTTCCTGTTTATCAAAGGCCCCCCCACATCTGCCAGCTACATGAGCATGAAGGAGCACACAGGCAGGGCTGTGCTCTGCTCCCCTATGACTGTCTGGCATGATCTGCATAAACCCTCTCCTTCCTTCTTGTCAGAACTACAGAATCTTGGATGAGAAGTTGCTGAACTAACAAGAAAGGCTTAGGATGAAGGTGACAGAGTCCTGTACCCATCCATGCTAAACTGTCCTTGGGCTGACCCCTCTGGGGAGCTGTGTGGGGCTGGGGTAAGAGCCTCCTCCTCTAGGCTTCTTACCTTCTTTATAGATCCTCAGGCTTCACCATTTCTTTCTGAGTCCCTCCAAGTGTCTTGTCATTTGTTCCATTTCTCTGTCTCATTATAGGGCTAGTCACCCCTCCCTCCTCACAGTGCTGTCGAGCAAGTTGGAAGGCCTGTTCTAGCTGCCCAGACTTGGGATGTCATTCCCACACTGGATGGAATTTAAAGAGACTTACTAATAAAAAGCACAAACCCAAACATGGCTGCTTTTGCAGTCCAATATCCATGCACAGCACAGAATGAGAAAAGTGGGTCTCCTCACACCACAATCAAAGGAATAAAATCATAGCCTTGCCTTGTGAAACAGCATTCTCCTTGAGTGCAGGGAACGTGGCTTCAGTCCATCCCTGGCAGGGCCAAGCTTGTCCAGCTGATACTGACCTTGCCATGTTGTAGCTGCCCTGGGCCAGGATGCCTCTTCCTATGATATGATGGTGAATTATAAGTATCATCTTGATGGAATGAAGGACCAGGGTATCGTGTGTGTGTGTGTGTGTGTGTGTGTGTGTGTGTGTATGTGTTTCCAAAAGAGGCCAGTAGGTGAATCTGCAAGGACCAATTAGTGAAGATTCACCCTCTATTTGGGCCACATTGTGATAGTGAATCTTATCAACTTGACAGGATTTAAAAATCACCATGGTAACACACCTCAAGGCGTGATTATGAGGGTGTTTCCACAAAATTTAACTGAAGAAAGAAGACATATCCTGAATGTAGGCGGTGCCATTCCATGGGCTGGGGTCTCAGACTGAATGAACACTAGGGAGAAAGCAAGCTGTGGGCCAGCATTCTCCTTTCAGCCTCCTGGCTGACAACACAATGTGATCTCTGCCCCACACTCTTAGTCATCAGCCTTTCCTGCCCTGATGGGTTTCCCTCTATGGACGAAGAGAAACTCTTCTATCACTAAGTTGCTTTCATCAGATGTTTTGTTACAGTGACAAGTTACTGGCCCTCCTGGGGGCATGGAAAGACAGATGTAGCAAGTGAGGGTGTCACTTGTTATGGTTGGGACACTCAGGTTCTCCCATAAGCATTTTGGGTTCACACCCATGGCCCCATCACTGGACTTCAGCCTCCGACTGAGTTCAGCCCCATTCCAGGCTTCAGACATGGCCTGAGCCCAGCTATGGGCTTTACAGGGGCTTCTGCCTGCACAGGCCTTCCAAGAGTCCACAGCAGATATTCTAATAACCCTCTCACATGATGTTATGTGTGCCCTTGTCAGTTCTGCCTTTCATGACAACCCTGGCTAATGCTGATGACTTGGTACAAATCTGCTTCTGAGGAGACACAACACAAATTGCAAGTGCAGCTAAGACCCTGAAATTATCACAGAATAGCATGTAGACTCAAATTATTATTATTATTGTTGTTGTTATTGTTACTATTATTATTGTTGCTGTTGTTGTTAATGATTTTTTATTTTAAACAAGAGGATACTGAAGCACAGAAAGACCAAGGACCAACCTTGGCCTGCTAAGATGTTAGAATAAAGCGGCTTTCCCCACCCAACACAAGAAAACATGTAGCTAATAACAGTAATTAGTACACTAAATATACCCCTTATCTGGAGAAATTCTGAGAATCTCAAGTTCCCATGACAAGAGAAAATTAAAGTCCCAAGAAAATTTTAAAACAATATGCATGTAAAAAAGTTTCTCTTGGTAGGTTCACCCTTGGACCATGGGTTTGGAATGGGGAGCAGAGTTTGTACCGAGCTTAAAAATCCACAGGTAGTTGTCACTAATGAGTCAGCAGGAAAAGTTTGTCAGAGGAGCCTTGTAAGAGAACAGGAAAGATCATCTCCACATGTCAAGAGACTGCATGGCATCTTGTACTGCAGATCACACTCAAACATGACCAGGCCCAGCTAGTGATGTCTTACCGGGAGGGCTGATGAAGATTCTTCTAAAGGTGTATGCACCTTAGACCTCAAGTGTGACTTACCTGAAATATAGAACCTTGAAGGTAAGTTTAAGAATCTCAAGAGGAGCTTATGCTGGGGTCTTGTAGTGGTTTAAATGAGAGATGTCTCCCATAGTCTCAGGCATTTGAACCTTCAGTTCCCAGTTGGTGATTCTGTTTGGGGAGGTTTCAGTGGTATACAGCCTTGCTTCGGGAGGTATGTCACTGCAGGCAGGCACTGAGAGTAGAAATTTCACATACTTCTAGTTGTCTTTCTGTTTAGTGCATGTGATTCAAGGTATAAGCTCAAAGCATCTTGGTTCTAGTGCCAGACCTGACACCTGCTGCCATGCTATCCCTGCCTTTCGGACTCTGACCTTCTGAAATTAATTTTCTTCTGAAAATTGCCTTGGTCATGGTGTCTTATGAGAGCAACATAAAAGCAGCTATGGGCTCTAAATCTGAGTCAGCAAAGGGCTCAGGGAAGAAGGTGAAGTATGAAGACTGAATCGGAGATAAGAGTGAGACATCCTCATGTGAGCTCGGATCCTAGACTTCTTCTGCCTGCTCACTCCTCAGAAAGCTTTGCATCTTCTTTGCATGACACAGACTCTAGCAAACCTTCCTCACCTTCTACCCATGCCTTGTACACATCATGTCTACAGTGCTTGTGATGGTTTGAATATGCTTGGCCCAGGGAGTGTCACTATTAGGAGGTATGGCCTTGTTGGAGTAGGTGTGGCCTTGTTGGAAGAAGTGTGTCATTGTGGGGAGACTCCCAGTGTGGAGTCTCCTTTTGTTGACATCGGATCAAGATGTAGAACTCTCAGCTCCTCCTGCACTATGCCTCCCTAGGCACTATCATGCTTCCAACCATAATAATAATGGACTGAACCTCAGAATCTGTAAGCCAGCCCCGATTAAATGCTGTGCTTCATAAGAGTTGACGTGGTCATGGTGTCTCTTCACAGCAATGAAACCCCGATTAAGACAGTGCTGTATGCTCACTAGTTCAGTTTGTGTCCTCATGAGCCACCAACAAACACAGACTCAATCCTGCTCCACCTGGGGCCCAAGAAAGTTGTCAGAGTGGTGTTACTTTTCATTCATATATTTGTTCTTTCTCTCTTTTTCAGATAAGCACTGAGCCCCATCCGCCCTCTTGAACACTCAGAACAGAGTGACAGGCTGGCAAGCACTTGCTGCTGCTCCGAACCAGGGAAAGGCTAGGACAACAAAGCTCAATTTCAAGATGAACACAAGTCTCAAGTCTTCCCTGTCAAAATTCATAGGTCTCAAAAATGTGCCTCACTGAGGAGAAAAAGCTGTTTATATGCATGGTGATCTAGTGAAGTTCAGAATGGGGCATGGCTCCTGAGCCCAGGATTTGTGAAAATAATCTGGAGTGGAGATCCTTTTCGATGTGTATTCACAGTCACTCTGATCTTCCAAACATGCGCCCCTGCTGGGGGCTCCAGTAGCCACAAGGCCCAGAAAATCTTTATCCCTGTTTCTATGGCCACCATGGGGTGAGATAGAGAACAGGACCTTGTCCCCAGGAGTGGGTCTGAACAGCTCTGTTCATATCAGTAGGTGGCAGCTTGAACTGGGCCATAGGATGCCAGGTCCTGTGGCCATCAGGGAGGAGAGATGACAACCGTCTACCCATACATCCCAATGAGCCCCAGCATAATCCTATCTGAAAGGCAGAAGATGCCCACTTCTGAGGTAAGTGGAAACTTTTCCAGAGGGCCACAGGATCATGCCAAATGAATCCGTAAGGGCACCCAGAATGGTTCCTGGGAAACATCTTTATTCCTCGTACATGTCTCTAAGTCATGGCACTCTCTCCAGGGACCAAGCCATGGACTGCATGTTGTTGAAGTCATGACTCCATGCCCAGGTAGTGTTACTGGGAGATGGTAGAGCTGTCAGGAACTGGAGCCTGGTGGGAGCTCTTAGACCTCTGTGGACTCGGAAAGAGACTGTGGGTCTCTCTCTCCTTTATTCTTCCCATTGTTTTCTCACTGGGGGAGGGGGGTTGACTGTTTGGATCCTCTGTATATTCTGGATACAAGGTGCCACCCCCTAGGCCTAAAGAAGTAGAGCCAATAGGTCAGTGCCAAACCCTCCCAAACTGTGGGCCAGAAGGAAACTTTTCTTTTTGCAAGCTGGTGATCTTCAGTATTTTATTACAAAATTGCACAGCACTGACTTCTCAGACTCTTGAAGATGTTCAGTGACTCTCCACTCTAACAAGGCTGTAACCATTCAGGTCTTCAGGTATTCCTCCTCTCTGGCCATACTTGGACCCTCAAACAGGATACTCTTGCTCTAAGAGAGGTTCAGCCACTTAGCAACCAGAATCCGCAGCCTCCTGACTGCATGCCACTCAGGGAACTGGGATGTTCATTAGGACCTATCAGGCTCTAAGCCATTGAGGTCAACTGAGGGGCACACAGCTGCCAGGAGACTCCCAAGACAGTGCTCAGTTTGCTGCTCCTGTGGCAGGGTTTTATGTATAGCAGACATATACAGAGACTTGGGAGTCTAGCTCTCTGTCCTTGTGAAAGCCATCTACAATCCCTGGCATCATCTGGCATCTGGACAGAGCCTGGCTTTAGAGTCAGCAGGGCTCTGCAGCAAAACATCCCAGACTGGGGAGCTGAGGCCCAGCTGTGGGGTCCTTGTAGACGAGGTACACAGGCGTGCCTTTGGGGACCATACTTGGCACTCAGCCGTGAGGTTCGTTCCACCCCATTGCCTACTGAAGCAGTGAAAATAATAATAATTTCTGGGACTTTCAGATTCAGACTTCCAAAGTACTTTTCCAGGGACACACTCTGAAAGAACGCCATAGAACATATGGTCTTGGTGACACAAAGCTTCAGACAGCCTTCTGATTTAAGGGGCGAGACTGCTAAGGGCTTTCTGGGAGTATTTTCTGTTGTTATTGCTGAAATATCAGAAGTATAATATCTGTCTTTGAGCTGGACCTCAGTCCCTGGCACATAGAATTCTACATGAGCTTGGCTCTGTTTGTGTCTGTCTTAAGGACTGAAGGAGTTTAAAGTGTGTGTCTGTGCCATATGCCCCACTATGAGGGGCTCTTTCTGTAGGTGTGCATGATTTCTACACTGGGGGCTTATGTGGTTGTTTCTCAATGAGTATATAGGCTCCCCATTAGAGCATGTAGTCAGTGAAACCTGCCACTGGGAATGGAGCCTTTGTCAAGCACCTAATATGTGCCTGATACCCACTAGGCTCTGAGAAAGGGAGTGAGATGAAGCTCTGTTCTCATCTGCCAATAGACTCTGCAGCAGGTATAGAGCTCCGTACAGAGGTGCATGCAGTCTCCTGGTAATCTTTCCATCTCAGCAGGGGATTCATGTGCACAGACTTCTCTGGTCTGGCATGCTCTGGACCATGGAAATCTTGCCCTGAAGAACAGAAGCTCTCCTTTTCCACTAAAATCCTGAATGCCCAAGTTTGCTTTGGATATTATCCATGAAACTGCAGCATATAAGCTATGAGATCAATATCTTTCCTGAATACAGACACAGGTCAATAAGCTCACATTCTAGTAATGTCCCCATAAGCTAGGAGGTCTCAGACTAATATAGATCCAAACTCTCCTATTCAACCAGGACCCCTGATTGCTCAGGCTCAAACAGAATCTATGCACTTACCGCTTTCCTCCAGTGTTTCCACCTGGAAGTTCAGGGGTGAAGAAACAAAGAGTAATGTGGTTTTATTTCCAGGAAATGGAGAAAGATGTGCCCAAGTGGCCAGCATCCCTGTGTGGGAGAGAGGCAACATTCTCACAGGTCCAGATGGGCAGATGGTGCTGGGACCTGATGTGCTCTGCAGGGTGGGGGACATGCTCTTTTCCCCCAGATGGTCCTCCAGAGGGTTCCTGAAGCCAGGGTAACTAATGGCTGGCGGATGAATCTCTGAGGAGTCTGTTTAGAGTGAGCTGACGCTTCATTGAAGACCTGCCAGGGCCTGATGACAGTTATACTATATCTTACGGGGAAGGAGACAGGACGATGTGCTAGATTAATACTTTGCCTTTTTAATCTATTAATCTACCACCTTTGGGACATGATTTTAAATCCACTCTGGAGCAAAGTGACTGAAAATCATTTTAGTCTGACAGCTTTAAAAGATCACAAGCGAAAGACGTTAAGAAGGTCTCAACCCATTGATACCCAACAAGGGCAGCTATTTGGGATTTGCCTCACCCTAGTGATAGCTCTCACTACTCCCAGGGAGAGGACCTGAGGCAGGCATCACATGCCAAGAGGAAAACACCCTAATATATGGAGTTGGAGGGAGTGAGGTCTGCATTGCAGGCATTGTAGGGGGGCCTTCCTACATTTATCACTGATGGAACCAGAGGCCCTCAGAGTCACTAGAGAGAATCGCTTCAGTGTCACAGACAGCAGCAACGAGTGGGGTTGCTGATGACAGAATGCTTACAGTGTGCAGCTGACAAGGCCTGGAGTTCATTTGTCCAAAAGCTTAAAGTTGGGCATCACAGAAGCAAATGTATTTGTATTTTCAAAGGACATCATTAGGTCCTGATGTTGCTGGTGCGTCTGTCACTGAGCCATGGCCAGTGCTAGAGCTATTGACAAGGCTTGGCATTCATCTTGTCTGTGATAGCCCAGGTCCAGAAATTGGATATGTGGCTTAAGGGTCCTTACAGACTGGAGAAGGGTGGGCTGGTAGCTTAGAGGCCACTCAATTGTGCCAGTATGTCCCTTCTGGCCAGCTCTCCATAGAAGTATAAACAGACCCTTAGGGAGGGAACAGATCCCAGCATATTTGGAAAAAGAATCCAGAGATTAAGATCCTCTAATTACTAGGTTAAAATGCGTACATGGTAGCCTGGGGTCCGAGTGTGGACACTGAAGCCAATCTGTTCCTGAAACCAGAGTCTCAGGAGAGGTGCTGAAGACTGTCCTGATGCCCTAAAGGTTTCTAAGAGGGCCTGGAAATTCATTAGTGTCCTGGCAACTAACTATCTGCCCCTCCTGGCCTCTGGTGCCACTTCCATCCCAAACCTACTTTCTCCAAATCCTTTACAGAAGCCACCCTGGAGTAATAGATAAGATAGTTTTGAGACAAGAATATAGAAATACAGAGAGTTGTTATCAAACTATATTGTCAGAAACAAATAAAAACATGGTTAGAACTGACTTGGGGGTGAAGAAATGTGTAGGAGGTTGGGAAGGTAGCAACCAAG
The DNA here is from genome assembly GCA_019843965.1 of Rhynchomys soricoides. Classification (NCBI taxonomy): domain Eukaryota; kingdom Metazoa; phylum Chordata; class Mammalia; order Rodentia; family Muridae; genus Rhynchomys; species Rhynchomys soricoides. The sequence goes on along the minus strand of JADRCH010000154.1, from coordinate 398,161 downwards.
AAAGATCAGGTAAGATCCAGAGCCCAGAAAAAAAAATATATGCTATGATGAAAATAAATAAGAAGGAATTATCACAAGAAAAGACTAAGCCAGGGAATATTCTGGGTTAGCCTGCCAGGAATCCCAGTCCTTTTATATGGGCATCAGGCAGGGCTGAGCTTGGATCTTTGGTTTTGCAGAGTGGGTCCAGTGCCTTGTTCCTTAGCTTCCTGCAAGTCTTCCTGAAAAGAAGTCCATGGTTGCTGATCCTGGACGTTTCTCTAATTAGTTTTCCGTATTAGTTAGAAAAGAACTATTCAGCCTCTGCATCACCACCCTATCGTGAGGTCCTCAGGTTGTAGAATTGGAAACAAGAAGCCACAGGAAAACAGCTGAATGAAAACCACCCAGAATCCCTCTGATGTAAGCTTGGAAATTTCCTGTGCTCCTATGATCTCTGTGCATGACCACTGACATTCGCTCAGAGGGGTCCATGGGTGGGAAGATATGGAGGCTCCAAACTCTGAAGATGATGATCTTATCCACCTTTTGCTACATTTCAGGTAGTTGGCCTTCCTCCTTTCCCTGGCATTTCTCTCCTGCAGGAAGTTACTCCAGTGTGGCCCTGCATTTTTACCTATTGCACTATTGAGAACTTCTCCGGCCGGATAGGTGAAGGCCCCACTGTCCACATATCTCTATGTGTCTCCTTCTCACCTGGAGAACTTTGTTCTAAAGTTTCTAAAAAGAAGTCTCTTTAGAAAACCAACTATCTGGTGACCTACATTTCAAGGAGATGCCCCTGTGTGAGGCAACTCTCTATGTGACCTGCTGTGAACCAAGAGTTCTAGAAGGCTCTCAGGATGAGGCTCCATGGGCCTAGCTTGACCTCAAGGGCTGGCTGATTCTGTGACATTTAGGTGAATGATTTTACAAGATGCTGAAGGAGCACCCCATGCATCCAATGTAACTTGTCACTCTGAATGATGCTCGTGGAGACCCAGGACCAAGGCTCAAGCTTCCCCTAGGAGGCCCTGCCACTGTCCCCTCATCCCATCTTCTCATTAACACTAGGTCTCTGATTACTCATGGACAGACCTTACCTCTGGGTCCCCATCATGTGGTACGACTCATGAGGAGAGGCATCCACAGACATACTTCCCTGATTTCTAAGTCCAAATGCTTTTCTCAAGTCCAGCTCATGGAGACCTTGAAGGAGTTGTTAAAGTGAGTCCCCAAAGTCCCAATTCCTAGGAACAGAAACATACTCTTCATTGTGAGAGCCTTGGCCCTGGATTCCCCTGAGAATCTACATTCTTCAGTCGGCCCCACTCAAGGTGACTCATCGCACCCCCTCATTCTGAAATATCAGAAGTTTTGGCAACTCCTTCCCTGTGCTCTCTGTATTACAAATCCTTACTCCTGTAGTCTCAAAGCTCCGCTGTCAGCTACCACACCCCTGGAGGTGGCCAGAGTCTCTATAGGATCTAAGTGGCTGTCTCCAACAATCCTGCCTACAGCACGTTCTGGTCATAGACTTTTTCCTCTGGAATGCAGCTTTGAACTATTCCCACCAGGCTCCTACAGTTTCAAGAATTGTGGATTAATACTGGAATTGACAAACAAGGCTACCAGCAATGTGAAAAGCATCATGCATAAAACTGTAAAGCTAAGTACATGATAAAATAGCCAGGAACACCTGTCAGTATGTAACTGTGTATGCACAATTACAACTGTGGATGGAGGGTGGTGAAGACATGGGCTTACACACAGCTATGCTCTGGTTCCAGGCATCCCCAGGCTAGTGGCTATGTCATGCCAACTCTGTCCTCCCATGTGTCTCCCTCCCACTAATTCCTCTTTTCTTCACAGGGATACTGTCTCTGATCTCAGACCCAGCCAGTGCTGCAGAATATACACCTCATCTCGAGATTCCCCACTCATTTGCTTCTGCCAAGACCCCTTTCCAGGTAAGGTACCCACATAGTCTGGCAGTTGGATTGTCAGTGTTTTGTGGGAGCTCCCATGAAGCCCTCCATAGTCAAACATTCTGAGTATCTTGCTACAGCCAGCAATTCTTCAGGTACATGTGGTACCATGGTCACACCATCATCACTATGGAGACAAATGGTTGCCAAGTTTGTCTCCAAGTTCAATGGTTGCTTGAAGTCAGGCTCAGAATCAACAAGCAAAGACCCCTCTACACACCTCTCTTTTGAAAGAAATATTTTTTATCAATTCTTTGAGAGTTTTATGTGAAGCATTTGATCATAATGAACCCCAATTCTTTCCACATATGTTCCACCTCTAGAGTCTCCCCTCCCTTTTTTAAATAACCCACAGACTTTAGGAGTAAATGTGCTACTGTTGTTTTGCTAAATGTATATCATATCAAACTGTCCTATTCAGTGCCCATAGATTAGTACAACTCTCAAGGCTCATCAGAGAAGTGTCTTACTCCCATGGGCAAAAGTTAATACAGAAGCTTTTTACACTCTTCACACACACCCCAACCCCATCCCAGTTGTGTGTGTAAATCCAGGCATATAAAGGCAACTTGTAGTTTGCTGTGAAAATTGTATTTTGTTCTTTATACATTGTTTTCCTAAAGTTTTGGTCTTTTTTCATTACTGATAAAAACATCTACATAAATTAAAATATTGGGTCATTAAATTGATAAAAAAAAATAATAATATGTGTCCCAGTTGGCTGTTGGCTTTGTTTAAGACAACTTCTGGTAGAAGGCACACAAATATTTGCATATTGATAGGTTTGTAACTTGTTTGATTTGCACCTTTTTTTTGGGGGGGGGGGGATCTGTCTTGGAAGATTTTCCCAAGTTAGTATAAGAAGGAATTTGTTTGTAGGTTTCTCTCATCAGGGCTTCACTATTTAAGTGATTAGTCAACTAATTAATTTTAGATGCAGACTTCAGACACATCTCAAGTTTGTTCTGTTATTTCAAGTGAGATGAGTCGATTTTTGTTCCTTCAAAAACCATTACTGATAATGCCATTTGCTTCTGCCCAGATGGCCTGAGATGGATCCTGTGATGATGGGTCTTCACTATTAATTTTACTGGATTTAGAATCCTCCCCTGAAAAGCTACAACTCTGAGTTTGTCTGTGAGGGCAATTTCCAGAGAGGTGTGTAAATGATAAGAGGAGGAATGGGATGGGGAGGTTCCGAAGGGGAGACCTGGAAAGGGGAAAACCTTTGAAATGTAGATAAGGTAAATAGCCACACACACAAAAGAAATGAGAACATATATATATATATATATATTTTTTTTTTTTTTTAAAAAAAGAGTTTATTGAGGCTTGCTTACAGTTTCAGAAAGTGAATATCGTGGCAGAGAGCAGGGCAGCAAGGTAAGCATTCATGCTGTTGGAGCAGTAGCTGAGATCTTGACATCCTGATCCATGGTATGACAGGGAGAGCGAAAGAGAGAGAGAGAGAGAGAGAGAGAGAGAGAGAGAGAGAATTGTTGATGACATAACGTCTAACTCAAAGCATGCCCCTCACAGTGACATGCCTACAACAAGGACACACCTGCTAATCCTTCCCAACCTGTTCCACCAATTAAACACCAAGCATTCAAACATATGAGTCTTGGGAGCATTGTTATTCGAACCATCACACTGGATATTCTCCTTTCTGTTTGTTTGAGACAGGGTCAGCACCATGCTCTCTAGGTGCTTGGATTATAAGCATGTGCCTGACATTGATCCAGGATGTTCTTCCATGATTAATTTTCAGTGAAACACACTTAGGGTACATTGCTTCTTCATGTCTAGGGCAGTCCAGGGAAGACTGTGATTCCTTCCACCTCCACTACTCCCACAACCACAACACCTCTCTCCCTTCTCTTCCCGGGTCTCCCCCCTCGCTTCCTCAATTTGTTGGTATCTGCATTGAACTTGTGTGAGATTTATGCTAACTCAGTGAGACCCAGACTAGTTACCATAGTCATCTTCCTGTCCAAGATCAACAAAGGCTTTTAGTGTGGAGCAGGCCACTACGGAACCCTTGGAAAGTCTGCTAAAGTTTTTCACATAGATTTTCTTTTTGGAAAGTGCATCAAGCTTTTTGGGAATGCTGTTTTCTGTTGATACTTTCTAAGATTTGCTGACCACACGAGAAGGCAGTGACTTTGTATGTGAGCTTTGTAGCCCACTACAAGTCCCTTAAGGAACATTTTCTTTGTTTACACAGCTTCTTTAAACCTCAGGGTCCTGTGAGTAAGTGGAATAAATGTTGCTTCTTTTCCCTTCCACTCTAAACATACAGGGATGGTCTATGAAGAGTCTTGTGCTTATATGCATGGCCACCCATCAAAACAAGCGAGAAACCCTGAGCCCAGAATTTGGGCAGAGTCTGTAGCAGGTAGAGCCAAGACAAACGACTATAATAGATCACTGAACCACAAAGCACAGCGCAGGCCTTGGTTGTGCAAAATTCACCTTGTGTTCAGGAAAGGAAAGCTGCCCACCTTATTATGGGATAACCTCTGGACCTCTATGAGGAAATGGCCACTCACCTAGCCTGTAATTGCTCTAGAATGAGGAACTGTATCAGTGTCAACTGAGTCCCCACCCCAGCCCCAAAGGGAGGCTATGGGATTACCTGCAGCTAGGATTGATCAGCCCAAGCCTTATTCTGCAGCAGAGGAAGGAGCATCTCCCCACCCCCCCACACACAAACAGATGCTGCCATACATGGCTCTCTTTCTGCCCTCAGGAGACCTACTAGGCTTTCTCAGACATCTGTGCTGTATAGTTCTCCAGGGCTGATGATCCTCCCTTCCTTTCTCTCTGGCTCACTTTCACCATAGAAACCAGGAACCAAGAACAATTTCCTGGAGCCCCTTTGCACACTGTTACCCTTACTGCAGCTGAGTTTTTACCTCATCTCCCCAAGGGCAGACATAGCAGGGGCTGTGAGGATCAGCTTGCCCCTGGTGCTAGCTCTGGCTCCCAGGGCCCTGTTGTGCTAGAGGAGGAGGCTCAGACTCTTCTAGAATGCCTGCAAGCATATCCAGGGAAGATGGTCCACTCAGAGACTGCCTGGGTTCTATGTCAGAGGTCACCGGCTGCTGGTGAGCACCTGGGACAAGGTTGGTTATGCTGAAGTGACCAAGCCTCAGGCTGTGCTGCTGTGAGGCACTGCAGAGGACAGAAGATGTAAGGCAAAGGTTCAAACCCCCAAGCACCCACTAAGGAGGAAAATGAGCTCTCACAGCACACACCTGGTCCAAAGAAAAGCACCTGGCTGGGGCCCAGAAAAATCTGAGGCAGCTCCCTCTCCAGATTTTTGGGGCTCTCTCTTTCCTTGTGTCTCCACTGAATATATCTTTAAGTCCAGAAGCCTGGTCCTTTTATACAGGTTGCTGGCAAGGGCCAGTGCAGGACCATGGCTAACTAAGGACACAACTGCCTGGTGAAATCCCTAGAAGAGAAAACCTGTCTAAGTCTCAACTCCCTCCTTAGCAGGCCTGTATCTCTGTGAGATCTGGACCACCACTCCTATGGAACCCACAAGTACTACAGAGGTAAGGAAAAAGATTCACTACTCCTCATCATGAGATTATTGAGGACCCATCCAGATTCAAAGCACTTCTCTTGTATCATCTGAGGATGAGAAGGAAAGTCTTTTAAAAAGTACAAAACCTTTGAGACTAGTTGTAAGAGAGAATATACTCATCTTCAGAATTTAGCATGTCTTTCTCCTGAAAATGAAGTGGGCTCAAATACAGCCTAAGCAAACTCCAAGCTCTCCTGACTTCCTGTGCTGAATTCACCCTTAGAGAGCACCTGAGTCCCCCACCCAGCACCCAGCACCTTGTTGAGTTAACAGTGGCAGGGTAACTTCCTTCAGCATCACATGAATGAGTCCACCTTGTTACTTACCTGAAGGCTAACATTTCTGTCCCAGGCTGAGGCAAAGGTGGCCTTCCTGCCATGGCCCAAACTTTTGTCACTGAAGAGCACAGCTTGACAAGCTGCCATCTTACCTCGCTGCTTCTCAGCTCTGGTTCAGGGATGGAGCCAGCTGGAATCATGGGCATTGATTCTGTAACAAATGCTTCCCTTGACTTTGGTGTTGCCCTCCCCTGGCCACCTCTCCTTTCCCCACTGTCCCTCCTTGCTAGCCTTGCTTGAGATTGCTGTAGCCCAGCTATCTTACTTACCAATCAATGGCACAGGAATGGCTCACAAGGCCTGAAGGTCAGATATGGGAAACACTGTTACCAGATCCAAAGTGATGCTGTGACCTGAGAGATGGCAGTGTTCCTCAATAGCCCTACTTTATATACCATCTCCCTTCTCCCCACTTGACCTTTGTGCTTGGGACCCTTATTCCAAGTGATGGTCCCTTTCTTTAGTCTTCTTGCCAGGCTTCCTCCTCTGCTTGAGAGAAATGTCATCCACCACTCAGGGTGTTACTTACAACATACCATGGCAACTCTGTAAGGTACTTCTACCTAGCTGGCATCTACTGATCTCCACAGTAGTAAGTCAACTGACCAGCAACCCATACCTACAGATCCCAGGTGGAAATGTTCTTCTAGTCATTGAATCTGGCACCAGAGACCCCACAGTACAATCCTGGTGACATTGTTTTCTTCCTGCTTCCTTGAAACCTTCAAAGCATCTACAGTCTCACCCTCAAATTCTCTTCTTGTTACCTCCTATGTCCCCAGTCACTCCGCTGTTGTTCAGTGTCTCCCCCCAAGTTAACCCACATGTCCTGGCCTGCAGCCTTAGAATACCCAAGCCTCAACAATGCCATTAACACATTATGGGAGAGAAAAGTATCCATGGAGGAGGTATTAAACACTTGGAGAAGGCCTGGTACAAGATAGTGCTGTCATATTTAGAATAAACATGTCCAGAACTTTCAGACAACAATCCCTCACCACTCTGTAGTGAATTAAAAAGGATCATCAAAGCTTGGGGATGGCTCAATGGGCAAAGAGCTTGCTACAGAAGCAGGAGAACCTGAATTTGGATCCACAGCACTCGTGCAAATTCTATACAGGCACACAAGATATCCCACCTAAAATCCTGCTGATTAAGAACAGAGGCAATAGATTCCCCCAGACAAACTGGCTATCCAGGCTAGACCAATTACTGAGTTTTAGGATCTACTAAATGACCCTGTCTTAATCAGTCAAGTGGAGCATTGGGGGAAGCAGAGGCAGGAGCATCCCTGTGAGTCAGAGACCAGTCTGGTCTACACAAAGGGTTCTAGATCAGCCAGGACAACATAACGAGAGCCTTTCAATAAATGAATAAAATGGAGAGCAATTTAAGAAGATGTTAAGTGTCAATCTCTGACCTCTCCATGCATGTATACACACGTGTATAATCAAACACACACACACACACACACACACACACTCATATACACACAAATGGGCACATACACACATGCACACCACAAACATACACACACATACACATGGCATATACACATATGCATGCACACCACACACATACATGCACATACACACACAGACATATATGCACATGCATGCACACCACACACAAACGTGCATAGACCAAAATTGAGTAAAATGAAAGACCATGGAAGGCAGAAAGGTGACAAAAGAGCTCCTGGAACCTATCTGAAGACATGATGCTGAAGTTGAGGATCCACTTCTAGCTTCAGTGTTATTTGCAAGTTTAAAATAACGAAGTGTCTTTTAAAATCCATATATATTCTAACGAGTCACTTCCAATTCTAAATGCATCAAGGCAGCCGGAACCTGCTGCATTCAAGGTATTAAAATTGAAGCCGATGGTGGCTCCACATTAGTCATTACATCAAATGGAGATGCCTTTAAATTTATATTAAATTCAATTTAAATGCCATCAAAACCATGGTTGACAAAGTACTGACAGATGAATATTTTAGAATGACTCAATAGCAGTAAACTTTATTTTCCTACCTTGAGGCAAGGCGATGGGCTTCTGTGTGCAATAGGTTGAACGGGGTCTGCAGTAACATGGCTTATGATTTCCATAAAGGGAAAATTTATCTTTAAAAAGTGATTTTAAAGGCTTTAAGTCTTGAACTCTGAAAACATTTCCGCAGGCTTCTTTCTGCTCTGCTCATTATTTCATGCCATAAAATCTAATCCCTATTCCACTCTCAAATACTTCCTGATTTGGAATGGACAATTAGTTACTTTAAAGGTTTTATGTTTCATGTTGGTAGCCAGTAATATTTCAGTCTGATTTTTTTCACTTGAAGTTTTTGGTCATGAGGAGACAAGGCTCTCTCATAGTATTTCCCCTCTGGTTGCTGGGGAAAGAGTAAATTTTTAGCCCAGTGGACAAGAGACTCAATTAATTAGTTAACAAGTCTTTGCAATGGCTTCCAATAAGTCTTTACTGCCCTAGGGTAGACCTTGGTATGAGATCTGTAAGCCTCATAAGAATGATGTAGCCACACTGCATAAATAATTATTAGAGAGAAATGTCAGACATACTGATGATTGATAGATAGATGCTAGATGCTAGATAAATAGAAAGACAGACAGATAGGTGAGAGAGAGAGAGAGAGAGAGAGAGAGAGAGAGAGAGAGCGCTGAATTATATGGACAGATGAGTGGATGGGTACGTATGTGGGCAGGCAGATTAAATGGCTGGAGGGAGGGGGAGGTGAATAGAATCGATGATTAGATGGCATATTGATCTAAAGTAATAGACAACTTCCTCTAGTTGCTCCAACTCTTCTCATAGACGGCTTTATAGTTCAAAAACCATCTTTTTCCAGACTTAGTTTCCAGAATCATGGACATTTCCTCATCCACTGTCTATCTTGGAGGTTTATTTACCTTAGTATAAAGGTCCTGCATTCTGCAGTGTTTCCTAAGGTTTTTTCTTCAGCCTAATAAATCTCCAAATCCTGTTATTGATTCTTACCTGGTCTGTGGCTTGTTTCTCCCTAGCTCCAAGTACCAGTCCTTGAGGAAGGCATTGCTTAGTTGGGACTTTCAAACATAGCCAGCAAGAGTTGGGAGACAAGTGTCCCACAAGAAAAAGCAATGGACTTTACTGAGCCCCATGTTACCTTTCCAATGTCATAGGCCAGAAAGAGAACCCCAGTGAGCTGAGCACAGGCAGTGATGCTGTTCCTGCTATCAGAGGGAGGAAGTTCTGGAGTGAGATCCTGTTCTGCCAAAGTTCCCCACAGCCCCTCCAGCCCTAGAGTGTTGAGCCAGACAGACATTACCACTTTGCTATCTCTCATCACAAGATCCTCTTCTCTCTGCTTCCTGTCTTCTCTGGATGGTTCCATAGCTGCCTGGCCAATTCCCAGTGCCCACAATAGCCATTAAATGGTACTGGAACAAGAAGGAACACAGAGCATCCTGGAGGTGACCAAGGCACAGGCAGGATAAGTAATTCTCCTTGGTCTTGGTGGTGCTGAGAAGTATGTTATCCCATGGGAATACCATGTGTACCAACCTCTATATAACCACTGAATTTCAGCCCACAGGGATGCCTTCTGCAAATAGCCTAACTGACCCTGGAATCTACATTGCCCAGTGCTTCACCTTGAGAAAGGGAGTAGTGGACACTGCTTCCCCGAGCATGTTCAGTTCTGAAGTGCTTCCACCAGTCTACAGCAAGTCTGTGTCACTACCTAAAGGGACAAAAGCCACTGAGCCTTAGAGAGATGGGGCTGGGATTGAAGGAATGAGTGAAGTCCTTTTGACTATCTTTCTCACTTAGGCAGGTTAGATGTCGTTGTGAACTACCTAGGAAAGCTGCCCCTATGACTTTGGCTTTGTATTTCTGCCCTGACTGTGGAGGACTCCTCTCACACACAATATGCTGGCAGCACATTAATGCCCTGTGGAGATGCTCTGCTGTGTTCCAGGCCTTTCCCTACAGCCTGGCAATTACTCACAATGAAGAGACTCAGGTGTGACTAAACTGAGGGCTGCTTCCAGGAAGACTCCTTGGGGCCTTCAGAATGTTTTATAAGAGTCTTCTGGTTGAACCAAGAAGAGAAGATGTGAGCTCCCAGCTTGTCCTTCTGTTTGCATCCCCCATCAAAAAAACTTACAATAAATATAGACACCTAAAGCTCTCCACTAGTGACATCAGTAAGCCCAGTGTCAAGTGAAACCCTGGTAGGTTCTGTGGATTAGAGGTAAGGGACACACTCAAGGGAGGTTCTGTCGTGTCTGACTGCAGGAAGCCTTCTGCCTTGTTTCTGTGGTGTAGAGATATCTGTGCAGATGACAACTCAGACCACTTCAGATGTTTCTTCTCAACCGTATTATTTCTGTTACTTTAAAAGAAAAAAAAAATCTATTGTTTTAATTTAGTCCACAACACACTTTTAGAGTGTTTTTGTTTGTCTGTTTTGTCTGATTCTCATTTGCAGGAGGCAAAAAGCAATCTGTTTGGAAATATGTCTGCTTTGGTGAAGAAATAAAACTTGTTGATTCTGGATGAAATCAAAGAGCTTTGTCTCTGAATAGCAGTGTTAGGAGAAGAACCCCAGAACAGCTCTGTCTGCTCTTTGACCTCACAGTACACAACACAGGTGAAGGTAGAGTTGAAGAATCACACCAGTGAGCTTCTACGTAAGTGATTTAGGATAAAACTGCTGTGATTACATGAATACACACATCATCCGCCAATACAGAAAAGTCAAATAGATTTGTGTGAGAAGTATTATTCTTTTTTTCTCCCTTTACAGTGATGAGATGTGCTCAGACCTCCACTTTATAACTTTGGAATTACCCCAGCATCCTGTAGCTGTGGGAAGGATGCTAGAATTCATCTGAGAGTAGGGCTGGCCCTGCACTTAAACATAGAAGCCATTTCAGTGCTTAAGTTTTGCCTCATTGTAAGCAAGAGAGTAGAAGGAACTGGGACAATTGGTGTGCCCCAGAGGGCTGACATGATTCTCAAGGTCAGCACGGAATCCCCTTGACAGTGTGACAGATAGCTACTTTGGGCATGGTTCCTGAATACCCCCAGGTGGACCCACGAAAAGCAGTGATGTTATCAGCTTCAGTTCTCTTCTTCCAGCCTGAAGAGGGAATCCTTACACTGAGTGGTTCCTCAGGACCTGTGGGAGAGGCAAGAGACAGTGTGCCTAAACAGGAAATCCACAAAGTCTGGGAAGATATCATGGTTAATTTTTATATTGAAAGCTCTTAAGTCAGAAATCATGTGTCCAGCATTGCCCATGTTATTCAATGAAAAATATAAGATAAGCCAGAGTTAATTACATCATTGGCATCCACTTCATTTCTTTGTGTGTTCAGATTCATTTGATGATTATAGTCCTCGGTTAATACATGATGACTGAGGATGCTGGAAACTCTGCTCTGGTGGCTTTGTGTGTTGGGTATACTTGTGTACGGATATTATACTTCAGATAGGGTTGGGCCATGGTTGACTTTGCCACTTTTGCCCTTAATTTCCACTCCAACTTTGTATCTTAGACCCAGCCATTCTCTCGATCACCTATATTTCAGGTGGGCTAACTTCTCTCCACTCAGATGCAAGAGGCCCAATCATAGCCATACCTCGGGCTAGCCATTTCTGTGTGACTGGCATAAATGGCCTGGCTGACCATCCATGGGAGAGTCCTAGGTTCTAGACCCAAATAGAAATAGTCATAATAGAAAGAGTGGAGTTCAATATAAAACAGTCTCCCCATGGCCACAATGACTGTCCCAAGAAGTCACCACCAATGCTGGTCTGTTTCCAAGCTAGGATACTTGTTTCTTTTTCCTCCTCTCTGAACCTCCAGAAAGAACTCTCTCCAGTACATGAAAGTAACACTGAGTAGGGGGAACTCTGGAGCTGAGGGATGGCCCATTTTGTAGAGAAAGATGATAAATTCAACCTTCTTCCTCCAATGAGTGGGGCAAGTATCTAAGAAAGGGACATGGACAGGGTGGTACAGGACCTCACCACCAGAGGAAAGGAAGATAGCCTAGGTTGTTTACATCTATATGGTTACCTCTATAGCAGTCAAGGTTCCCTGCCTGGGAATCAGGCAGAAGACTGGAAACAGAACCCCTACAGGGCCTCTCATCTGTTCCTGACTGTGTCCTGTTTGATCCTGAATGTGTCCTCTACCCCAAACCCCACAGGGCCAGAGCCTACCAGGGGCCTCACTGGCCATCCAAGTCATTGATAGTACTAGTGGGGAGCTCTGGGTACCTATATTTATTGTTAATTTTGGGGGGGGGGGGACAGAAAGGCAAAGTAGAGGCTCACAGCCACCCTTCTCTGTCTAGCCTGAGGACTCTCACCACAGGATCTGAGAGCCCCAGAACTTCTCCCAGGAAGATTCCTCACTTTAATAATTTTGAGTATTCTCAGTGGAACTACTGAGATGTAGTATAGAACACAGCAGAATGGCATGTGAGGCACTAACATTGCTGAGATTTTGGGAAAAAGATGGGTCCTCCTGACTTAGGTGAGAACCGCCAAGTCAAAGGTCACAGATGCAGGACTCTTTGTTGTACTTCATAGTGACCCCTGTCTGTGGATGAAAGAGGACTAAAGTGGACTTTACCTGTGGAAAATTACCTGGCTCACTGCCCCCAAGGAGTCCTCTGATCCAGTCAACCCTTCCTGGGTCCACAGTACACCAGGGATGACAAGCTTGGCTCTCGATAGCAATGGCTCTACTGAGTTAAATAGAACTTGTTGTGCATTGTATTCTAGGTTGCCTGGGAAACTGGGGTTTCAGGATTACCCGTGGTCACAGAGAAAAAGAAAGGTGGGGGATGCAGAATCTCTGAGAAGTCTTTATTCTCCAAGATAAATTAGCAAGAATTAGATTTACAAGTGTCAGCTAGTTGTGCTGGTTCATTCATGATATCCAGAACTCTGGAGACTAATACAGAGAATCCTAAGTTCTGGTCTTGGCCACTTAGAAACTGGGATAAGGTTTAGTGTAGAACACTTGTGTCTAGCATTCATGAGGTCCCAGATTGATGCATAGCATATCAAAAACAAACAAGCAAACAAGCAAACAAGTAAGAGTTACAAGTGACTTTTAGACACTGAGTATGTAGATGTGGAAACAGCCCTGAAGTGGAGACTTCTGGTTTCTAGGGAGACTCAGTTGTATCATGTGATGTTTTTCTGTAAACTGTCTTCTGAGAGGATGATTTTGCTGAAGCAGATATGTGGAAGGATGTTTTGCTAAGAATAGACACATGGTGTTTTTCTGGAGGCAGCCTAGAAAAAGAACATGTGATGTTTTGCTAGAGTGGATGCTTAAGAGAACACAAGATGTTTAGAAAAGATATAAATATAGCCCAATGGACAGTGGATGATGTTGAATGATATTGGTGTACCTTACCATTCTTTGCTGGTCATTGTTGGGCTTTGCTGATGCTGGTCTTCGCTAATAACACCGGGTGATATTGGGACACTTTACTATTCCTTGTTGGTCATCATTTGTCATGACTTCATAGAAAGAAATGCACCAAAAACTTCTGGTGGTGTTCTGGTGGCTTTTTGCCACTTCTTCACTTGGGCCAATTGGCAGAGCCTTGCAGTTTCTATATCAATCTGACCTGCAGTTGTTGGTTTTTAAATGGTGTTTGCAAATAAATCAAACTGCCACTGCTGGTTCATGTGAACTAAACTTCTCTGTACAACTAAAATCCTGTCAATGCTGATTAGATTTGCTCCAAAGAACTATTTCTAAACAGGTCCACATCCTCCTTTGCTCTATTAGCCTTTCCTTTCCACTACCTCTAGTGGGTGGTGGGCTAGAAAGGATGGTAAGAACACCTATTAAAAATAAGTTTTAAAAAACCTAAGCCTACACACCCCACCTAGGCATCCATGCCCATGACACATCACTGTGGCTTCTTGCAGTTACTGTGTTGCTGAGTCAAGACTCTCAGGCTTTAAAAGGTTCAGGCAGTTGACAGAATAAAGGTGTGGCTTGTGGAATGTCCACAATTTCCAGAACACCCACCATGAACAAAACCCACCAGAGCATGTCAAATGCTAAGCAAAAGTCTCACCACCACTCTTAGATTCAGATTCTGGTTGAGGAAAAACATTATGATAGTAAAATTAGGCACTTGAACCTCAAAGAAAATCAGGACAGACACCCAGGCACTACATGTCTGCCTTTTAACACCCTCTTCTGGAACAAGTGGCAGGAAACAGCTGGCCAGAATTTCTGGGTGTCTTAATGAAGAGCAGTGTTCTTTGATCAGATCTGGTGATTAAATGGTATCAAAGTAATATTCCCTGCTGTGTTTCTTGAAAGACTTTCACCTTGTGAATCACTGGGGTCCACTCATCCATTCTTCTATGCTAATGGGGCAAGAAATGAGGTTTAAGGACAAAGTGTGGGGATTCCTTCCACAGTGCATGGCAGCTGGCAGACTGCTCACATCGTCAGAGCTGGTTCCCTTGAGCTCTTATAATGAGGTCAACAGTACAGCTTTCACTCAGGCCACTCTGCAGATTCTGGCCTTGTCTCCAGACCTCTTCATCAACACATCAAATGAGTCCTACTTTTAGAAAGTCACTAGTCTGTTGTAAGCTGGTGGGGAAGTCAAGCCCATGCAACCTGTCTTCTTAAGCTCTGTGTTTGGTGAGGTTAGATTAGAAACAAGGAGCCAAAAACAGCCTAAGACTCAGGAATAAAAGTCGAGTGGGAGGGCCCATACACAATGCAGGGAAGTGAGGGGCAAGTTTTACCCTTATGTGTGGCAGGACATTCTTCCTTTGTAACATTCATGGCTTCTGTCTTCACCACTGTTGACTGAGAAGAGTTGTTAATGGAAGTTTTCAAACTATCCTGTTCAAACAGAATCAGGATGAGAGTGTTGGCTGGCTGTTGTCGCACTACCAAACCCTGGCAGCTTTCTAGCAAAGAAATTTCACTCGAAGTGTGCTAAACTCTCCCTGCCTCATTGCCTTCTGTCAAAACCTTTATCACTTCCAAGTGCCAGAGTCCCCTGTTCCCAATGTACCTTTCTCCAGCAAAATGCAGCTGCCCTGATGCACTTCTGACACAGCAAACCAGTGCCCCAAACACACTCTATTTGTTCCTTCACAACCGTTCTGAGAAATTCTGAGGAGACAAGATTATTCCCAGGGAGAAAGCAAAACTTGAGTGGGTTCAGCATGCCCAGTGACCATGTGACTCTGTAGGTTCTCATGGGATATCATCAGGCTGACACCATCATAGATAAGATAGACAGGCTCCATCTCATAATCTCTGTAATTTCTAGAGCATGTGGCTCCTGTGTCATCTCATTCCCTCTTCTTACCACTACTGGACATTCGCATATTTACATATGGAAACCATTTTGTGCTACAAGGACCAGGATCTCTATGGTCAGAAAAGGCTATCTTTTGCTCACATACTAGAAGATTATGAAGAAGAGACATGCAAATACAAATTCAACTGATGGAATACTCTGTGCATGACCATGTGAATGCTTGTGATTTCCTCTGAGTACATGACCCTTGTGACTTCAGAATATCTCCCCTGAGGCAATGATGTAACTACAACAGCCAATTATCCTCAGCACCTTTGCCACCACCAACACAAGTCCTGTGTCCATGGCACACACACTCCCTTCTTCCATTTCTAGGAAGCTATTTTCTAAGACTCTTCCCTTCCAGTCATCCCCAGGTCACATTCACTCTTACTCCAGTTTCTTGGTGGTCTTAAGTAATCTTTATGAGTAATATACATACCACTTATTGACACCCATCCAAGCTCTTTTGAAAGTGTAGTAGAATCAATAATATTTGATTAATTAGCTTATAGACTTAATGGTTTTTGATAGCTTCTGGCAGCATCATGAAAATATCCAACTTCGGTGTGCTGTGTATGTGTTCTAACTGTAGCCTCAAGAGATTATCTGAAGTTTGTTGCCTCTACTATCAGTTTAAAACTATAAAAGTCTACTGCATGACTCAACTAACCTTCCAGATAATCAACATATTACTATGCAGATACTTCAAAAGTTTGGTGAAATACCTAGTGATCTTGTCTGATGAAAGAAACTGAGCCCTGGTGTCTGTGCGTACAGACTTAGAACAGATTTTGGACATTGCTCATCAGTACATGAGAGGCAGTGAAGACCAGGGCCACTGGAGACTCAGTCCTTCAGAAGAATCTGTGTTCAGATGCCTGGCCTCCTTCCTCCTCATCTCAGGCTACATGGTGTATAATAATAAGATCTACATTTGAAGCACAAGTCTGGCAATTTCTTAATGAGTTACCAGGAGTTGTATGAGGAACCATACAGTTAAAAAAAATAAAAGGCAGTTCTATCCCAGACTCTCACCCAGCAACAGTGACAACCTACCTGTAGAAGTACTGTACTCACTGTGTGATCCACAGTGACCATAGGGACTTTCTGAAGGCCCAGACACTCCACCGAGGAGTCCAGCTTTGTATAGATGCTTCATACCACAGACTAGAAGAGGAGAGGGAAGGCCCAGAGGAAAGTGTTCTCATGCCTCTCATCCTCTGACAGAACCATTTCTTCCCTGTACCTGAGCACACTGTAGGATTTTCAGATGCTTGTTTGTGACTGGCAATGTGTTTCTGTGCAAACCAGAAAAGCCCTTGGTCAGCCCATGATATATTTGAAAGCAATAGCTTTTGAGAGAAGGAAAGTGCTTGGGTATGCCTGCAGTCTCACTGCTGTGGGAAAAAGAGCACCAGGCTACTGATGGCAATGATTGGCAAGCCCCAAACTCTCTTGAAATGATCATCCAAACTTTTGTGCCTAGGTTAAGTTATGTAGACGCAATTCCTGTTCCAAAAATGAGTTCTACAGGCGAGCAGAAAGCTGAATGTTTGAATGTGAAGTGTCATTAGGGAGACTGTGATCTTCAGAGAGTAGAAGTTTGAATTGGACTGTGTATACTTGTCTCTGTGTGTGTGATTTTGTGTGTGTGTGTGTGTGTGTGTGTGTGAGAGAGAGAGAGAGAGAGAGAGAGAGAGAGAGAGAGAGAGAGAGAGAGAGAATATAACCAGAAATCAAAGATTCATGTAATTTAAAAATGTTCAATCTGAGAGATTCCAGCAGAAATAGGACAAGGAAGGATTAGGGTTAGAGTTAGGGTTAGAACAGTGGTTTTCTTTTCTTTCCTTTTTTCTTAATTTAATGTTTTTAACTTCTTATTCACTTTACATTCCACTCACTGCCCTCTCCTGGTCACTCCCCCTCCACTTCTCCTCTGAGCTGGTTCCCCCCACCCTAGCACTTTAAGTCTCTGCAAGGCTAGGCACTTCCTCTCCCACTGAGGTAGAGGAACCTTCCTAAGGCTGTGACCCTTCTCATGTTAAGGTGACCCCAATTATATAGATATTTTCATTGCTATTTCATAACTGTAACTATGCTACTATGATTATGAATTATACTGTAAATATCTCATTTCTGATGGTCATTCCTGTTTAAGGGTTATTTGGCCTCCAAAGGGTTTGTGACACACAAGCTGATAAAGGGTTAGGGTTGGCAGAAAGTGCAGAAAATGTGCAAGTGTTGTGTGAGGCTCATGAATCACCCTGAGCCTGTCTGTGTTCCTTCATCTATCCTTCCACCCTGATAGCCCACTTGTGTATGCTTAAATTTCTTAAAACCTACTTTTAATAAGAGTTTTCAAATGCTTCAACCCCCTTCTAGTCCACCATCCAAGGGCAGGGGAGAAAAGATGGTAAACAGCACAAGGGGATGTGGGTCTGGTTAGAAGTAGTTCTTTGAGACAACTCCAGTCTTCATTTATCAGAATACTAGAAGTCCAGTTCAGTAGTGTTAGGATAGCAAACATGAATCAGCAGTGGTGGCATGATGCAGAAGAAACCACCAGGCTTCCCCCTCCAAATCAGCATGAGTGAGTAGGAGCGATCAGAATCAGCCTGGATGCCAAGAGAAGTTCTCTGCCATGCCTCTCTCAATGAAGTGACGATCACTGAAGAATAAGACTCTAGACCAACTAAGTGTTGCAAAGCTAACTATGCAAGCTCACTGTCACTGTCTGTTGAGTCCTATCTATGCTCTCTCCAAACATCATGTGTCCTCTCACAGGTCTTGCCTCAGCAAAACACCATGTTAGTCTGCATCACATGACATATCCAGAAACTTCCTTTCATATCACATCTGCATAACCTGAAGACTGGGTGAGCAGAAAGCCAGCCCAAGACTTCTGATAGGCACCGAGTCTTTTATCTCCCTTCCACACTCCCCTTTACTTGTAGAAGTTTAAGATTCATGAGTTAATAATAGGTATAAGTAAGAGATGGAGTTATGGAAATAAGTACATAAAATGCAGATAATTTAGTCACAGAACAGAGGGAGAAACTGATGTAGAAATGGAGAGAATGAGGATATTGGGATATATGTGTCTATAAATAAATCGGAATGTGTTAAATCAAGAACACATGGTCTCAGAAAAGAAATCCAGGACTGGCCCTTTGGCTTCAGATGTAGAAGCCAAGACCAGAGTGCATGTGTGAATATTATGTTGAGCTGGGCACACAGATGTGTGCCCATATGTGTCCATATCTCATTGAGGGAGGGGTGAGAGAAGAGGAGAAAAGGCAGGGAGGGGGAGAGAGGGAGGAGGAGGAGAGAGGGAGGAAGGAGAGAGAGAAAGGGTTGGAGGAGAGGGAGAAGGGGGGTAATAGAGAGGGGGAGGGGAAGGGGGAGGAAGAGGGTGAAGGGAGTGTTGTATAGGCATGAAGGTATGAATCCATGATGCCTCTTGTCCCCCCCTGCACCATTACACATGCTGTCCAACATCAGAGAAATTATGTACCAGGCCTGGGCATTAAGGCTGGGTGCTCATCTTCCTTCACCAGCTTCTTTCATAGTATTACAGCACCATGGCATTGGATTCCAATGATGCAGTTTACAGAAATGTATGCTCTGTGGCTTTTCATCAGATTAATTTAGGAAATTAACACACACTAGCGGCAGCTAGTAAAACAGTAAGTACTATCAGCCTTGCCAGTTCACAGACAGAAATGCTACTTTATGGCTAGTCTCTGCTGTATGTATCTGATTCTGCTGCCTGGATGGGAGACAGGAACCCACAGTCACAGGACAGTTATCAGTTATTGGTGTCCTGGTCTACTCTTTACTTCACCAGGGGGATCATTTGTAACAGGGCTAATGAGAGTCAAGAAAAGGGAGCTACCCAAGGCAGGTAACACAGGGCAGGAGACACCAGCCTGGAAGAGGAGGCTTTGGAGAAAGACATGGAGAAGTCATTTATGGAACATGGGGATGATCCTTTCTGAAATTTAATACAGGGAAAACTCTCACCTGGGCTGAATCCCGGCAGTTACAAGCTTCAGAAATGCTATCCCTGCTGTTCTGCAGCTTCATGAAGAACAATAACACAGGGAGAACATTGCACAAATGGCAGCAGTCAGTAGAGTCCCCACACTGTCACTCAGCACAGTCACTCAGCACTCAGCACCCTCCTGTGTTGAATGTGACGAGAATAGCCTGCCCCACAAACACCTGAGGGGCCACACGATATTTAAATAAGATGTTGCTGCTGAGGTACAAGGCAGAAGCTCACTGCTGGCCTCTCAGGGAACCCTATGCCAAAACCAGTCGGCCCCATCACACCAACATGTGGCTACCACCTTCCCAAGTGCAAGCTACACACAAAACTTCACTTTCTCTTCCACAATGCTGCACACCAACCCAAATCTACACTTTATCTGGGAGTGATGGAATGTGCTGGCTCCACTCTGGCCACAAAGACACATTCATATTGAGTAGAGCTCTTTTGGTTCCAGAAAACATGACCCTCAACGGGACCACCTGTGCTCAGCATCACACAAACTCATGACTACACAAATCTTGCCACCTTCCCTGACAGCCATTAGTCAATCCAATCTTGGAAGACTGCTCCTTTTACACCTTAAGTCAAAAGGTCTAGGGTCAGCTCTGAGATGTAGCACCCATTAGGGTTAATTTCTACATCACTACGTGCCTTCACAGGTATATTTTTCCATCATCCTCGGCACAGTCCCCACCACCCCTCCCTGAAAGAGAAACAGGCATTACTCATTCCTTCCTCAGATTCCCAGAAAAATTTGCTATGTTTTGATTTGAATGCTCTCTGAAGCCACTAATTACAGAAATAAAATATTAGGTGGGGAGGAACATTTCCTATGTGCTTACCTAGTTAACTTCTCTTATCAGGGGCACTCATTAAAATTAATAGCAGTAGCATTAATAAAATGGTCTTGAATTTCATGAGATTCTTTTTTCACCTCTGAGCTTCCTACTTCATCAAAACATCATCTGCTGAGGCTTACGAGCTGGGGAGAGAGCCTTGACAGTAAAGAAGTCTTGGAAGAAACTATCTTTAACACTCTTGATAACATATGCATATGCATGTGTTTGCTCACAGGTAATCTTTGGTTACAATGTATGCAGTGTGTATCCATAAGTTGAATTGTAAACTTAATTGATACCTTTGCTGAAAGCCATGTTCTCCTCCAGGTGGCAAAAGTTCAGGGAAATAATAATGACACTTGAACCAGTCGCCTGAGCTTCCTTAGCATGTGAACCTCACCACACAAGGAGTCTGTTCTTCACATACAAGTTCCTCCTGGAAGCTATCTCCATGAAGGGAGCATGCCTTTGGCTGCCCCTCTGCACAGTAGAAAGATGAGTTCACCAAGTTACGGACTGGACCCCACTGCTGTCTCTCTCTATGCTCTCCCAATACTTCCTCTTCTTTCCCTCGCTACATAAGTGCTTTATCCATCTATGGCCCTTCTAAACCTTGGGGTTGTTTAATGGGTATGCAGCAAGGGTACATAGTAAGGTAAATTCTAATAATCAGCATTTTCCTTAGGGTGAAGAAGCTTGGGGGCCATTCCTCGGAACAGGCACCAGCCATCCTGAAGATCTGTGGAGACAAAAGGATGCCCCCTGAGAGAGCTGAGAGCTGGCAGTGAGGGGATGGGATGTTAGTGGTGAGGCTAATGCTCCCTACTCCAAATATACTGCTGTTTCTTGAAGTGGAAACTTCTACTTTCTTTGGAAAGTTAGTTTCATCAAATGATGTTTTGCTGGGGCACACAGGTGAAAGGGTGTCTTGCTAAAGCTGACACAGAAAGAATGTTTTCCTGAAGCAGACACAGGGGAAAGGATGTTTTGCTGGAGCAGACACATGTAAAAGGATGTTCTGATATAGCAAAATATAAATATGACCCCACAGACAGTGGGAGATGAGCACTGAGCCTTGGTTTGGTTTGCTCTGCCTTTCTATTCTTTGCTAAAGACAGGCATGTATTGGTTCACCTTACATGGTGTTGTTGAGCTCAACTTGAAGTAATGCAATCACTGAGAGAAACTTACCCAAGAACTGCTCTCTGAGGTTCCTGAGGCAGCTTGCTGCTTTTGTGGCCTTGATGCAGGCTGGTTGGTGAGCCCTGGGGTTTCTTCAGGATTGAACTATTGTTTCTGGTTCAGGCCTGATGTCTGCTTGCTGAAAGCACTGGACTGTAGCTGCCATTTTGTGCTTGGTGTTTGCCTGTGTAGAGGACTGGTCTGCAGCTGCTGAGTCAGTCATATTTGGTGTGTGCTACGAGACTGAACTTCTGCCAAAGAAGATCAAGCTATCCCCCAAAGAACTATTGCTGAACAGGTCCACTCCCTCCATATCCTACTAACTTTTCTCTTCCACCACCTCTGCTGGGAGGTGGGCTAGAGGAGAGGTTGAACCCTTATTAAAAGTAGGTTGCAAAAAGTTTATGCCTACCGTTTCTCTTACGTCAGCACTGAGTCATGCTCCCAAGGTAGGAGCAGCCTCCAGCTCTGTCTATAAAGCCTCCAGTTCTAGCTCTCCACAGCCTGCAGGTGATGAATCACATAGGACTCCTGCCCTTGTTAGTTTACATGGAGCCCTGGCACAGGGTGTGTTTTAGAACCCTTGGCTGCAAGCAGGAGTAGTTCAGGCACTAACAGAGGAAAGATTCAGAGACTGGGTGGGGACTTGAGTCTTGAGTTCATCAGCAGATGGTTAGGTCATCTGGAAGCCCCTGGGTGGGGCAGGTATGTGGCCTGCGGTGTGCTTGGGATGATATTTGGGGTCTGGGTACAGCATGGCTTGTGAAGACACTGTGGGGAAGAGAATGGCAGGACAGAAAGTTAACAAGGGTATTGAAGAGCTGTGGGGTTTGTGATTGATTCTCTTATCTAATCCTCAAAACTGAGGTCTGCTATCCACGCAGTCCACCCACCACATTGCTCCCTCCACATGGACCTTCTATTGCCTTTTCAGAGGATGACATTCTCTGAACAAATCTGATATCGATATCTTCCTGTAGATCAGACTGCCACCACAGTGCTGGGCACAAGCATGGGCTCAACTGTGTTAATGGTGATAGCTGTCAATTTGACACAACGGAAGTCACCTAGGAAAGGTGTACTAATAAAGAATCATCTAGAACTTGTTGGCCTGGGGGCATGTCTATGGGGACTGTCTTATTTATTAAGTGATATAGAATGACACCCATTGTGGGCAGCACCATTCCCTAGGAAGGGGGATCCTTAACAGTGTAAGAGAGGAGAAATCTGGCTGAGGACAAGCAAGGATGCGTTTGTTCTCTCTTTGCTCCTGACTCTAGATATAATGTACAAGCTGCTTTTGTTCACATCTTGACTTCCCAGAAATGATGGAATATGACTTGGAACTGTAAAGCAAATACACCTTTTTCTCCCTTAATATTGCTTTTTGTCAGTCACAGCAACTGAAATGAAACTGGTGTTGCAACACAGTAGAACCTCATAAGGATCCTTATACCCCAGTCATCATGCCCCACTGTAGGCTACAGCTAAACTCAAGGTGGGCAAGGAAAGAGCCTCAGTTCCAGCATCATACTATATTTCACCTCACTCACCACCACAGAGGGCAGTGGATGGCCAGACTCCAGGTCTTGATGAAAGCCTCATGTCCATATCTGTCACTTTGGTCATGTCACATTGCTTCCCCATTCTTTTGTCTCTGAACACATAAAAACACACTCTGCTCATGGCTCAATGAATCTATCCATGCCTGCCACATGTAATGTCAGTGTAAAACATGAAGGCATGGAAGACATGGTGGCAGATAAGAAATAAATGGTCAACTTGCATCCATTGTCAGAAAACAGGAAGCTGTGGATTTGGATGCTTACCTCCTTCTCTTGTTTTCCTTTTTACTTAGTCTTGAACCCCAACCCTTCAAATGATGCCACCCACATTCAGAGTGTGCTTCCTCTCATCTGCACCTCTCTAAAAACACCCTCACTGACGTCCCTATGGGTTTGCCTCAGGTGGTTCCACTGAAGATTAACCAGCAGGGTATTTAGTCAGCTCAAAACTAACACTGCTTAGTCTGGTGACTGAAATCAAAGAATACCTTTAGATTGAGGCGTGAGACAATTCCCTGTAAATGGAATAAGGTGCAGGGACTACGGGTAAATCAGTGCTCATGGAGAAACAATTGTTGAGTTAGAGTCTGAACCTAGGAACAAAGATGTGGTTCAAGGAAAGCCTTCATAGACAGAAAGAAGAGAGCTAGAAGGTTGAGGAACTAGCGGAGACAAAGGCAAGGTCATAGGCTTTCTAGAATAATTTTGGCCTACTGCTCAGGACACCACAGGTGATTCTGCCTAACCAAGCATCACAATATCTTCCATCTGCATCCTTAACAAGTTCTTTTGAGCAAGCTCAGTCAAGTGAGTTTAGTTGTGTGTATCTCAAGCCTCCCCACTGTACAACTGTGCTCTAAGGCATATGAGTAAAAAGAAAATCTCAATTGACAAGTGTTTATTCAATACTTATCAGTATTAGGGTTACTTGTCCACAGGCTCACATACTGAATACTTGATCTCCAGCTGATGCAGCTCTTTAGAAGTGACTGGGTCCTGAGGCATCAATGTCATCAATAGGTTAAGTTATTGATTTGTTAACAGCTGAATGGGAGTTTGGGCACACTCATAGGCTACTGGCAGTGTGTCTATGAAGGTGTTATGTATTAGTTACTTTCTATTGTCATAAAACACATGACCAAGGCAGCTTATAGAAGGGTTTGCAAGGGCTTATGATTCTAGGGGACAAGTGTCTATCATGGTGGGGAAATATGGCAGCAAGCAACAGGTGTGGCTGCAGGAGCAGAAACCCAAGGACTCACATCTTCCACCACAAGCAAGAAGCAGCGGGAGAGAACAAGAAATGGAGCCAGGGCTTTAAATTTCCAATGCCTGCCTCCAGCTACATAATTCCTTCAGCAAGTATGTGCTTCTTAAACCTCTCCAGACAGCACCACCAACTGTGGACTGAGCATTCAAAGGCTAGAATCTATGGTGGACCACAACAGGATATCCCCTCTCCCAGACCTGGCAGCCATGACAGTTCGCCTCCTTTTTTGCACTCACTCTTAGGATATTCCGACTCTTCTCAGGCTCTAAGCCATGGAGCCAGCTGACTTTGGTCTGAATGTAACCTTTGAAATGGTGAATCTTGCACATGCTTTCTTTGGGTATTTTTTTCCAGATGATGGGAAACTGGGGAATGAGCTGCCAGAGTTTGTAGATAAAAGTAGAGGATGCCCTGTCAAACTGTAAGTTTCTGAGCTCACAGAGCATTTTAGAGTCTGTGATAAACACATAGTTACACACTGATGATCCAAAAATATCCATTGTATATCTAAGGGTAAATGTATCTACATCCCTATTGTCCCCTGCAACTGTGTTGTTTATTGGTCTTTATAGATTCCTGTTTGAATATTTATGTTATTCTTGTTGTTATTCAGGTATGCTTTTATTACACGCACTTGTGAAGTGCTGTGAACTTGGGAAGCAGTCTGTTTTATGCTTGAGAAATTGAAAATGAAGTCTAATATGATGCATAGATTTTAATTTGTAACAATGTATCCATGTACAATCTTCCTCATTGAAAGTTATGTCCCACTTATTGCAAGATAGTAATAAAATGGAAACTGAGGCAGCAGAAAGATGAACCAGAGATTAGCATCTGTTGTGCTAAATTTCTAGTAAGTCTTAAAACAATGAAAACCTATTTTAAAACCAAGCATACAATATGCACACCCACTAAATCATCTGATTTTGTACTCATATCAACAGACTCCGGTGTGTGAAGCCAGAAAGAAGCAGAGCAGGGCTGACAGCTGGACAACCCTGAATAGCAGCATGTAATGATAAGGCCCTGGTGAGATGGGGGGCAAGTACCAGTGCTCAGCAATTGAGATTCAAATCCAGAACTCAGAAGTCTTGACTGCTGTAGAAGGAGCTTCAAAATCTAGCTGCATGGCATGTGGCTTTAAGGAAGTGGGAGTGGGATCTACTGGCCTTCAAGGAGAAGTCCCTCCATGTTTGCCATAGTGTCCGATGTTAACTTGACACAAACCCAGAGTCACCTGAGAAAAGAGAACTATAGTTGAAGAATTGCCTCTGTCAGATTGGCCTGTGGCTATGTCTATAGGTTATTTTCCTGCTTGCTAATTAATGTAGATGGGTCCAATCCACTGTGAGCAGTGTCATCCTTAGGCAGGTGTTCTGGACAGCTGAAGAACAATAGATGATGGGGGGAGGGTGCCCATAAGCAGCCCTTTTCCTGTGGTTTCTGCTTCAAGCTGCTATCTTAAGCTCTTGTCCTGTCTTCTCTCAATGATGAACTGTAACCTATAAGATGAAATAAACCTTTTTCCTCCCCAGGTAACTTTTGGCCATAGTGTTTCTCACAGCAACAAAAAGCATTATAAGACAATGCCCTTCTCCACCCAAACCCTCACCCAGATCCTGATCCTGACCCTAACCCTAGCCCTGACTCCACGCATTTTCCTTAAGGATCATAATCTTAGTCTTTCTGCTCCATAGCCCCCACATTAATCAGTTCTCTGGACTATGGCAAGACACCTGAAATCCTCTATTGATAAGAAGAAAGGGTAACTTAGACCCATAGTTTTGGAGCTTTCAGTAAATGATCAAGTAGCCGGTTACTCTGGGTGTGCACTGTGGCAGAGAACATGTGATGGAGAAACTGTTCCCCTGTGGCCACTCACACACTGCCCAAGGAAGAAAGAACTGTTCTTCTGTCTTCAAGAGCATACCCCACTGAACCAGAGATCTACTACCTTCCAACCACATCAGGCTGAGAACAAGGTTTTAACATGTGAGCCTTGGGGGAGACTCCTCAGATCCAAACCACAACTGCCTCCTACCATCTGAACTGTCTTGTCACACATCAGGCCAGGCTCATTTATTTCTAGGCTTATTGGAGTCCGTGTCCTCAGTCCTCCTACCCTAGGGCCTGCAAAACAGGCTATCATTTAATATTCCCCTAACTCTTTAAAGGCTGCTGTGTCCCCATAGATGCATAGAACAAGGCCCCACAATGACAGTTCAACCTCTCTCTAGAGTCTGCAGTCAAGGTTCTCCAGACTGAGATCTGAACCAAGGTATTCTAAACATATGCTTTCCTCAACTCTTTTTGACCCTGTGCTGGAAGAGAATTTTACCTGCTTGAGATATCTTGCCAGCCCTATTATAAGGGAAAATGAATCTGAAAGATCTTGAATACAATTCCATTTTTAGACCACTGTTGCAAACAAAACATGAATTATGTCAAAATACTTGATTACTGCCAAGTTAGAAGTGTAAGTACATTGTAACAAAACCAAAAGCAGACTGGGCAAGGTAGCACATGTCTTTAATCCCAGCACTCAAAAGGCAGAGAGGCAACTGGATCACTATCATTCAAGGCCACCCTGGTTTATATGAGGAGTTCCAGGCTGGCTAGGGGGTTATATCGCGAAACCCCCAACTCCTCCTCCCCCCAGAAAGAAAAGAAATAAGAAAAGAAAAGAGAAAGGGAAGACCAGACAGGATAGCTATGGTATGTAAATCAGGGATTTTGCTTTCTTTCTTTGACCATACATGCAAGCACAATGCATGACTTCATTAGATGACCCCAACAAGCAGGTGACAAAGGAGCCCATCTTCTGGGACAGCTCCCTGGCTCCTGGCTTCATCACCAGAAAAATTTCCCAAGGTTCAGGACAAAGCATGCTGTGCTGAATACTCCCCAAGCCCACTCCCTAAAAGTCTGACTTCAACTAATGCATAGTCTGGGTTTCACTTTTCCTGTCCTCATGGGTATCTTAGTTGCTGGACACTTTTAGTAATATCTGTGGACCAGAGTAAGCACATCGACAGCTCACTGTGCAAGTTAGGGAACCTCAAGAGCCAATCAACTTGGACTGAGAAACTTTCTGTGGCCGTGAGAGCTCCTTTCCAGTGTGGAGCCTGGTGACTGTTCCTTTCCTTTGTTTTGTTTCTGACATAAGATCTCATGTAGCCCAGGCTTCCCTTGAACCCACTCTGCAGCTGAGGATCACCTTGAACTTGATCCTACAGCCTCTAGAGTGGTGGGATTACAGGTATGCACCATCATGCTCTATTTGCATGAGTGCTGGGGCTCCTTGACTTCAGGTATGCTAGGCAAGCACCCTACTGAGCTGTATTGACAGTGGTTACCTTGAATTTCATGAGGAAGAGAAGCAGACAAGTAAGCATGACAAATGCCCCTGTGTGCCCACTGGTATGGCTCAATAGACCAGCAGAGCACCTTCAGGAACTAAGCTAGGAAAAGAGAGGCCATGGTCAGAAGTCTTGAGTTCTAGCCTCCCTTTCAACATTCTGCTCAGCAGTGCCCAACCTCAGAGGACCTCTATTGCAGTTCTACAGGGCAGTGTCAAAACACAGAGACATGGGGTATACAGAAAGGACACCTTGGTACAAGGAGATATTCAGGCTCAGGCTCAAGTCAAACACACTCCAGGACTGACTCCAGGATCCAGCGCTTGCTGCCAGTTCTTCAAGGTTCCCTCAACATCCAGGGGAAGTTAGAGCGACTATACTTCCCAACCCTGGTAGGTTCTTGACACAGGGTTCCCAGCTTCAGTGAACAACAGCCAGACTAAGGGTGACTGGCCACAGGGCGGCCATCTTACTGCCAGATATTGGAGTACAGCGCCTTGTGCCTGGTCTTGATAGTGTCTAAAAAAAAGAAAGAAAGCAGGGCTGTGCAGTTAATGCTTCAGTACGTGAATCTGCTTGAAGGTGCTAAAGTTAGGAGAACAGAGTTGATTAAATGTAGCTCATCAGAGGGTATATGTCCTGACAATGTCTGTTTACCCACAACACTGCCTTACCTAACTCCTTCCTTCGTAGCTAGCCACACAGAAATAGCAAGAAACTGTAAAATAACCCCCCTTTGCCACAGGCTTGGAGTCTGGGACCTTCTTACTTCCACTTCCCTGCCTTAGCACACCCTCAAGGAGTTGGATGGGCCTTGGTACCTCCTGTTTATGTTTGGGCCCATTACCAGGGAGGGCACTTTAGTTGAGGGGTTGAATATCATATAATCATTTTAAAACAAATCGCTTTTCCAGTGTGTGAGAGCCAGGGAGAAGGAACCAAGACCTGCCACCCACTCCTATTTAAACAAACTAATGTCACTCTGGAGGCCAAAGGGAGCCTGCTCTGCCACCCATCCCCATAGAGGCTATGGCTAAGCTTGTCACATTTGGCCTCCCTGTTGTGGGGGTGGGGTCTGGGCAACAGCGGCAGGGCAGTCCACTATCCAAATGGGGGTTGTGAGGATATCCAGGGTGCAGTTTCCCTAGCTACCCCAGGATGAGGAGGATTGAGGTGAGGTCCCATGGCCAGCACCACTCCCCATCCCCCAGACTGTCCACTGAGTCTACTCAAGAAAGACTACAAAGTACAGCTTTCTGCTGACTAGATTTAACTTCCACCTCAGTGTCTGGCACACATACAGGAAGGCCTTCTGGCATGGGGGTGGGGTCTGCATCTTCCTGTAATTCCAGTAACTCTTGAGGACCCTCTCCGCACCCTTTGGGAGGGGGAGATACGCAGTTTCTGAAATCGCTGGAAGTTGAACTGGTCACTATCAGGTTCCCAAAGAAAGGCTACTTCTAAGGAAAGGTAAACTCAGGGGCTCAGAACTCCCAGTTAGAATAGCTGGAAGGTACCAGAAGACCTGGATTGCTCTCTGGCGCCCCCATCTTGACCAATACCATTTGCAGGGAAGCCTCCTACTGGGTTCCTAAGGAGGAGCAAGAGAAGAGTGTTGAGTATTTCTGGGTGACTAAATCTCACACGGGGCCATTGGCTCCCCTATTTCTTTGCAGAAGCTTCCCAGAAATTCCTCAAACCCATGCCTGCAGGCAGGCAATGGAGCAGATCACGAGCAGAGCACTCCTGCCCTCTCTAAGATCCTGGAGTGTGGATAGAAAAAGGGTGTGTCCTGAGGGCCAGAGGGGTACGTGGGGCTCCTCTGGTTCTCTCCCAGTTGTGGCTCCCTGCCTTGGACTCAGGCACGAGGCTGATCTACTCCAGACCCCACCCTTCGGTGGATCGAGCAGCACTGGGTCCCCATAGAGTGTGGGAAGATCTAGTTCTGTGAAGAGCAGACAGAGATCAGAGGCGTGAGCTAGGAAGAAATGCCAAGAGAGAGAGGGTGTCGGCTGGAGCCGCGAGGACGCGGCTTTGGGCTTGGGGAATTTGAGAGCCGTTTCTCTTCACCGCGGCTCGGGATCGCTCGGAACTAGAGGCGCTTTCGATTTGCGCAGCTTTTGCCCAGCGATCAGCAGCACAGCACCCTCAACGGCGCGGTCCCGACATGCTGGGCGGGTTGGCTGCTTCCTGAGGGCTGAGACCCGGGAGGGAGAACAGGAAGACCCGTAAGGGATGGGGTCCTCCGTGGAGGGAGCCAGAGTAGCCCCGGAATAGGGCTTCTCCGCGAGCCTGATGGGTCCTGTGGCGTGGCGTCCTCTATGGAGTCTTCGAAGCTTTATACTATAACTGTCTTCCGGGAGGACATGAGTCGTGGCACCAGGGCAGGTTGTGTTGCCCAGGCCGTGGGTGCCTGACCCCAGATTCTGAGGGTCTGATGGAACCTTTTCCCTCCACGTCCGCCATGTCCCGGTGCCCTCGGCCCTGACTCCACCCGACCACTACCACTCCAAAATCCCTGAAATCTGTCGGGAGGTGACTCTATCACGCCAGCTTATGCTCTGGGAACTCTCCTGCTGGCCGTGGCCTTATAGGACCTCGATGTGATAATTAAGAGCACACGTGGCTAGGGCTATGTTCTAGTGGATAGAATAGAAAGGGGCCTGGAGAAGTCCACCAAAGGACTTCTCAGCTGGGACGATTCTAGGGGTGGGTACGGGCGGATGGAGAGCTTTGTAACAAACGATTGTAGTAGCTAAGGCAAAACCTGTGCTTGGACAGTCCCTGGGTATCATTTTCAGGACAAGAACGCACCTCAGAACACCCCGCCCCAACCCCTCCACACACACAAGAGGCGCCCATAAACGAGGATCCCTGTAGTAAATGAAGCATCCAGGATCGGGGAGCAACCCCAGCTCTGGGAACAGAGAAATCGGTGCCCCAGACCGGTCCGGCTCACGTCTTTGGCCCGGGACTGTCGCGGTCAGTGCAGGGAGGTCTCTAGGATGGTAAATAGCTCCCGGACCATCTCTCCCGCTGCCCTTGGGCACTGCTGCTCAGCAGAAGTCCAGAGCCTAGACTGCGTCCACAATTCTTGCCGTCATCCGGATTTGGGGTTGCCCTCCTATTCACCACTCCTAATCTGATAATTGAACTCCTGTTCGGGTTCGGAGCCTCTCCTAGCTCGCCCTTCTCTCTGAGTAGGGAACTGAGAACTTGCACCGGCACAGGGCGAAAAGTGCATCCCCAGAAAGTGCAGGACCCGTGTACCCAGAATGGGCAAGGTCTCCAAGGAAATGTCCTCAGGCCAGACCATCTACTCCAGCCGCGTTCAGGTTAACTGAATGCAGTCCCTGCCCTTGATCTTGCAGGGCTGAGACTAGGGCGGTGGGCACGCTGGGCGCTCAGACCTGCACGGCCTTGGCAGCCCAACCCCACGTCCTTTGATCGGCCTTATTCATTCCAGCTGCGCTCTATTTGTCTGTCATTTTCCCCTTTTCCTCCAGAATCATTATTTATGGCAGAAAAATAAAAGGTGCTCCCTGGAAAGAACCGAGGCAAGGAGTAAATTTCTGAGAAACAAGAGAGTGAATGTGTTTCCTTTTAAAGGTCACCAAAAAGGAGGGGAGGGGAAGAGGGGAAGAGAGGGGAGGGGAAGGTGGGAGGATGAGGGTCTGATCAGTGCTTCCTGGAACTCATTACGGGAGGGCATTAACTAATCACTAGATCAGAGCAACGAAAAAGCAAATATTTTTTAAAATAACCGAAGGTAATTATAACCCTGTTGTTGACACTAACGATTAATAATTGATCAGGAGTTACACACAATAAATTGTCAATTTATCTCCTCATAAAATATGCTTGCTAGTGTAGCTGGGTTTCCTCCCTTGGGCATGTCCTACGAAGATCCACTCCGCATGTACATGCTGCCTGTATCCCATGGTCAATCCTAGAAGAATGTTAGACTCAACTTCTTTTTAGCTCCAAATAAAACAAAATTAGGTTGGGGCACCTTTTGAAAGCCCTTTCCTTATGAGCTCGGGGCCAGATTTAAACAAACAAGCATTTTTCCTCCTCGTTCTACCTGGGATTCCAAGAGAACAGACAGGGTGTTTCATAACTGTTTTAGCAGTATTATCAGTATTGTCTTCCCAAATAATGTCTTCATTTTTCTTAGAAAAGACAGCACTCTACCCACTTCCGGAACTGAGAGCCAGTTCTTTGCTGGGAGTTAGAAGGAGAAAGAACTGTTTGGAGAGACTGCAAAAAGTACTGGTGAAGGCACATAGTAAACTTACAAATGGTGGCATTTGACCCTTTACAAGTTGGGGTTAGCTGGGTTTTCTCCTTCACTTAGCAGTGGCTGAGGTCTGTATTAGCCAGTAGGCTGGAAACATTTTCATAATGACCAATAGGAAGGGGGAAATTATATTGTCATAGATTAATTCTCCTTAAAGTAAGCCTTTAAAATATTGGTAGGGATTTGTCACTTGCATAAAGGTTTGAGACTACATCAAAGGGCCGTGTCCCCCGTGGGATCTGTGGAAATTTAAATGATGTTAACAGAACATTCACATGGGGCAGACAGCTGTGTGTTGCTTCCAAGATCCACTTGGGTTAACATCCTTGAAATGCCATTTTCATAAAAGCTGTTTTAAAATATATTTAATATATCTATAGATTTAATTTGGGGGTCTAAGTGAATGTTTTCTTCAGATCTTGATGGGCTGCTTAACTGAAAATTTTAAATGGCGACATGATTTGTATGTGACTAATTGGAGTGAATTTTGTAACAATTCGGTGCATTTAAAGTTAAAATTTAAAAAAACCTTTTCTGACTCCGTAAATTGATTTGAAGTGATTTATTTAAAAAGACTAATGTCTCTGAAACTACTCTCGTGGTGCTAGTTTAGTAGTTTCAAGAGGGCATGCTTTGCCTTTAGCCTCCTTTGTAAATATTCCAAAAGTCACTGTACTTGACCCTAGAAAGCTTGACACTTTGGTGCCATCCAGTAAGTCTGGACCAGGGGGTCTACAGCGTTCAGGTCCACCCACATCCGCAGTCCTCTCTCCCTATGCAGTTCTAGTCTTTCTCCCACCCCCAGAAGGAGTGCAAGAGGGTGCTTGGGAGACTCACCCCAACCCCTGCTAGGCTGCTGGTTGTTCCTGTCCCCTTATTCTCTGTTCCCTGCCCCTCCTGACTCTCAGACAAAGGTGGGTGAAGTTCTTTTCAAGTTTCAAAGGCAGTTGCTAGGCAGCTCTGCTGAGACAATAACTCTTTTATTGGGAACAAATGTTGACATTTGACGGGCGCAGGAGGCAGCACCCGAGCCGGCCGCCCGGCAAGCGCCCCCCGGTGCTCTCGGCAGTGCCCGGGCCCCCAGGCCCACCTGAGATTAAAGCGCACATTCGGATAAATCAGCCCTAATGAAACCCGGTCTGTGGAAGGCCTTCTGCACTTCTGGCTGTCGTGGCCAGACTATGCGAGCGGGGGCCCAATAGTCAGCAGCGCGCCCGGGCATGCAGGCAGTCTGCAACCCAGTGTGTCTGCCCTGCCTGAGCTCCGTGGGGCTCATTTCTCCACGGAAGTCACTTCTCTACATGGGGATTCTCATTCTCATTAATATTCATGTCCCCTCTCTCTCATCACTTTACGTTTCTAAAAAAAGAAAAAGTCCCCTAAACAAACTTGCAATTTTAAGTTCCTCGTGCTTATTTAAAAATCAAGTTTTCTGGTAAGATATTCAGGTCGGGAGGAAGGTGGATAAGCTATGGAAATCTCTGATAATTTGTTAGGCATATAAACATCAAAGCAGATCCATTAGCTTTGGCTAATCTCCTGAGGCCTCCAAGATGTCACTGAGAGAAACAGAGAAACATGCTAGTCCTCTGGAAAGGGCTGGGGGTCTGGAGGCAGTCCAGGTAAGAAAAATTTCCCGAGATCCACTTTGGCCACTATACCAGCTTTCTAACTCTGGGCACATGCAGGAAGGACACTTGGAGCTTGGGATTTTCCCCAGTCACACTGTAGCCAAACTTCTGCCTTACATGGTATCTGTTCATTAGAGTGATCTTGGGCATTTTGTTTGTTAGATATTGTTAATTTTCATACTTTCTCCTAAAATTTTCAAAAGATTCAAGACACATTACATGTGACAGAGATGCTGTCACTCTGCCCTTTCAGTTCCCTGCTGATTTATGAACATGGCTGACACCAATAAGGAAGGGCCGTTTGTTACTGCCCTGCCTGTACTGCAGCAAAAAGTAGATCTGGAAGGAGAGATGGTTATCTCTGCAAATCCTAAGAAACTGAAACAAACAACAAACAAACAAACAAACAAAGTACCCTCTGACTCCCAAGCCCAGGAATCTCCCAGACTAGCAAGGGTCTCTGGTGTGTGTGTGTGTGTGTGTGTGTGTGTGTGTGTGTGTGTGTATCTCAATAATCTTCTCTTTTGGCCCTAAGAGCTCAGCTCAGAACATCTCCATTCCCATCCCCAGGGAGGCAGGAAGGAGAGAAAAGTATCTCATACTCCGAAACCGACTTTAGATCTGAGCTCTGAGTGCCCGTGCATTTCAAACCAATCCCTAAAGCCCAAGCAGCCTTCATTTTCCCCCTCCATAGGCACTGACTTAGTTCCTTCCCAGACCAGCCTGCAGGGAATTTGCTTCAAGTACCTAAGATGACTTTCCAATACCCTTTCTAACAAGACCCCAGCAAGAGGCCACTAATTTCTATGGCACAAAAAGCCACTGGAGAGAGATCCTTTTGTCAATATCAACTGGCCTACAATTTCCCATCCTCAGCCACATCAGCCTATCGGAGCTGGCAGATGTTTAGACAAGATTTTATAAATCGTTCAATCTCAGCCCATAATGAACCCCAACTGACCATTCCACAGCAGCCCAAAGCACCAGAGACCTCCCCCGCTGGGCTCCAATAACACTCCCCTGCCGCACTGTTATTAATCATGGGATGAAATAGGTGAGCCTCTTGAAAAATAAGTGCATGATTGATTAAAGGGCAATCTAAGGAGCCATTATTCTTGCTTTATAAACGTAAGCTATATTCACTCAATTTATCTTTGCAGAGGAAATAAATGATTGTTCGTTTCTTCACAGAAATTTTATTATATGGGTATCTACATAATTTGAGAAAAGCTGAAGTGACAGAGTGGTTGTTTTATGATACTAATCAAAGGGGCTGGGTTATTTGGCTGCAAATTCCAGGCTGGTCCTGTAATTAGGAGGTGAGCAGACAATAAAGAGACAATGTCTGAGGATGTTTAAACTTTTCTTTTCCCTGAGGGTAAGGGTAAGCAGAGTGCCACAGTAAAGAATCTACTTCCCGCCCCCTCCTGTTAGTGGGAGCTAAAAGAAAGAAAAAGTAAAGGGTGCTTCAATAAATGTGCAAGATCTGTCAGTTGAGATACTGCAGGCAGAGGGAAACAAGTGTTCCCATCAGTCATTTCTTGTAGGAGGACTCTCCAGTATCAGTGGGAGGACCCTTCTCCAGCACCACAAAAGAAGATAAAATGCAGAGAGGTGGCATATCCTTTTATTTTTCCATGTTTTAAAAATTTACACTAAGAAGGGATTTGCATATTCAGAGAACAAAAACCTGGATTACTTTCTCGCAACACATTTGTATGTAAATAAACTAGAACCATAGGCATCTCCTTGTTGTACATTAATCTCTCTCTCAGGTCTGCAATTTTCAAATAAGCTCAAGAAGGAAGTTTATTTCACTGGGCTCTTCACTTAAAAGGTGAGTGAGCTAGGATCACCTTTGGGGCAGGAACCAGGGCCACCACTGGAGCTTTTACCCAAATGGGTCTCCAGTAAAAATGAGCCCCGAACACCATTTTCCTGTAGGTGCATCTGTTTTTATTTACAGTTTAAGATATAAATTAGTAGAGAATTCATGTTAAACAACCAACAGTGATTGTATAACCAGCAATGTTCAAATAAAAACCAGGCAGAATTTATTTACAAAAGTTTTAGATTTCATTGCAATACAACTTGCATAAATTACTAGAAGCTTTATATCATTATAAAAATAAATATCAAATTTGTTTCCACTTCTGAAGGACTCACGTTCTTCAATCACCTTAGTTCTACCGTGTACATTTTTTTTTTACAAATAAATTTTACAGCAAGTTCTATCACACCTATAGAATATATACCGTGGCAACGAAGGGATGAGGGTATCCTGAGAAAAAACAGATTGTTTCCAAAAGTCACACAAACATAGGGAACCTATACTATGCCAACAAGTTCTCATATGCCCAAACAGCGTGTGTCCAGTCCTTAGAGCCTGTGGGTTGGCAGTGCAGTGCGCATCCTCTTAGACAGTGGCACAAAATGTGGTCCGGATTTCCACATCTGGGGTTTGTATCTGTGTATTTATGAGCTTGGGAAGGGAGAATGGCCTCCTGACTTTTTTTCCAAAGCAATTGTGACACCTACCTGTGGACCAAGGAAAAGACCAAATCATCCCAAATTCTTCAGTTCCACATCAACACATCACAACACACAAGCTTGCATCTACTAGCTCTGCCTCTTTGCCATCTTCAGTGGCTAGAACTAGCAATGTTGTCTAGTTGTAAATTTCTGTAACAGCTACAGAGTCCACTGTGTCCGTTTGGATACTGGACACCAAGTAGCAGGCCCATGAAAGACCAGGCCTGCTGGTGTCTCTTTAATCTTATTCTGAAAACAATATCCATTACAGGTTTTAGCACAACGCACTCATCAGACAAGGTGTCCTTTATGTGTCTAAAACAGTTTTGAAGCACACAGAGATGCCCAAAATTTTTAAACCACCATCATCAACCAATAGAAGAGTGGTAGTGTGTGTGTGTGTGTGTGTGTGTGTGTGTGTGTATTCTGATTAGAGAAATGATTCTCCAAAGCAGAACTTGAACAGAAAAGAAAAAACAAACAAACACAAACTATAACACAGAAGGCAAAGAGGCCAGAAGAAACCCACACTATTCTCCAGCCCAAAGAGGCAAAACCACACCACACTACGGGGTCAGGGCTTGGAGCTGGAAGATGCAGAGGGAACCCACTTACTTGCACTGCTGAGCTTGGCCCTCCTATAGGTAGGGCTGGATGCCTGCACCAACAACTGCACAGCCCTCACTGGCATCTGTCAGGGGAGGGGCAGTTAGTGAGGACAGGCTACAGCCCCTGGCAGCTAAGCACCTACCAGCTCTTATCCCTGCAAGGGACACACATTCCCAGGGAATCTAAGATCCATTTTACTTATGCTCCCTCCTTCTCCTTCCTTTCTTTCTCTCCTTGAGCCTCAGTCTCAGGGATGCAGAGTTAGGAACAATGGAGGTAGTGTAAGAAAATTAGGCCTCCGAGAGTTCCCGAGAACCTATGCTTCCCTTAAGCCAAAGGCAGATAGAATCCCACTAAGCTCCACTTTTAACCAACACCACAGAAGAAAGACTACACCCACCAGGGAGACAAGCACGGATCGCACTTCCTGCCAATAAGTTTGCCAAAAGAAAATAGTTACGATGATAATATTAACAGTAAATTAAATAAAGAGTAAATAAAGCAGGATAGACCTAAAAAAGAGGGTTAGCCCCTTTTGCCTTCACTCTTCAACCGGCCTCCCCACACTGGCCTCCCAAATTCTGGGTCTGACAAGAGGCTAAGTTTGTCCAAAGGTCTCACACTCCCGGCGCCCTTTCCCAGGTTTCTAGCTAGTTCTCACTCACCAGGATCCCTCCCCTCGGGCCTCAGGCTGCCTACCTTTCTTGGGCTCGTAGCCGCCGCCCGGAGGCCTGTAGTGGGACTCCAGCGAATGCGAGCCCGCCTTGCCCGCGTCGCTGGCCGCCTTGGGCACGGCGTGCAGTGTCTCGCCTGGTGATGAGGCCGCAGTATTGTACCTCAGAAGGCCCTGGCCCTGCAGCGCTGCGTTTAAGTTCCCGTAGTTTGTGTAGTTGCCATAGAAAGGGGACGTGTAATAGAGGTGGCGGCCCAGCAGCGGCGAAGCAGAGTAGGGCGAGCCTCCCGGAGGGGCCCCAGATGAGGCAGGCGCGGCGGCAGCGGGCAGCCCCGGAGGCCCGCAACCCGGGCCCAAGCTTGGTTGCTTGAGGTCCGACGTGGCTATCTCGGCCAGCGACCAAAGCTTGGGCTTGCTGGCGGGCGGCGGCGCTCCAGGAGACGTCCGGCTGCCTAGGGGCGTCTTGCCACCGCTGCCACCGCGCGGCGCGGCTTCGGGCGCCGGGCTCAGCAGGGGTGCCTCCACGCCGGTGAGAGGCGAGGAAGTTACGGGCTTGGGCGGCGCCAGGTCCCGTTCGCACTCGTCTTCGTCGTCCTCCTCATCCTCCAGGTCCTCAAACTTGTCCTTACACTCCGAACCCGATTCGCACAAGGGATCCCCGGCGCGGCAGGGCAATTTCTCCCCATCTGACTCCGCCGAGCACGAGTGGTCCGTGAGCGAGTCGACGTGTAGACTGATCCCTGCAGGGATGCGAGTACGGTGGGCGGAAAGCTGGGCCAGCGGGACACCCGCACCCCCATCCTCCCAACGTTCAGCACCAGCTTCCCCATGACCCCGCACCTCGCCCCATGAAACGCGGCCCAGCATCTCTGCAGAGCCCGGGAATTCTCCAAATCCGTTTTCTAGGCCCGGGCCCCGCGTGACAGGTGCTTAGTGTCTGCCCCAACCACAGCCCGCCTGGGAAGAAAGCTCCCTGAACCTTTGCACCGACCGCTGCCCCTGCTCACCTTCGTCTTCCGCCGAGGTCTCTGTGCCGTCCTGAGCCTTGTCCGGACTCTCCTCTTTGCTTCTGGAAGCATCTCCCTCGTCCTCGTCCTCATCTTCGCTTTTGTTCCTCGGGGCCCAGGTCATTTTGTTCTCCTTCTTGAGGCGCCGGCGCGCGTTGGCGAACCAGGTGGAAACCTGTGTGAGGGTCATCTTCGTGATAATGGCCAGCATGATCTTCTCTCCCTTGGTGGGGTACGGGTTCTTGCGGTGTTCGTTGAGCCAGGCTTTCAGTGTGGCAGTGGCGTCCCGCGTGGCGTTCTTGCGGTATGCCGGGTCATTGAGCTGATATGGGTAGGCCGCGCTGCCATATGGGTGATAGCTGATGGCTCCAGTCATTCCGGTGGTGTGCGTGTCGTATGGCGAGCCCTGGGAACCCACAACAGCCTGTGAGTGGAGGGTGCATGGGCCCCTCAAGCGTCACCCCCAAGGCGACCCTCCGTCGGCCCCCTGCTGCCTTTCCTGCTAGGCTTCTCTGGGTTGGAAACCCTTCTTCAGCCAGAGAGCCACAGAAATACAAGGCTAGCTGTTGGAAAACAAAACTATTGCCGTTTGAATCTAGGATTTTGTTTTAACACCTTACTTTTTCTAAAACGACATAGTTTCCCGAGTAGCGCGAACAATGTCTGCAAACATATTCTTTGGATAGTCCCGCACTTTTGCAAGTAGTTTCATTATATCTAAATTTCATCAGAGGCTTCCTGCGATGCTCCCTCCCTCCCTTTCCCTCTTTATGTAGCTTTAAAAAAATACTTCGGAACCCCACTCCGCTCTTCAGCCTCTAAAGCAGAGTAAATCCAATTTGCAACTCAGAAGCCAGTCAGCGTTTCCAACTCTTCAACTACGTAGTAATTAGCATTTTAATTCATCCTTTAACGTTTAACTATGAGACGTTTGTAACCTTCTACCAAGGCCTGGTTCCTACCCAGGGAATTCCACCTAGAGCAGACCCCCTCCCCCCATACACGATGTCTTCACACGCCCCCAAAACTGCCTCGACCCGCTCCGGCGGGACCCATTCTCAGGACTCAGAGATGCTCAGGGAGATCCCGGGTCTCTGAAGCTGGAGCCCATAGGCCAAATACGAACTCTGGCAGCACTTAGCGGGTCCCAAACCCGTTAACACATTATTTTTTTTTCCCTGAAAGCCGGGTCGGCGAAAC
Source organism: Rhynchomys soricoides (assembly GCA_019843965.1). Taxonomy (NCBI): domain Eukaryota; kingdom Metazoa; phylum Chordata; class Mammalia; order Rodentia; family Muridae; genus Rhynchomys; species Rhynchomys soricoides. The sequence goes on along the minus strand of JADRCH010000154.1, from coordinate 358,669 downwards.
TGAAAAAGGCCAAGACTAAAGAGCTTCGGTCTCGGTGTAGGGCTGCAGCCAGAGGTTCGGTCCCCCCACACACACCTCCCAACCCCCGTGACCCCGCCACTACCAGTCTGGCCAAGAAACCCAAACCTTGCGGCATTGGCTCTAGAGGCCTGGACAGCGGCGGCCTTCCCCCTGGAACCATGCGGAGAGCTGCCGACCTATTCCGCAACCCAGCAATGCACACGAGCGGGTTAGAGATAACTCGTGGCCCTGGCACGGGTAGAGTAGCACTTCGCACGAGCTCAAGGGAAATCAGCCTACGAGCTGTGCGAGTCAGTCCCGTCCGTCCCTTGTTTGTGCGGCAGCGGGTGCTGGTGACTTTAGAGCCGCCGCCCGCGTCGGGTTCTCAGCGCCCGGCTCAACCCACGCCCCGGTCCCGGTCTCCCCAGCCCCCACCCCGAAGCGGTTACCATGTAGGACGGGAAGCCAGCAGCGGCGGCGGCGGCAGCGTCGGCCGAGTACTGCAGCGGGCTGCCGAAGCCGGTTGCCGCCTGCGCTGTGAAGGCCGCCGAGCCGGGGTACGGGCTGAACGCGGAGCCCGACGCCGAGCGCGCCAGCTCCTCGCTGCGCGGCGCCGCCAGCGCAGACGCTCCGTACGCGGGGCACGAGTAGAGCGCCAGCGAGCCGGGCGCTTGGTACAGGTAGCCCTGAGGGTAGGACATGGTGGGCGCAGGGCGCGGGGCCCGCGTCACACGGAGCAGAGGGCAGCGCGCGCGGCGCCCTCCATCCACGCCCGGCCGGGGCGCACCGGGGCCGCGGGCCGGGGCAGGCTGGGCTGGTGGGCGCTAGGCTGGGCGCGGGGCTGGCGGATCGGCGGGGAGGCGGCAGCGGCAGCGCGGAGCCGGTGGGCGCAGCCGCGCGCCAGGCCGGCGGTCGGGATTTGGGGGAGTCTGCAGTCTGGAGTGAGGAGTTGAGGAAGGAGCGCTCGAGTTTCCGAGGGACATTGGAACGCCGAGCTGTCCGTCACACCCTCATCTGCATATTCTGGTGCCCGCCCCTCCCCTGCTCCGCCCGCCGCCGAGGCCCCGCAGAGGCCGGGGGAGGGGCAGAGAGCGGAGGGGAGGGAAGTGGAGGGGATGGCGGAGGAGTGGCAGCCAGAGGCTGGAGGGAGGGACGTGCAGGCTTTTGTCGCGCAGCCGCCTCTCTCCGCTCCCGCCCCGGCCCGCAGCCTACAGCGGTAACGCCTGGCCTGGCCAAACTGGGCGTAGCGCTCACCCCCTCCCACTGGCACGTCTTCCCAGCCACTTCCGCGCACCGTGCCGCCGGCTCCCGCCTCGGCCCAGCCACCTTTCTCCCTCCTGGGGCCCCATCCGGGCACTGCCTGCGCTCTTGCTTGCCTAGCACTGGTCAGCAAAGGCCTCCTGCAGTCGGGCCAGGTCTGATCCACCTGGGGAACGTACGGATCGGGCATCCCTCGTCACCCTGAAGATAGCGGCCCAGGTCGCATCCCGTGTCCTGTGCAGACACGGCAGGGAGCTGGAGGGCAGTGTGGAGACACCTGCAGAGTTGCTGGGCATCCCACTCCTACAGTCCTCTGTCCTCCAGGCCGAGGCTGCCTGCGTGGCCATGCGCCCGGTCTCCTGCTTCTGGCGCCTGGGCCGCCAACCATCCACCCGGAATCTGAGCGTTTCGGTTTGAAGCTGTGGGAGGCCCCGAGGTGAGGCTTCTGCCCAAGTCCACAGAGAAGATTCCAGGCCTTGTTAGAAACATCATGTCTGTTAACGTCCGGAACATGTCAGTGAGTGACTCGCTTCAACAAACGCCATTCTGGCCCCCAAAGAGTTTTTGTTTTCTTTTGTTAAGTTGAATGTGTGTTCGAATTTGGGGGAGGCTCCTGCCAGCAGAACTGACTGACTTTGCTAGAGTATCCACTGCCACTTCTCGAAGGGACATGGGCCAGCTGGTGAAGTGTCGCAGTCGTGATGTGGTTCAGGTAACCTGAGATCCAGGAGTTGACTCGCGGGTCCCTCGGGCCATTAGTACCCAGCCCCTAAACTTTCTCGCCCGCACCTGCTCCCTTTCGCCAAGTGAGGGGGGTCAGTGGCCAGGGAGGGCACTGGTACACTGGATGTGAAGGAGCGTCAGTGGGGGGCGCTTGGGACTCGTAGGGGTCAGGTGTGATCCGGCCCGGGAGGGGGCGCCAGCCCAACAGGTGTCTCCTTGGAGCGTTCTAAGGTAGAGCACGAGGACGCTGCGGGCTGGGGCGTGGGCCTGAGCTCAGATCTGCAGCCATTCTATCCACGGTGGGCTCTGAAGCTAGTAGAGGGCGGCAGAGTTCTCTCGCGTGCGAGCGCCTGGCTTCTGCGTAGGCCTGGGCTGTGGCGCTCCAGCAGCAGCCAGATCTATGACACCCAACGAATGCTGTAGTCAGCCAGGCAGTCCCAGGGAACCAGGACTCAATTGTAGTGATGAACTGGAGATTATTTTTTTCCGGGTCCTTGGCTGGCGGACAGACAGACAGGCAAGTTTATCACTTTTGGTAGTACTTTCCAGGCACTCTACTCAAACACTGCCAACCACCATAACCCTCCCCTCACTTTCCCTTGCAGACCTCCTGAGCCCCTTTCAGCAGTCTCAGTGCATATGCACAGCCCACTTCTCATTATACCCTGAGCTACTACTGCCTAGCATCTACAGTGCAGTCCCTGGGTGGGGCATCTCCATGGAGGGGGGAGGGAAAGGGGAGGGAAGGGAAGAGGTCATCACCTTAGCACCCTAGTACAGGGCAACTGGGTGGAGCCAAATCAGTTTATTCAGACATTTTTGTTTTCATGGGAAGGGATTCTTTTGGAAAGGGGCCCTCCATGAGATCTTATGTACTGGATAAGAAACAACCACAGATCAGACTGAGGCTCTTAGCTTCCAATTAGATTTGTTTCAGGCTTTTTTTTTTTTTTTTTTATCTAGTTTTTACCTAGGGAATGATTGTCCAGATCTTAATCTTTTCTAAAGATTAGTTTCCTGCCCTGGTTTCCATTTCAATGAGGTTTGTCCTACCTTTTCCTTCTGACCTATGCCAGGTATTGAGGAGAAAGCAGCATGCTTATGGTGTGTGTGTATGTATAAGTATGTATATATGTATGCACATATATGCATATGTGTGCACACACACACACATATATATCAGGAGAATGGAGCAAGTCCTTGTGCCTATATCAGCTGATTAAGACATTAATTAACTACATAACCAGACAAGTGTGCTTGACTTTGGAGGGTCTCCTCCTGCCCACGGGCATCAAGTGCAACCCTATTATTGCTTGGCACAGCCCATCTAGACCAAGACTCCCTGTATTTCTTCCATGAATTATCTCTCACCGAAATCTAAAATGTCCATACTGCTGCTGCCTGTTACTAATAAAAACAGCCTATCTTGTGCAATTAAAGTAGAATCTGACTACATGCCACTTTTATTGGTGGTGACTGTGGCAAATTAAAATGCCTATACAGGGACATTAACTCCTGAGTTCCCATTGTTATTGGGGCATTTAATAAACTCTGTTTTACATGAATGCTCTCAAACTCTGAAAAAGCCTGTTTTTCTTCTCTTAGGTTAAAGTTGCCTTGATCTTTAAAAAACACCGTCACCACCACCACCACCAACAACAAAAATCAATGAGGAAAATTTACTTTCCAAGTGTAAAGCCTGGGCAGACAATCTTCACTGCTACTGGGGTGACAGGGTTACCTCAAACTGCTCTTGGTTTCCAGTTTCAAAAGAGGCCTGGATGTTGTGCTTCAGGGTAGGAGGGGAGTTCAGATGTACCAGTCTCTTAGGAATCCTGGTGCTTGGCTCCTCTTTCTCCAGCTACATACATAGAGTGCACAATGTATGATGCATAGTGAAATCGGGTGACTGCTTAGAAAGCGGTCTCTTGTGATGGTTACCCAGGCTATGGGTACTTGCTGTGGACCCTCCCTCGCGAATGTAGTGGAGTTAAAAACAAACCATGTTACTATGGCCTTCACGCAAGCAGAGGTCGAAATATTTAGGGTTGGCCCTGGCTAGCGACTCTTTCAAGCTGCCCCCGTTCTCTGTGAAGGCCACTGGCGGGTCAAATATTAAGACCAGGAATGGAGGGTCTTTCTGGGTACGAAACTGGTTTTGAAGGCCCAGGCACTGTCCTGACACTGTCCAGTCCCCATGGCTTTCAGAAGGCGACGAAGGCTAAAGTCGCGCGGCGGGCGGCGAGGGGGCGCTGTGGCCCGCGCCTGCAGGCTCAGGCCCAGCTACGGAAACCTGGTGCTGCCACCGTGCCACAGACGCGTGGCTGACGTCCCGCCAGTGACTAGATCTCTCTCTTTCCACGCCTGTTTTATTCGGGAAGGAAGGAAAACAATAATACCAGGGCATTTCAATAAAGCTACAGCTCTCATGACTATTCTGTTTCAACTCTGGCCTCCGTGGCTTATTTAAGTTTGGGGTCGGAAATAAGCTGCCACTTTAATGCGTGCAGATATTTTTTATCTTAAATAAAACGAAGCATTCACTTTTAAAGTTGATTTACTTTTACGAAGGAAATTTAAAATATAAGTAATTTTCAACGTATCAAGACATATTCTATTATATTAGCAGACAGGACTTTCTGGCATGTTCATGTCCATGTCGTTGCGCATCAAGACAGAGAGGAGAGATGAAGACAAGCTTTGCTTCTTTTTTCTTTAAGTTTCGTTTTTGTTTTATTTTGTTTTAAAGATTTTCAGTGCACCAACTTTATTCCACATGTAAAGGAAGTCTTCCTCAGGTTTACATTGTATTGGGACTGCACGAATATTTCTAGTTTCTAAAGCTTACGCGCTTTCCAGGAGAGCGCACAAGCAGGACAGTCCTCTAAAGGTGAGGGAGTCTTTGATGCCCACATCCTGGAAAGAAAAGTCTGGGCCCCATCTGGGGTTCTCAAACATGCCTGCGAGGCCTGGCCTCCTTGGCGGGCACCAAGGTGGCTGGCTGCCTCTGCGGAGCCTGGATAGGCTTTCGGTCCAGAGCTGGGGTTGGGGGAGGGGGGCGCACTGTTTTTTTTTTCCTCTCAAAGGTCGAGAATTCCACTAACTAGTGCTTTCTCCTTTAATTCTCCTGGCTCCCTCATTCCAGGTCCTAGTCAGCCCTCAACTCAGCTAACTAGTCTTTTCTGGTTTTCGTTAGTGGGAAGCATGAGTTTCCATTCTCTGGTAGAAGCCCTGCTTCAGCCAGGTTTCCCGACGTTTCTCTCCTGCACCGAGTTTGGACAATTCTACACATCTGGCCATTTGGTCGCTGTTCTCACCCCTATCTGGTGTAGTGCTTCTGTCGCTCCTTTTCTCCTTTTCTCCGCTCTCGTCTCCCAACTGCGATCCTGCCGCCTGCGGTCCACCCGTGTCCTGGGAAAGGCGTCCACAACACCCGGCCCAGGGTTTTGCGCTCAGCCAGGAGGTGGCCGCTCTGGCCCGATCCGGGAGTCCGCGGCGCCGCCAGGAGGGAGCGCAGTGCGCGCGGCTTGAGAGCCCGGCAAAGACTGGACTAGGGACGTTGCCTTCCCCGGGACTGTGCTAGTTTGCGGTCCCAGAACCTGTGAGGGAGTTAAAAGTGGACCCATTTCAGCACCGGCTGAGAGCAGCTAAGCAACTTCACAGCCGGCTCCCCCGGGGGCCCCCATCCCCCGCACTGCAGACTGCAGCTCCCCGACCTATAGGAGCTGAGCTCGGGTTCCTAGGACTTGCTTACTCTTGGTCTTGGAAGACGCATTCCCCGAACCCTCGGTAGCAGCTCTGGGCTCTTCGGTCAGGTTTGCAGCCGCCAGAACCTGCCTTTTAAGCCTGGCTCCAGTAGCAACTGCAAACCTGCCTGAGCCTAGGAGGAGCCTTTGCTAGAAGAAAAGCGAGGCAAGAAAACCGCCCTTCTCTAAGTCTTTCTCCAAGAACGCAGGTCCTGCAGTCTGCATGGGGCTGGGCTTAATTTCCACCTGCCATTTCTCACTGGTATGTCCAAACAAACTCTCCAGGACATAGTCTAGGCTGCAGGTAACCATGAACACCATTTTCTTACCCTCTCTCAGAATGCTCTTACATACCCGGAATCATACTGTAAGGAATGTTATAATTTTTAAGAAAAAGGAGGAATGTGGAGAGGGAGGGAGAGAGGAGACAAGGCAGGGAATGCAGATTCTTTTAAAATGGATACATCTAAATTTAAAATAAAACACATTGGGAGAAAGGTGTTGGTGCTGGTACAGGGTGGGCAAGGATGCAATCACGGATTCTGGAGACACATTGGAGGGGAAATGTGCACACCTCCACACCTTGAAGAACCTGAAAATGACTGGATCCACTGTGCAAGGGAAGGCCTCCAGTCAAAGAGATGCACTTCGTGCCCCCACCTCAGAACTCCAAGCAAGACCCAGGGCAGAAGGTACCCCAAACGTCTGGACTGTCACAGCTAAAATTGCTTCAAAGAATTGAATGGGAGGGGCATTTGGTCACACCTGAAAAATCCAGAGGTAAGAGCTGCTGTCCGCCCACCTCACTGCACACTACATAGAAAATGCCACATGGGTGCTGGGGAGACTGGCACAGAGTAGCAGACCTGAGACCTCCCAGTGGATGGCACAAACTGTTGCCCCTGTAGAAGCTGCTCAGGTCAGCAGGAGACTGGAGAACAAGGGAGGAGGACAGAGAGGGAATTTAAAGCCAAGCGCAGTATTTTGTGCTTCCAGACAGAGCAAGAGGACCTTGAAGGACCTTCTGTACCCTGCTTCAGGCATGAGATACCTGTGCAGGGCTCAGCTCTGTCAGTAGGGTCTGTCCTGAAAGACACTCCTGGAATGGGTAAGTAAACATTGCAGGAACCTAGCAACTCTTAGCAGGGAAGGGCTGTTGCATGTCATTGCTCTGCACTTTTCTTTTGTGTGAGCTATTTTATGTTTCTGAAATATTTACAATTAGGCACTAACCTTACAAAGGAGCACCCTGGTGTGGAAGTATAATGCACTTCTTAAGGGAGGAGGATGCTTGACTTAAAAAAAAAAACCTCTCTTAAACATTTTAATTCTGTATCTCTCTTTATAATAAATACAGACTCAATATGAGTTTGCAGTTTAACCTTTAAAACAAATGACATCTGTGTGTGTCTTTGGTGGGGTTGTTTGAAACATGGGAGAGACCTAGGCAAGGAGTTTTCCTTACAGGAAGTGTGGGATGTGGACCTACTCTGATCAGAACTGTATACACAGGAATTCTGTAGGCCATAGATTCTTCAAGAAGAGGTCTAAATGCAGGCAGGACACCTTCACACTTCTGCAGGAAGTGGCTTGCTTCTCCTCTGCATGGGATTCTCACACCAGCACCACAGTGAACGTGAATGTATTTTAGAGAATTCAGATACCAATTAGAGAGGGGGGATATCAGGAGATAGGAAGCCGGGGAAGAGCCTGCTGAGGGAGCAGATGCTTTAAAGGAACAGAGAGGCAGAAGCAGGAAGGAGGGTTTTCCTCCTACTGCAGACTTTCCCAGATGGCCTCTCTTTCCAAGACTGGAACACAGAGCTTTTCTAGAAACTGGCTGCAGACTCTGTCCACTTGTCCTGGCTGCCGCCAGAGGAATACGGTATTTGTAGACCCAAGTCACCATAAAGCCCTTACACTGGGAGAGAAGCCCTTTACCATGGTCTTTCCATATAACCTGCTACAGAGGCAGTGAGGAGAGCAATATGTTTCCAAGGCTTCCCTTTGTTCCATGGTTCAAACCTGATGCGTCTGAAGCCTTGGGTTACTGCTAACACTGTCTGTACCCTCCTGTCCACAGCAGGGCTTCTTCTACTGGCTACTGCCTTCAGTCAAGCTTTCTAGTTCTCAGGAGTTTCCAGGGGCAATGTTACCATCAACAGGTAACTTGCTCCGTGCTCACTCACTTCTTCTCCGTGCTTCTTGCTCCGTGGCTCACTTCTCTTTCTGCCACTGCCTTTATGCTTAGGTACTAGACAAGCATTGATTAAATGAATGCACATATGAGGGATAAATGTCTGGCTCTTCGCTGGTCATTTCTGGAAGGCATTAGGGTGGGTATGGGGCATGGAGGAAAGAAACAACCATGTAGATGTTTCTTTTAGATGCTGACCCCCAGCCCCACTTGCACTTGACTATGTGGCCAGTCCAAGTCCAGTCCTACTCCCTCATAGCAGCTTGGGTTTCTGAGAATACAGTAAGATCAGCCTGGAAAACGACCTTTTAAGGTCTCTTTGAGTGCCACCATAGGCTCAGTGTTTAAATTCTTGGTTCCCAGACATGTTGCTGTGGATGACGTTGGGTGGCTATGGAGACAGTAGGAGGTAGAGCCTATGGAAGGGGGTCAAGTGGGCTGGGCCTTGGCATTTCGTAGCCTGGTTCCACTTCCTCTTCTGAGATTAAAGACATGGATCACCTGTATTAGCATTTCATTTTTAAAATACATTTTTTGAGATAGCAGTCATCCCCAGACTTCGTATTCCTTGAGCAAAGTGTGCATACAGTTTTATTTTCTGTCTCAGATTACCTGCAGCTGGGCAGATATCATAGCAGCTAAATGAATGAATATTGACACTTTGATAAAAATAAAGTTAAATAAAAGCAAATTGAAGTTTGATATTTTTGTTAAAAAGTACCATAACAGAAGCAGGTTGTAAACACCTTACTTAAATACCTACCTAATTTCATTATGTATGTGTATGTATTTCCTTGCAGGTATGTGTATATGTCATATGTGTGCAGTGTCAGAGGAGGTCAAAAGAGGGAGATTCCCTAGATCCGAAGTTACAGATGGTTATGAGCTACCATGTAGGTGCTGGGGATTGAACCTGGAACCTTTGAAAGAACAGCAAGTTCTCTTAACTGCTGGTCCATCTCTCCAGACCCTATGCCAACATTTTTCTTTCCCTTTTAAAAAAATATTTATTTAAGATCATAAAATAATTACATCATTTCTCTGCTTTCCTCCTTCCAAACCTTCCCATATACCCCTTCTTCCTCTCTTTTAAATTCATACTGCCTTTTCATTTAATTGTTGTTAGATGTATATCTATCTATATGTATATCTATATGCATATATACACACACACACAAGACATATATGTATCTATATACAGGATATATATGTATCTATATACAAGATATATATGTATCTATATGCAAGATATATATGTGTCTATATATGTGTATATATATATCCTAAGTACATAAATACAACCTGATCAGCTGTACAATGTTACTTGTACGTATGTTTTCAGTGCTGGCGGTTTGGCACTGTATAACCAGCTTATGTGTTCTTCCTTGGGAATGGCTGTTTACCTCTCAGCTTTCTTAACTTAATTTTTAAAAATATATTTTAAAATTAAGTGTGAAATGGAGATTCTCATAGCCCTCTGCTTTCACTGCATCTTAAGAAAGTATTGAAAGTATTTTGTGTAATTGCTGGCTTTTTTTTTTTTTTGGAGATAGAGTATCACGTGTCTCAGGCTGGTGGGTCTTTCACTCACTATGTAGCCAAGGGTGACCTTGAAGTCCTGATCAACCCCCCTGCCTTCACTTTCCCAGTCCTGGGATTACAGGTGTGTACAACCACCTTCAACTCTGGGAAGGCTTTTGTATGCATTTGCTCTTGTGTGCACAGAGCCCTGGGTTCCATTCTACTGTAGTGACCCTGCCCCCAGATCTCTGTTTAGCATCACTGACACCCATGTGTGGAATATATCTATTTGATTCACACCTTTAATCTCAGCATGCAGGATGCAGAGGCAGGCAGACCTCTGTGAGTTCAAGGCTGCCTTTTCATAGTGAAAACTTTTGTCTCACAAAAGAGAATATTAAAACTCCAGGGGCATACTTTGAAGTGAACCCATATATCATTGTGGCAGGACATTTGTTTTCAAGAGTTGGACATGCCAATTGGTGGTGAAAATCTTGGCTGTCTCATGGAAGGTCTTAAACTCAACTCCCACCACAGTGAGTAAATGAGTGAATGAATACAGATGTTCTTATTTTCCAGATTTCAGATGCTGCTGGTCTTCTGCACATTTGCCAACTTCCTACTCTTTCTGTCACATGTTATTTCCTCCCAATGACTCCCTCAGAAGAGTTTTGATACACTGTGGCCATATCCTTTAATAGATACACAGTTCACAAAGAATTCCTCTTAGTCTGAGTTGGGCTTCCAAATATTTATATTTTATTAGTGGAGTTTCTTTATAGACAAGACTTTAAATTTTGATCTAAAATCTTTTCTTTTTGCTATTTCTGTATAAATATGTGTGTGCATGTATGAGTATATATTTATAACATATAAATATATATATTATAGTATACATATATTATAGATATTATATGTATAATATATTATAATATTATATATTATATATTATTATATATAATTTGTGTGTATTCTTTGTATGAGTATATTGTTTTTATGTGGTGGTTATGTATATGTGTATGAGTGCATGCATATGGGCTTATACGTACATGCACATGGCCACATGTGTTTGCATATGTGTATGCACATGGTCAGGTGTGTGTGCATATGGGTATATGTATGTGCACACGGGCATGAGTATGTATACACACATACATATGTATCATGTACTTAGGTGGGGATGTTGTGTATATTTCTCTGAGTGTATATGGGCAAGTGTGTGTGTGTGCATGTGTGAGCATGTGTGTGTCTGTGTGTATGTGTGAGCATGTGTGTGCGCATGCTCCATTTTAGAAGTATGTGTCTAGTCTAGAACCTCACTATAACATGTAGATCTACTCTGCTTCAGTTTGGCAGTAAAGTCTATATGTTCTCCATCCAGCTGCAACACTAGTTCCTTCAACTTTCATAAAGTTGTTCTTGGAAACTCCATGTCCTTTTCATTGCATGTAAATTCTGAATTAGCTTTGAAACTTCTACAAAGGGCCTGCTGAGGTTTGAGTGGAATTTAATTGACAAGAGAGATCAATTTGTGGAGATTGCCTTCTTAAAAGCATATTGACTCATTCAATCTGTAAATATTACAAATCTTTCTTCTTAGTCAGATTTTAAAATTATTTACTTAGGATTGCTATATGGCTTTTGGTGTGCAAGCTTTAACTATATTTATTAACATTTACTATTCCTCAACTTTTTGTTCATTTATTTATTTGCTGTTGAAATACAATTTTTTAAAATCACAATTATAGAGGAGGAAAAGTGAGGGATTTGGTTTTGTGGTTTTGTTGTTTCTTGTTGTTTTTGTCTAGACAGGATTTCTTTGTATAACAGAGTCCTGGCTGGCTGACCTGGATTCAGTTTGTAGACTAGGCTGGCCTCGAACACAGTGCTTTTCTCTGCCTCCTGAGTTCTGGCATTAAAGGCATACACCACTACACCTGGCTAAAGTTGAGTTTTGTATACTGACTTTATGTTTTACAACCTTGCCAGAATCTGACAATTTATTATATTAGCTTTTAGTAGATTAAAATAAATTATTATGTTGGTTGTCCACAATAATTTCTCTTTCTGATTTACTTGCTATATTTTTCATTAGTTATAAAATATTAATTATATGAAATAGTGAACTTTATTATGACATGTTCATACTGCATATAAGGTACTTTGATCATGGTGGCTCTCCTGTGCTCATTAATGTCATCCAGCCCTTCCCTCCTGACCCCTCCTATGCTTTGAAGGTTTCTCATCTGCAATCCTGTCTTTTTTCTTTTTAGATTCTTTCTGAGTCTAGCTTATTTTACTTAAAATGATGGCTAATGTCCAGTCCCATCTACTTTCCTGGGAATGTCAAGATTTATGGCTCTATTAAATCCCAATTGTGTCCGTGTCTAATGTTTACTTCTATTGATGACCTCCTGTGCTTTGGCCCTAGGACAAAAGCACAATGTGGAGGAAACCTTGCCTCTTCCCTGTCCTGTGAGGTGAGTCTCTTGGCACTGAATGCAACGTGGACAGCAGTCTTGGCTGTCTCTTTCTTTGGTCAGGCTGAAGAAGTTTCCCAGCACGTTTAAGCTGAACATGGTTTTTGTGAATAGCAGTTGTACTTCCTGGACCTGGATTTCCACATATAATGAAAAAATTGCCATTAAAATCTACTAATATGTGTCTCACTAACTGATTTTCAAATGTTGAACTGAAGTTGTATTATTGAGGCTTCCTGGACTGGATTTGACTATTTTACAGACCAGTGTCTTTCATGAGCATAGAACCCAAATCCTCAAGCCTGTTCGTGAATGAAGCTCAGCATCAATGGACAGCACAGTATGGGGAGACAAGTTCTTTGTAGGAACTTGCCATATTAGCAGAAAACACAACAAAACACATGTGACCATTTCAACATTTTCAACTTCTTGGTGTTGGGGTGGTAGGTCTGTGGTAGAGTGCTTGCTTATCAACACTGTAATTCCAACCCCATCACTGCAAAACAAACAAACAAGCAAACAAACAACAAAAACAATTTTTTAGTCAAGGTCATCTGGGAGACTGCAAGCAAGATAAAACCTTTAACCTGCTGAAAGAAGCTGGGAATTGAGATAGGCATAACCTCTTCTACTCAACATGGTAGCACACCTCAGCTTGAGAAGGTGGCCATACACACAGACAGACAAGGGGGATACATAAAAAAGTATCTACAAAAGTCCCAAGCTGTCTTCAACATGTTCTTCAACTTCACATGAGACTTTAACATGGTTACAGGGTAAAAGCTTGCAGTCGTTTAAATGAGTAATGTACCCCCACCAGCTCATGTGTCTGAACACTTGGTCCCCATCCCATGGGGTAGCACTGAGGGGAGATATTGGAACCTTGAAGGAGAAAGTATGTCACTGGAAGGGTGTGGATTTTGAGAGTTTATAACCTTGCTTACTGAAATGTGGTCTCTCAGCTGTCTGCTTTGCTGGCATGCCATTTCACTATTATGGACTTTTATCCCTCTGGAACTGGAAGCCAAAATAAACGTTTTCTTCCACAAGTTGCTTTTGGTCATGATATTTTTATCACAGCAACAAAATTAACTAGTACAAAAGTCCTTGTTTCTTTAAAAACCCATTGTGTTTCTGAATTATAACAAGAAACACTAAATATGTTTAATCTTTGTCCGTCATAGTATTGTCAAAATATTAAACTAGCATGGATAAAGTGAAGTCAGACACAACACAGAGAACCACAGCAAAGAGTGGAAAGCCAGTGAAGGAGTTACAATGTAATAGGAGTCGTAACAGCTGTGGTTGGAAATGCTGCTCTGCTGAGAAGGTCATTGGTCAGAGTGGCATGGGAGTGTCACTGAACTCTCAAAGTTCCAGGAACCCTCTTTATAATGTCAACAAAGTTGAGAAAGGGGGACTGATGCCAGAGCTGATGATGTCATTTCTTCCCTTGCTGTGATGTCACAGAATTAGCTCCTTCTGGTACAGTGCAGACAGGAGACACAGGAACTGAGGGAACCAATGGAGAATCCAGGAGAGGCTCACACAGATCTTGCCTGTTAACTCTAAAATAAATGTTCTTTCAGAACATGTCCATATCCAGGGAAAGGAGCAAATTAACAATGCCTCTTACCTCACAGAGGTAACAGTGTCATTTTGAAACTCATATAATGAAACACAAAACATCCTGTTAAAAAAGGATAAAATGTCATAAATTCTAGGTTTGCACGTTTTCCTTAGGACCCAAGCAAGGCTGCTTACAATAGAAAAAGGCATACACTGCTTTAAAAAATCATTTTGGATGGAACATAGAATAAAATGAGGACTGGAGAGCTGGCTCAGTGGTTAAGAATTCAGACTGCTCTTGAAGAGGACTTGAGTTCATCTCCCACCACCCTCTTACCCACACTGATGGTTCAACTCCAGCCACAGAGGATCTGATGCCTTTTTGTGGTCACTGTAGGCACCTACATTCATGTGCACATACCCCCCCCACACACACACACTCAGAATATATAATTTTTTAAGAATAAAAAAGCAAGCCACAGGTAATCTTTGAAAAACTACGTCATTATTAATTACTATCACAGTTTATTCTTTAGTGAGATATTTATAGTGGCAAATGCATTTAGTAAGGTAATCAATTTAAAATTTTCAGCTCTTAAACATCTCTCAAAGAAGATACAAAAATTGTTAGTAAGTATTTTGAAAATGTTTAACATTACCAGTCATAAAGGAGCATCAGTTTGAATTGTATTGATAAGCCCAGGACAAACCCACCAGCGTGGCTAAATTTAAAACAGATAATATCAAATGAGGATAAGAATGGAATACAGAGACAGTTGAGTGTCATGGGTAGCTGCAAAGCAGAACATTGGCTCTGCATGTAGGTGTGAACTGTCACTAACATGGGGAATTAATAACCAATCATCTCCCCCTGATATACCAAGGATACCTTCTGACCCATGGTCCTCATAATCACATACTGATATCCAGCAAATGAGTGGACCACTAAGTTTGGGTTATGCAGGTTTTAAAATATGTGAATGACACATGGCAGGGACAATTCTCAAGCAGTGAGTGAGTGAGTGGTGGACATATGGGTGTGAATTCCTCCCTGTGCTTCCTTTCTTCACAACAGGCTTGCAGGCAGTGTCCATGGTTATGGAGGTCACCTGGGACCGAGGCATGGTGGTAGGAAAGAAGGAGAGATTTTTATAAGAATGAGATTGACATGGATTCGTGACATATAAAAAAAATTAAACATAGTGGTTGGGCTTCACATGGTATGTAAATTTCATCTCCATTAACAAAACAGACTGCTTATGCTTTTGCTGAAAGGGTAAATTAATATTTAAATACTCACTGAAGAGTTCATATTTGCATGACAGAGTCTATAAAACTCTTGCCAAAAGCAGTTGTTCCCAGCCACCCTTATCTGATGGTAGATGGGGAATATTCAGGTTTTATTCTAACTACGCTTTTAGACACATTTTTTATTTTTGGCTTTTTTTTTTTTTTGTATATGTGTGTATGTATATATTTGTGTGCATATGCCAGTGTGTCTCTGTGTGTGTATGAGTGTCTCTGAGTGTATATGAGTTTGACCATGTATGTGCATGTCAAACATACACATATGTCTCATGTGTATATGAGTGTATCTTTGTGTGTGCGTGTGATACGTATCTTTGTGTCTGTCATGTATCTCTGTGTGTATATGTATGTGTGTCTGTGTGTATGCGTTTGTGCATCTTGGTATGGATGTCTATTTGTATGTATCAGTGTATGTCTCTGAGTGTATGTTTCTGTCTCTATATGCATATGTGTATGTATGTGTGTTTATGTGTACAACACATGCGTGTAGGTGCTTATGGAAGACAGATGGAGACACTGGATTCTCCTGGACTGGAGTTGCAGGCAGTATGGAACTGCCCAGTGTGAGTCCTCTGAAAGAGCACCAGCTGCTCTTGACAATGGAGCCACCTCTCAGTCCTTGCTTTTCTTATTACATTTGGTTTTTTATTTTTTTATTTTTTTGTGGTTGCTGGGATTTGAACTCAGGACCTCTGGAAGAGCAGTCAGAGCTCTTAACTGCTGAGCCATCTCTCCAGCCCCTTATTTTCTTATCTTATGTGTATGAGTGATTTGTGTCTGTGTAAGTACACTACATGCATGCTTGCCCCTGGAGGCCTAAGGAGTACACCAGATTCCCTGGAACTAATTGGAACTGCCATGTGGCCACTGGGAACAGGATCTATGTCCTCTGCAAGAGCAGCAAGTGCTTGTAACCTCCGAGCCATCTCCCCAGACACTCTTTATCCGTTTCTAACAGATAATGAGTTATCACTTCTCCCTCCAATTGTGCAGGATCTAATTGGTCAGTAAATATTGACCTTAATTCCTTTAAAAACTACTTGCCATTCTGTTTATAATGCTCACATGATGTTTTTCCTCCCTCCCTCCTTCCCTCCCTCCCTCCCTCCCTCCCTCCTTCCTTCCATCCTTCCATCCTTCCTTCCTTTCTTTTGTGTTTCAAGACAGGGTCTCACTGTGTAACCCTGGCTGTCCTGGAGCTCACTGTGTAGAGCAGGCTGGCCTTGAACACGCTGAAGGCATGTGCCATTACTGCCCAGCACATTGTGTTATTCTTATCCTGTGTCTGACTATGGCTTTAGCTTAGTTTTCCTTTTTTGTGTGATTAAGTTAGTCTTTGTGTGCGTGTGGTTTGTGCTAGTGTGCCTGCACGTGGAAGCCAGAGGTGAGTGCTGAGTGTCCTCCTGAGTCACTCTTCACCCTATTCGCTATTTTCTCCACCCCTCTACACCCTATTTACTCATTTTTAAGGATTTATTTATTTTTATTTTATGTGCATGTTTTGCCTACTTACAAGTGTGTGGACCGCATGTGTGCAGAGCTCCAGGAGGTGATGGGGGGTTGGATCACCTAGAACTGGAGTTAGAGATGGTTGTGAGCCACCAAGAGGCTATTGGGGGTTGAACCCAGGTCCTCTAGAAGAACCGCTAGTGCTCTTGAGCACTGAGTCATCTATCTCTCCAGTTCTCACCGTATTTTTTGAGACAGGGTCATTCTGTTGAATCTGGATCTGACTGATTACATAGATTGATTGGCCATCATGGCCATGGGATGCTCCTGCTTCTGCCCCCTCAGTTCTAGGATTACGAGTGTCCACTGCCATAGTGGCTGCTTTTTTACATAGGTGCTGGGTTTTGAACTCTGGTCGTCATACTTGCACGGAAGACACTAATGACACACCAGCTCCCAGGCCCTTCTATTTACTTGTTTGTTTGTTTATTCTCTTTTCAAATACAATTTTATTACATTTATTTGTTTATTTGGGGAGGGGAAGCATGGGCCAATTGGCAGACAACTTGGGGGAGTTGGCGATCACCTTTCATATAGGTTCCAAAGATCAAACTTAGGCCTTGAGGTTGGATGGCAAATGCCTTTACCCACTAAGGCATCTCCTTGCATATTTTACACTGGCCCTCTTCCCATTCCTGAGATGTGACTCCTTGGTATCTGTGCTTGCTAGTTTTATGTCAACTTGACACAATCTAGAGTTATCTGAAAGGAGGGAAACTCAATTGAGAAAATGCCTCCGTAAGATCCAGTTGTAAGGCATTTATAAAATTAGTGGTTGATGACGGAAGGCCATCCTCAAAGAGAAATGCAGCTAGCACATGCACTTAGGTGCTGACCCCAGGTGGAAAACTCAGCAACCTGAGAGGAGCAAGATGGCATGCCAGGCAACATTCCGCTGCCGTCAAGAGACAAAGCGGCGAGAGCCCTGGGCATAGGTGTCTTGTCTCCAGGTAGGATGCTCACAACAGGCCAGTCTTTGCTGTCTGCCATCTTTTATGTTCATTCCATGACTTCTGGGGAGTCTGTCCTCCTCCCATTCCCATGGTGTTTCCAGGGTTGCTCAAACTCCAGCCTCACCCCTCACCTCCCCGCTTCCCTATGTTCTGGGTGACAGTTTTTCTTGTAGCTTCCCTCAGTCACTAGCCCCAGATCAGACCTCCAGAGCAGAGGTCTGATCTGGACAGGAAGCACAACGCCCCATTTTAGTAGTCTAACAGTGCACTCTTGATACTGCCTCAGGTCAGCCACAGCTGCCAGGACAGCCCCAATTTGCTGGATGTCTTTAGTCATGGCATTAATTTTTTTTTTTCTCAGCTGTGGGAGCTGCAGGACCAAGGCTGGGGCTTCAGCAGGAGTCTCTGGAAGGGTGGCTGTCCTCTAGTCTGCCCCTTGGTTTGCAGTGACCTCACAGGGTCATGTGAATTCTGAACATCCTATTTATGAAGATGCTAGGTTTCCGGAGTGAGGGTCCACCCTAAGAGCTCTGTTCGACCTCTTCTTATCATAGGGTTAGGGTTTCCACAGGGATCTGGAGGTGCATGCCAGCTTTCAGCAGCCTCCCTACACACTAGCCTAGGTTTTCCTGGGTGTTAGAGCTTGTTTGCCTGGTTGTCTTAGTCTATTGTGCAAGCCCTGGCTGCACTCAGTTCATCCCTGGCCCCTGCCTCCACACTGCTGGAATGTGCCCTCTGGTCTCCACACCTCAGATGCAGGTGAGAGGTGCTGCAGAGCCCAACTAGTCTAACCTGTTCTTAACCAGACTCAGAGGAAGAGATCAACCTAGTGGACCTAGTGTCCATTCCTAAGCCCTTTAGCCTTAAGGTCCAGGACAGAGGTGACTGGGTGAGGGAGCCAGAGTGCACCTGGTCCCTAGGGGCTTTGGTCTGGCCTTCTGCCCACCTGCCAGGCTATCTGTGACTCTGACTAAAGTCCCTTGGGCTTTGCTGACTTATGAAAAGTACAGAAAGATGGGTGGGTAGGGTTGCTCCAAGGTAAAAGCATTCATACTGAGTACTTCACATTCCTTTGTGTTGATCATGTTCCCAGCCCACTCCTGAACCCAATAGTGGTCTGCTCTTGTCAGAAGGGGTCTCCAATTTGCTTCTTTCTTCCTATCAAAATAAGAAACATAGATTCCATTTAGTTATGAATAACAGGAAAATCACTGACCAAGGTCTTGATGAAGGCATTTGTGCCAACACATGAACTTCAAAAAGTCTTCAATTTTTTTAAAAGCCTGTTTTGAAATCAGGCTAGGCACGGTATCCAGGCCTGTAATCCCAGCTCTTAGGAGGCAGAGACAGTTATGTCTTTGTGATTTCCAGCCAGCCTGGTTTCCATAGTGAGATGCTGTCAAAAAACAGTCCAAAGGAGGGTTAGAGAGATAGATCAGTGATTAAGAACATTTGTTGCTCTGACAAAAGACTATAGCTTGTTTCCTACCTCCAACATCAAGCAGTTCACATGATCACCAACATTACCTCCAGTGCCAGGAGGATCCAGTACCTCTGGTCTCTGTAGGCAATGACACATATAGGCACACACCACCCCAGACACACAAGCAAATTTATGTAATTAAAAGTAATATAAATGAAATCTTTTTAAAAAGAGCATTTTGTGCTGACCAAGCTATTCTTTACAAGAGTTTCTTGGGCAGTGTGTGTGTGTTCATCAAAGAAAGCTAGTGTTTAAAAAACATTGAAAGCCATACAATGATACCTAATTAGTTTGCAAAATTATTTTCTAATTCCAAAAATTCAAATGGTAATCGAGGCTATCATAATATAGAATAAATAATGAGAGTCGGAAACAAGCCACTTGGGAACTAGAGAACATCAACAAAACATAACACAGCTAGAGTTGAAAGTGTGTGAGACTGAGGCCGGGCGGTGTAGGAAGCAGAAATAGCACAAGGAAGTGGATGGATGCAGGACGTGAGGCTTCCAGACACAGCAATCAGGTCTCCTGGATATGGCGATCTATTTGGTTAGAAAAATGGCACTTTCCAGGCTGAGAGAGGAAGATGGAGGTTGAGAGAGGGAGGAGAAAGGAGGCAAAAAGAAGGAGGAAGAAAGAGACGGGGTGTGGGGGAAGAAAGAGAAAGAAGAGGGAAGTGGGGGAGGAGGAGGGGGAAGCAGGAAGCGAAGAGGCTGCAGGACAAGTCATTCAGTCAGGGCTGCGATAGGAATCAAACACTCATTTACATAAATTACACATAATTATACTGTTACCGTAAATGACTTCAAGATTATTGAAGTTAAGATTCCCCTGGCTTCTGTAAGAATTTACTGCAAATTGTGGCTTAAGGCGACAGACTGCCCTCTTTGTCCTAGAGGTGGGAGGTCAAGTAAAGGTGCAGATGAGTCTGGCGCCATCTCGAGGCCCTAGGGAGAATTATTCCTTCTCTCTGGCCCCTCAGCTCTTCTGCTGGTGGGTTCATGACCTCTACCCTCAGCTTCACTGTATGGTGTTCTCTGTTGAGTTCCTCCTCTGTCATGGGCATGTGCGTCAACACACACACACACACCACACGTACACACATTTACACGCACTCTCACACACCTTACATACATACACTCACACACATACACATACATATACACACACCACACTCACAAGACTCATGCACAAACTTCTCTCTCTCTCTCCCTTCTCTCTTACACACACACAAACAAACAAAACAAAAAACACCTGAATATATTTGCTCCTCTTCCCCTGAGGTTGGATTTTCCAGATTCATCCTACCCTGTGAGCTCGGCTGTGTTGGATTGGTCATGTCTTCTTAATAAAGTTCTGACCTCTCTCATACTGTATTTAGACATATAGTTCTTGAAACATACTTATCCAGACATGGTTTTAAAATGTCCCTTTTAATTTTGCGTATGTGTATATATGGGTCAGCATGGAGGTCGGAGGACAATTAATGGAATCGCCTCTTTCCTGTAACTAAGTATGTTCTGAGGATTGAACTCAAGCCATCAGGTTTGGCAGCAAGTGCTTTATTCACTGAGCTACCTTCCTGGTCTCGGATATGGTCTTAAGTGGACTCACTAGAGAGTTGATAATAAGAGGCTGTGAGCCTCCATGTCTTTGTGTGGAATGTGCCTTCATTTCTCTTGGGTAAGTTGTGAGAACTATGTGAGCTGGGTCTTCAGGAACAACTGTGTCCTGCTTTTGGTGAGCCTTTCCCAGGACTGCCCTAGTACACTTGGCTCTGGCCAGGTTTCTGGGCAGCAGGAGCTGCAGCTGCTCTGCTTTCTTTCCAGTGTAGCTTTCTCAGGCTTTGTTGCTTTAGCTCTCTCTGTTTAGGCTTGTACGTGGGGCTTCTTGAAGTGTTGATCTGACACCACAGTAAACACCTCTTCATGTGCTTTTTTTACCAATCATGTGTCCTTTGTTTATAAATGCCATCTTTATATTGCTATTATGTGTTCCCAGCATACATTTGTGTTTTAGATACACCCCTTGTTGGATGTTTGGATCCTTCTCTTACATGTGACAATCCACTTAAAATGAACATTTGCAAGTTTAAAAAATGGACTCTCAGAGAGCAAAGGGCCCAGGGAAACACACTTTCCTGCTTTTCTATGACACTCTGTTCACTTTGCATCCTGAGGAGGACATTTCTGCGTGCCTCTGTGTTAGAGATGGGTTTGTTATTCCTCCCCCGCCCCAGGCTTTATACCTGTCGTTTGGTCTTCTGCCTATGATCCGTCGCAACCTTACTCTCATGTTTCACTTGTGAACTTTGTGTTGTACTTTTCAATGTTGCCTTGGACTGATACTTTTTCCTTTCGGTAGAGCTGTTGGTACTTTGTTGAAGTTCACAGACGGTTGATTAGTTCATTAGAAGGAACACCAACATCAATAATGATAATAATACTGAGGCAGTCAATGAAAGCTGTATCCTTACCATGTGTTTAGGGTCTATAGTGTTTTCAGTGAGAAGGTCCCTCATAAGCTCAGATGTCTGAACACATAGTTCCTAGTTGGTGGAGCTATTTGGGGAGGTTTGGGAGCTGTGATCTTGTTGGAGGAAGTATGTGAGTTTAAAGAACCTTAGCTACTTCTAATTTGCTCTCTCTTCTTCATGCTTGCAATTTAAGATGTGTTCTCTGTTGCCTGGCCATGCCGTCCATGTCTGCCATCATGGACTCTTCTCCCTGGAACTATAGGTCAAAATAAACCTCTCTTCCTCAGATTGCCTTCAGTCATGGTGTTTTCTTCACAGCAACAGAAAAGTAACTAATGCATGGTCTTTTGCTTTTGCTCAGTAATGTTCTATGGTTTTCAGTGTGAACACATGGCCCGTTTGATATCTTTATTATGACATGCTTAATGTTTGATGCTGTTGAAATAGATGCTTAAATGTTTTCACTTTCCTGTTTTCACTGTGGGCATAGAGAAACATTGTTGCCCTGTATTTATCTTTTAGCATATGATCCTATTGACTTCATTCCTTAGTTCCGGCGACTTTTGTAGGTTTGTTAGAATTTTGTACATGTGATTATATTTTCTAAAAAGAGAATTTTATTTCTTCATTTTTTAACCTGAATGAAATTTCTTTTCTCATCTCATTGTACTAGTTAAAGCCCTAGCTTAGAGTATGCCAGAAGTGGTATAAATACAGATTGTTGCCATGTCTGCATCTGGGGTTGAAGGAGCATTCAGTGTTTATTATGAAATTCAGTGTTAATTATAGGTCAGGCATAAATGGCCTTTATGGGTTGAAGATGCTGCTTTTCACTGCAGTTGGCAGATGGTTTGGGGATAATAATGGATACAAACATTGTCAATCAGTTTACTTCCAGCTGTAATAATGGGGAGTGTTCTTATTTCTTTTATTCACATAGTTATTTGTGCTAATTCATTTTGATTTGTTAAACTAATAAGTGAATTTGGGGATACACTCCTTTAGTGATAATATAGTAATTATATACATTCATATGTTACTAAATTTGATTTACAAGCATTTGCAAAGCTAACCTTTGAGATGGATATTAGCTTATAGTTCTCAACTGGGTTTTTGTCCCAGGCACAAAAGGATTTGGGAGAAAAATCATTAGGATTTCATTTCTTATCTATTTTGAAAAATGTGCTGAGCTTATTTAGGCCTGGAAACTACTTTTTATGAAGACTTTGATTATCTAGTCATTTTTAGATGGATAGATTGTTTAATCTGATATATTTTTATCTATGTGTTTAATGAACTGTGTCAAGGGTGATACAATGACTTCATACTTCAGACTCTCTGGGGTCTGTAGTGATGCCTCCTTCCTCCCTGCTTCATATTGGTAGTTTTCCTCCTCTCTTGTGGTTTTTTTTTTTTTTCAGTCAACAGACATTTATGAATTTTATCAATCATTTTAAAAACTTATTTTTTCATTCAATTATTGATTTTTCCATAGCATTGATTGCAGCTCTGTTCTTTTTTTTTTCCTTCCTCCTAATTTGGTTTTGTTTCCTTCCTTCCTCCTTCCTCCCATTTCCTCCTCCACTGTCTTAAGGTAGATGTTTGGACATTTCTTTAATTATTTGATTAACTATCAGCGTTTCATTCTGCAGCACAGGCTGGCCTGGAACTCAGTACGAAGTCTAAGCTGACTTCAACCTTGAGGCAATCATTCTACCCAAGTTTTCTGAGGGCTGAATTTATAGACATGAGATACATTATGACTGCTCTCTCCTCTTTCTCCTCCCCCTATCCCTCCTCCTTTTCCTCCTCCTCTTCTTCCTCCCCCCCCCCAATCTCTCTCTCTCTGTCTCCCCCTTGAGGTGATCCCACAGTCTTGTTCATGGAGATATGAATTCCCCAAACAATTTCACACCCTTCTTTCTGAGTCTGAAATGTTTATGCTCCATTTTTCATAGACTTCTGGTAAGTCTAAATATTCTTTGCTTTCCCTCTTATCTGGATCTCTTATTTGATCCACAAGATCACTTCAATGAGCTTAGCTTCATTTCAGAAGCATGGCAGTTTCCTGACTTTATCCGTGTTCCCTTTTGCTAGCTCAGGGTTGTCTCTCCTGAGTCTGAGCTCTGCATTGTCTCAGTCTCATTCCACTGCCCATTGTGAGACTGGTCTGGGCTGTGATTTGCCTTCTCCAGTGGAAAGGGAACGTTTGCTTCTCTGTCGCACTCATAGTTTTCTTAAATTAGCATACAAAGTGATGTCCATCACAGATCCTCTTTTACCTCCCCCCCCCCCCACGTGTCACCCTGTAACTCCCTCCTGCTGGTTCCCTCTCCCACTCCAATATCCTCTTCTCTACCTTCAGGACACATACAATCTACTATACCAGTATTTCTTAGCCTGTGGGGCCCAAAACCTTTGGGGATCTCATATCATGTATTCTGCACATCAGATATTTACATTACAATTCATAACATTAGAAAATTACAGTTATAAAGTAGCAATGAAATAATTTTATGATTTGGGATTATCCCAGCATGAGGACCTGTACTAAAGTGTCACAGTATTAGGGAGACTGTGAAACCTAGTATTACACCTTTCTTTAACACCCCCTCCTTAGTCTTCTTTCTGGTTTTATGACCCACATCTACACTTGCATATATAAAATTAATTCATATATAAAAATTAAAATCTAGAATATCCCTGATAGATTTTCATGAACTTATGCAGCTCTGTCTGAAGACCTGAGACTTGAAGACCTTACAGAATAGAGCAGACAGTAGTCTAATGCTACAGACAACTTTAATTTCAGGCTACTGTTATACAGAAATGTAAGAAAGAAAGTGATGATGCAAGGAAGGTTGCTTGAGTTCAGAAAAACACAGAAATAAATGCCAGAAAGCACATACTAAATATTAACAGAGAAGTCCTTTCCCAGAACTGTATCAGGTCAATTTAAACACAACTGTCTGGCATGTATTATAGATTATATCTTGGAAAGCATGAAAACAAGGCAGAAGACCATATGCAGATTCAGGGTACATCGAAGACAACACTCAGCATATCCTTTTACCAGATTGGATTCTACAGCTATGTTCTGACATCTAACAATAATGAACACATTTTAAAGATTGAATGTAAATGTTTATCACAGGAGGCATAAAATCACATCCAAGAATAACCCAGGGAACAAAATGCACTTGAGGTAAAAGGCCCTCAGCCTTCTTTCCTGGAGCCTCTCACAGTTCTCCAAGGCCATTGTTCACCTTGCTTCATTCTTTTGGCCACATTCTGACATGACCCTTTCTGTCATCTTATTTTAACCTAGCCATATCTTCATGGGAAGTGTATGTTTATTGCTAGGATGCAACTGTCTTCTGTTTTTGTATCAAATCTAATAACTTCTGCCTTTTTAATTGGGGATTTTTAGCTCATTTACACTTAGTACAACTATTATTCACTTGGTTTAAATCAATTATGTTACTACTTTCTCAGTCTTTTCTATTCCCTTGTCTTATCATCTTGTGCTTTATGGAATCTGATATTTAAAATTCTCATGTTTATTAAGTTTCAATATTAGATATATTGCAGCTTGCACATACTCCTTCCCCCTCTCTGAATTTGCCTTCTGTTGATGTGATGAAACACTGACAAAAAACAACTTGAGGGAGGAAAGGATTCTTTCTGGCTCACACTACATCACTGAGGGAAGACAGGGTAGGAGCTGAAGCAACAGTCTGAGTCAAGAACTGAAGCAGAGACCACAGAGGACACTGCTTACTGACTTGACCTTGATGACTCTCTCAGCCTGATTCCTTATACACCTTGGGTCAATCTGTCCAAGGGTGACATCACCTACAATGGGCTGGGCCCTCCAGTATCAATTAACAGTTAAGAAAATGCCCCCTAGACATGGCCACAGTCCAGTTTGATAGAGGAGATTTCTCAGTTGAGATTACCTCTTTCCAGGTGTGTCTAAGTTTGTGTCAAGTTGATAAAAACTAAGTGTGAAATCCTTATGGTCCCAGTTTACATAGGAAATAAGGGCAATTATCAACAAATGGAATTTCATGGAATTATAAAACCTTCTGTGCAACAAATAAAATGAGTAAAAGGTCAAGAATAAAGTATCCACAAGGTATAAAAACAAAACCCTTAAACAAGAAGAAATCAAACAACTCAATCAATAAATGGTCAGTTCTCAGAGGATGGAACCCAAGAGGTCTGTAAACATGGAACCCATGTGTTCTGTAATCATACTATTAACGTTCAGCTTTCCTGGCTAGTCCAGAAATTGGTCTTGAGCTTTTACTATTCCCATTTGTCTCCATGATTAGTATATTTGTTAAAACTCTTCTAAACTATTTCAGGGTCACTAGAAGGTTGGCTTAACTCAACAGGCTACACCTTGGGATGTCATATGAAAGCCTCCTCCACAGCTCTCCTATTTTTGGTGTATACCTGGGATACAAGCCTCAGAGTGTGTTGTGCCCATTCTGGTTCCAGTGGTCAATTATCTTCTAGAGAGTTTAAGTGAGAAAAATGTCTGTATCATTCACATCCTCTGCTGCCATCCCAGAGTTCTTAGTTTCTTTTTTGTAGACCCAAGCTCCTCTCTGAAGTCACTCAACCTCAGCACCTGTTTGGTGTCTGTTATTAACATTTCTTGTGGTATTGTCCACTGGCAAAAAATTCACTAAGACATATCTACTTGGGGAAAACCTTTATTTTGTCTTTTTTTTTTTAATGGAAAGTTTGCCTAGATCTAGACTTACAGGTTGCTTTTGTCACTTGCAGCACTTTATAGATTTCCTCACTGTTTTGGTTTTTAATATTCTTCACTTGATGTCTGTAGACACTGTGATCTTTGGTTTCTGTGGGGGGCATTTCCCACCCACCATGGCTGCACAAGAAATGTCTGTGTGCAGATTGCTGCTGAACTTCAATGACTTTTATTTGTGTACTCATAAGTTGTCATCTGATTGATAAAACATTCAGCATTTTAAAAATTATTATTGACATTATAATTTCTTTCCTTTCCTCCTTCTAAACCCTCCTATATATCCAGCCCTCTTTCTCTCTTGTGGTTTCTTATTTCCATTGTTATTACTTATGCACAAATGTTCCTAAATAGATAAATACAACCTATTTAGTCTGTATAATATTACTTGTATGCATGTTTTCAGGGATGACTATTTTGTATTGGATAACTAGTATTTTTATTTAATGTACTGTTCACCTCTTCTCTCCTTCAGGAACTCCCTATGTGTTTATGGTAGCACATAGGGTGCTTGGCCATTAGTCTCCGATGCCTGGTTATTCCTCAAAGCACCTGTTGAGCTTCACTTTGATTTTGCATTGCTCATAGTGCCCTGTCCATCCACAACACATGGTTCCATTTGTTGTATTTTTGTGGTTACTTTATATTCTGGGGAACGAAAATAACCAACAACCCACTCATACATTTCTCTAATTAAAGGGAGTCCGTTTCTCATTTCTAGCCATCTGCTATCAGCTCTGCCTTACAAATACATCTCTTCCTTTGCTTTATTTCTGCTGGCTATCGTCTAGACTCTCAGGGTCAACAAGTGTTCGTACTTAATTCAAAGACAGTTTCTAATGGAAGTTTTCAACCACTCTATTGACATTCCTACTTATTCATTTGTATGGAATTCCCAGAATGTTGCCTGAACTTTGAATCAGTGTATTCAGGCCTGTCCTTTCTTAACTTGTCTGTCCTTCCTGCCCTTCCCCCGCCTTCCAAGCACATTTTCCTCTAGCACTAAGTCTAAGTCCACACAGAGCAGTGAACTGCCATTTCAAATACTAACATGTTTGTGTCGGGTAGATTTTTGCTAAATTTTGAGTAGAAACAGTACAACACAGCAAACTGAGTATGCTGTTATGATCTAGATTTTAAGGTCAAACAGTGATTATATAGAACACATATATTTTATTTTTAGCAGCCTTAAGTTTATTTGTGGAAATAGCAAAGTGCATTGACCAAGTATGCAAGAGCGATTGGGAGGATCACGGTAGCCATGTGTGCAGGGGTGACTGGGAGGACCACCATAGCCATCTGTCCAGGGTGATCACACCAGTCCATTTAACTCCACATGGACAGACAGAGGCTTTTACTTCAGGGCCTTCATAAGGGTCCTGAAGCAGACTTGGACCCAGGGCAAGAGCTGCAGCTTCAACCTTGGTTTGAACCTCTGCCTTTCATTGGCAGAGCCTGCAGCTCTTGGCTGCATAGTCAGGAATTTGCTTCCCAAACTTGGGATGAGTGATGAAGGAGGTCATCAGAGTCACGGTTGGTGTCCTTAGCCATCTTGGTGTGAACCTTTTGGGCTTCACAATGGCTTTTATTAACTCATTGCAATGGCCTTTGCATCATGTGGCTGTGTCTTCCTCAGGCCTTTTTTGTGCTTCTTGCCAAAACACATGTTCCTCAGGAACTTGGGATTGATCATCTTAGAAGGTCATCTCTCTTTTTTTTTTTTTTTTTTGGTGACCTGAGTTTCCTGATGAGTTTCTTTCTGTGATATTTTCAGGACAGTTGTGTCTGCTGTGGGACTTGCAACTTGGCTATGTCAGCACAGAAAACTATAGCTCCTGAAGTGCTTGGGACAAGGAGAACTAAATGCTTTTAAAAAAATAATAAGGTAGCTGATCATATAGTGACACCTTTGGTCAAGGAAAACTATGACATAAAATTGCCCAGTAAAATTACAGTGGAGCCCCAAGTCTTTGTGGCCTGGTGTGTTGTGGTTCCCTAATACCATGCTGAAATGCATTTCTTCTATGCTTGTGTTTGTAAGCTGACTCACTTCCAGTCTTACTAACAGCACATTGTGTATATATAATTCTCTATGGTGTGTCACACATGGCTAGCACAGTGCACCTGTGCGCCTGGTTTGTATCTTCTACTGGGCACTCCCCATCATTATTTTGGAGCATACTCTTACTTTCTGTGCTAGCGTCATAGCTCAAGTGTAGAGCACAAACATAGTACTCTTGAAGCTCTGGGTTTAATCCCCAGCACCACAAAAATTACAAATGGAAGCTCCATGCTTCTACATTTTTTAAGAAGGAAAACCCTCCTATAACTGTGCCTCACTGCTTTGAAAACGGTCTGGTCTCACACATCTCAGGAGGACTAGGTCTTGGGTTGAAACATTCTCCTGTTCTGTATTTTCTCTAGGAGAAATAGATTAGCCTACATGCATGTATTATACAGCTGAAGTCATAGCAGGCTGTAGAATTTAGGTCAATGATGGAGAGTCTACACAATCATGGAACTTCTGGTTTTTGTTTTTGTTTTTTAATTGTATTTACTTTTATGTTATGTGCATTGTTGTTTTGCCTGCACATATGTTTGTGTAAGGGTGTTGTTTGATCCCCTGGAACTGGAGTTACAGACAGTTGTGATCTGCCATGTGGTTGCTGGAAATTGAACTCAGGACCTCTGGAAGAACAGCCAGTGCTCTTAACTGCTGAGCAATCTCTCCAGCCCATCATGGAACTTCTTATTAATGTATTTTCTAAGAAAAAATCCCCATGTTAGGCAGCACCTGGTTGTGTCTGCCAGACTGCTCAAAGGAAACATCTAAGGCTGCCAGAACAATGCTGAGATCAACACCCGCTTGCCCGAGTATGTGCCCATGAGTCTCTCTTCAAGGGGACCCTCTAGATTCCCACATGTGTCTTCCTCAAGTCTCCCAGGAGCATCTCCAAGCCCAGTGGTCACAATGATGGCCATGATATATAGGTGGTGATAGAGGCCCTGAGATGGTCATTTAATTACTCAATCAATTTTCTTAAGGAACACATAGATTTCTCCATATTTATTATTGCTTTGTGTTTGGGTGGTAGACTGGTTACTATTTCAGAAGTTTATCTGTTCCATCCAGGCATCCAAGCCTGGGATTGAAAACAGCTCAGCCCAGTCAAAGGTTTTTGGTGTTTTTTTTTTGGATGTAGATTCTAGCAGAACTCCACAGCAGAAACAGGCTCAGCACTAGAAGGGTCTGAATGGGGAGCTTCAGGGTGGTGCTGAGTGCCTTCCTCTGTCCTCTGCTCCTTGCAGGTAGTCCAGATTTGTCCCTGGGTAGCACATTCACACATC
Source organism: Rhynchomys soricoides (assembly GCA_019843965.1). Lineage (NCBI taxonomy): Eukaryota > Metazoa > Chordata > Mammalia > Rodentia > Muridae > Rhynchomys > Rhynchomys soricoides. The sequence goes on along the minus strand of JADRCH010000154.1, from coordinate 329,316 downwards.
AGTGCCCTCCCCAAACACTGATGGAAGACGAGGAGGAGTTTGCACTGTGACAGTGGTGCCTTTGGGGAGGGAGCCTGCACATCCTGTAACCATTAGGCTGACGTTATAGGAAGATTAAGACATAGCTTTCGTTCAGTAATCCTCCAGGATCTGCGATCTCAGTATTTATTATGTTGCAGTCAATATTACATAATATATTGTTTTACTCCATGAATAAATATTATTTACTCTGTAATTACTAAGAACAAGTAGATAATTGTCACTAATTGTCCCTTCAAACATTCCTTTGGAGGTGAGCTGGACTGCATTTGGGAAGAACTGTTTCTAGGAAAGAGGATAGATACATGTGGGTCACTAAGATTTTTCTTTGTAAAAGTCATATTTTGTACCTTTTGGCAAGTGTGGGTCTAAGCTATAATAGAAAAATACATCTGTTACAGATGAAAGTTTTCCAATATAAAGTACAGTCTCAGCAACCAGAAGGATTTAAAAAGTTCACTTTCTTGATGGCCAACAAGATGGGTGCTGCTGAGCAAATGTTTCCTAAAAAGCGGGGTTGCAGGGCCACACTTTGGGAGAGTTCAAGGAGTGGACTGGTACCTAAGGATGGATGGCCTCAGCTGGGCCGGTGACACTTTGTGGCAGCTTTGGAATACATGTTACATCTTCCAAGACATTCAAGAAGTGAAACTTTGTATCAAGACAGAGGATGAGGTTTCTCAGAACTTTCTACAGAAAGTCCCATTTCAATTGCTTAATGATCCAATAAAATCTCTGCAACAGAGGAAGATTCTGAGGACAGACATGCCAGCTTTTCATTTGTTGCTACTTTGCCTTGTGAAGTAATCAAATGACATGAGCTCAGCTAGTCATTGCCACAGGAGAAAAGTCGTGTCTAGATGACAGAGTAACTATCCAGTGTTGCTTCATTAGTAGGCCAAGGGTAATGCCCCAGATGCCAAGAGGGCTGGCTGGACTGGTTCAGCCTTTCTGAAGAGACTGTCAGTTAGGCTTCTGAGAGGGACATTTGCAGTGTGTATCAAAATTATCCCTAGAAAGACATGAGATACTGTGCAAGGATAGCTAATAGCATGCAGAGCCAAGGCCCCTGCCCTCCAGGGTGGCATATTTTCTGCCAGCCAGCCCAAACTCTGTGGCTCTCTGAGCTTTGTACACCACAGCCTCAGTGTGACATTCTATCAGGGAAGGTCATGAACTCACCAACTGAGTATCAAGGTCCGCATGGACATTACTAGCAGCCACTGACACCAAGATGAAGATCCACCTGGTAGTAAAAAGACACCCTCATGTACCCAGGCTAAAACATTTAAAATAGGCCAGTGTGTGGCTCAGTGTTGCTAACCTTGCTTCGAATGCATGAGACCCCAGATCTAATGCGTAGCCTTGAAAGAACAAAAAGAAAGAAGAAAACCAATACTGCAAAACATATGTTGGAGAGAGAGGTGGGTTGAACATAAAGCCCCAGTACCCTGGCTCCAGTGGGGATCAATCCACTGTCTGACACTGGCAATACAAGGTTGAGGATCTAGCCACTAACTAACATTGACAGTGATGGAGATTTAGCCTCTATCCAGTACTGATAGGGATAAGGATCTAGCTTCTATTCCACATTGGCACTAATGGGAATCTAGCCACTGTCTGACACTGGGAGGAGTGAGGATCTAGCCACTCTCAGACACTGGTAATACAGGAGAGGGGATCTAGACATCATCCAATACTAGCAGTGATAGGGATCTAACCACTGTCTGAATGACTTCCTTCTCCTTTATAGGTTCCTGGGAACTAGCTTAAGTGCAGTCTATGCAGTGTCTGAATAAGGTACTCTTGGTGGACCAAGAGGCGCATTTCATCATCTGAGCCTGAAGGAGGGAGTGACACAACCCTGTAAAGACTAACCACCAAACCATTTTCCTAAGACTCAGATGAAGAAAAGAGGAAGGGCTGAGGAGACACTGGCTGGGCTTGAGGCACAGGTGACTTGGGAGTGTGTGGTGTGGAGATAGGTAATCAAAACATTCTGCTCTAGTGAGGTCCCCAGGCTGCTGTCAACCACTCCTGAGGAGTAACTGTGGCCCATGACTCTGTGCTTTCTAAATGACAATGTGGTGTGTGTGAGTGTGTAAAATTGTGAGCATGTATAGGTGTGTGTGTGAGTATTGTGCATGTAAGAATGTGTATATATATGAGAGTCTGTTTGTATGTACCTGTGTATATGAATGTACATGTTTGTATGTGTGGAGATGTTTATACATTATGGTATATTTGTATGCTTATATGTGAGTATGCATATGTTTATATGTGTATGAATGTGTATGCATGCATGTCTGTGCATTCATGAATGTATGTTAGTGTGCATATATACATGTTTGTATGTGTGAATATGTATATATTGTTGGTATATAAGGGTATGTATACACATATATGTGTGTGTGTATGCATGTATGTGCATGTGTGTATGTGTGACTGTATGTGCACATGCCTGTGTGTGTACATGTGTGTCTGATGTATATGTGCTTGAGTATGTGTGCATGTGTATATGGTGTGTGTATGTGTGTGACTGCATGTGTATACAGGGTGTGTGTGTGTGTGTGTGTGTGTGTGTGTTGGTGCACACAATTCCTGGTAACACTGATGGAAGATACTAAGACCTTCAATAAGAACAGTGATAATGTCCCATTTTCCAGAAATAATAAAATTCAGCCAGATCTTCAAATTTGAGACTGATTTGGAGAAGAGACTGTCAGCTTCTTGTTTCCCAAACAGCAGACTACATTCCAGAGCTTTCTACCCCCTCCAGAATGACCACAGTTGGCTGCTGCTTCTTCAAAAGTCAGCTCTGAGTCTATCACCATGCAAGGCACATTGGGAGCAGGTGACTCCTCAAATGTGTGCTTCTCACCGATGTTACAGGACTTTTTTTTTTTTTTTTTTGGTTCATGGGCAGTTGGAGTCTACAAGAGTCTGTCCTTATTTTCCACAGGCGTTATGGGAGGAGGAGGCGATGTGGGGCTCCCTGATGGTCTCCAGATAGAAGGGCTGAAGGACTCATGGCCCAGCACATGCACAGGGCATTGGAAACTGCTGACTGGGTTCTCACTGTGCTGCACTGGAAATGGCTTCTTCTTAGCACCCTACAACTAATCTTTCCTCTTTAATTGAAATTTCAACATTTTTTGCTATTGTGAAATCCTTCACTCTTGAAGAGCTAGCTCCCACCTGCAGTCCCTATCAAGCAGGTTTTATGTGGTGAATTCCGCTGGGTTCCTCACTCTGGGTGCCAACTCCAAGAACTCTTTACTGGTCGGATTTATGATGGATGCCATCTGGTCTGATAGGAGGAAACAGATATTGATTTTTAATATTTTCTCCCAACTTGTTTACCCTAGGATAATACTGCAGCTGTGTGGCAGCTTGTCTCGGAGTGGAAAGGATTATTACCACAGCCTTTTGACGGGATGAATCACCCAGGATGGCTTGAATGGCTAACGGGTAGACTTTGATGTTATGTCGCTTCATTTACCCTTATGACTAAATGATTATTGATTTTATATTCTTAAGCTCTTGAAACGTGAAAATAACTCGTTGGAGAAGGCTGGCTGTGTTAGTTTTATTAATTTATTTCTGCGGGGCATAATTCACTTTGGACCAGGTTGTGAAGGTTCTGGGTTCATGACCGGCTGTAGATACAGTGGCAAAGAAATGGCTTATTTATATAGTCATTGCAAGTAGTCCCAAAATCAATACAGTCTGGGATTGGATGATTAAACTCAGTCCCTTTGTGGGGTTCATTCCTGTAGCTGCTGCCGAAATCAGCTGGACTGCCCCAGTTTCATGTGATCAAGTCTACAAATAGCGAGTTTGTTCAAGTTGAAATATGATTTTTTGGCTCATCATTTTTTTTATCTGCTATGTTCACTCAATGACGTTTTAACAGCCTACGGGGGAAAAGGCGGTTGATTGACTGCTTCACTGAAATCAGTAATTTTCGTCCAAACAGCCTCCTCTAAGGATGTCTAGAATGCAGCTGGATGGATCCTCCAAGGCTCTCAGCAGAGACCCTCAGTAGCCTGGGCTCAGTGCTGCGAGCATCCATCTGCGGCAAGATCCAAGAAGTAGACTGGATTTGGAGCCCTCTATGCATTCAATAGGGGCAATGTGTGTACGAATGTGTCTGCAGAGCCCTGCCTTCAGGACCCTCACCTAATGTGTGGAGCTTTTGTCCCAGGCATACCAAAGTCACCTGACCCCATTTATTTCTCCAAGACAAGCTCAGAGTCACAGGCAATGGAAGATTTGGACCTTTCGAATTTCATTTTATACACCCCCCCTAAAAGTAATTTTTACAGATTTTAAACACAATCCCTCATATCTATTTCTTGGTTTGAACCAAGTGTGGTGTCACACACCTGACTTCCCGGGATTGCAGGCAGGAGGAAAGTGAGTTGGAGGATAGCCTGGGCTATAAAGAGAGGCTCTGATAGATCAATAACCTAAATAATGAATAATGCTTTGATTATTAAGGCTCTAAGTCAGTTTTGTGGTTGAAATAAGAGCTTTTAATCCTTCATATAATCCAAATATGTCTCCTAGACAGTAGAGAGCAGCCCTTGAGCATCAACAGAATAGTTTGTATTCTAGGACTTTCCACATAGAAACAGAGACAATGAAAGACCAGAGTTAGCCCCAAACAGAGATTTTTGGTGTGAACAGTGGTTCATGCTTCATTTTTATTTCAGTAACATTTTCTGCCTCCGTCTCCCTTCCTTGGCTTTCTTTCGAGCTGCAGTCTGAGCCTTCCTTGGACAGAAGGGATAGTGTTCTAGTGTCTTGTCTGAGGTTAAAATGGGCACCCTTAGATGGTTATAGCCCTTCTACTTGGTCAGATGAAGTTTGCACTGGAAACCATTCCAGATTGACTTTATGGTAGACTGAACTATGTGGTGGTCAGCCTTAACTCATGCTGCCTGAGCTTTCTGCTTGTGCACACAGGAAGTCACTGTTAGGCCTTCCGTTTCTAGGACAGGGCTTCCCAGCATTGTGAGTCATGACCGAGTGTTTTTATGGAGTTACACAAGGTGTAAAACACTCCTTCTCACTTTAGTCAGTGTGTGTGCATAATTAATATGCAGTAAATTATATAGCTCCAGTTTAAAGCTTGTTTAAATGCATAGAATTGCAAAGAGAATGGAGAAATAAAACAACTTCGGAACAGCGTAATGTAATATGTTGATCAATTTTATAGGGAGTGGTGAATATTTAATTAATCACCTTTTGACAATTATTCACAGTGGTCAGAATCAAGGTCTCCATTAAAGCCGAAGAATAGCTTCATTACAAATGACTCATAAAAGTGTCAAGGCCTGGCTGTGAGGACAAGTCATTTCCTTTCCTTTTAAAACCATTAGCCGGCTGGTGGGGGTGGGGAAAGCGACAGGGCATGGAATCCTGTGATTACAAAGAAAGCTTCAGGAAGGGAGTGTGTTGTTAGAAAGTTGCCATGGTCCTTCCACCCACTTCTCTTTTCAGATGAGGCAGACATGGAGGCATGCTGGCTTTTGCTGCATCACTGGCTCCTGTCGCAAGCCTCCATCCTATAGCGTTTGCATCTGAGCTTCAGTCTTGGTGGACTTCTCTTTCCCAAGGCTCTCAGCAGAGGGACCCACTTTTGCTCTCATCTTGACTGATGTACTGCTGCTTCCTGGAATGGCTGCAGACAGGGACAACAAAGAGAAACATTGTCATAGGTTGGGCTTGGCAGCAAAGAAAAACATTGTCACAAATTGGGCTTGACAGTAAAGAGAAACATTGTTGCCGGGTGGGCTTGAGGGCTGAGAATGGCTGGACCATGGTGGAGCCTCTTCACTCAAAGAACAATTTCAAGACTCCATAACTTCCGTTGTGTCAGTGAACCCATATCTTAGCTTGTCCTCACTGCGCAGGAACACTGACTGCCAGTGTTAGTTGTCAGGATAGTGTTAGAGGAACCTGTACAGACTATTCAGAGTCAGATGTGTTTTTCTCCCAAGTGACTGAGTTGTGAATACTCATGACAACAGCTTTGGAAAAAAAACATTGCCAGATAGACCTGTGACTCTACGTCTCTTGGCATCTGCAGCAGTAGACACATTGGTGTTGGGAATCACAGCTCAGCTTCAAAGGACAGAGCCTGGAGTTGATTTTGCCGTGTCAGGAGGACAAGTGGATACTGCATTTGTGAGTGACTTCCTTTGCTCTTAAACTTTCTCCTCAAACTAGCAAAATACCTGAAGTGTTTTAACCCAAACAGAACCTGAACATATTTCAGTTTTCAAAAGCTTCCCCTGTTGCTGTGACCAATGGTGAGATGTTTCTTGAATTCCTCTTTCCTTATTTGAAGCTCACATATGGCACCTATGGGCAACCTGGTTTTGGGGCACACACACACCCACACAAGTTCAAGGGGCCACTTTTTAAAACTAATGGTTATTGACTCTAGTCGGGATCTCTATGATGTTATCTGGCCCATAAAGACTTTGTGGTATGCGTTTACATTGTATCTGGCAAGTGTCTAATCAGTATTGATTTTTCTCGTGTGTAGTACCTATGTCAAACAACCTAATATATTTAAATGGAGATTATTTCAGTTATTTATCTATGATGTGATAAGATCAAAGGCAGTTAACTGTGCAGTAGGAGGGGAAGACAGCCCAGCATGCTTGGGCCTTCACTCTACCACTGTACCACTTGATGATGGGAAGCAGCTAAAAATTAACTTTGTGAATCATTCTGAGATTTGGAGTCTGAGAAGAATCAAGCAGATGGAGGAGAGAGACGCTGGCTCGTGGCTCCGTGAATGCCAGCATCGGGAGGAAGGGCTTTTCAAAAGTCCTGGGAAATCATGGCTATGCTTAATTTACTCCTGGTTTTTTGTTTAGATATTTCTGGAGAAATCAGGAGCAAACTCAGGCTGATGGATGTGTGATTTCCCTGAGGATGTGTACCAGTTAATCTTCAGAGTAAGTTCAGGGGGATCTGCCTCTGGGGGAGGGCCTTGGCAGGACCATCTGAGGGGGGACATGCTTACTGTATTTCACTAATGGAGCTCTGTTGATGGTGTAGGACAATTGTAATTGGCCTAGCACATGCATCTGAGAGCAATGGAAACTGACTTTATTTTTGTTCATTCCCTTCCCACAAAGAAATCTCTCAATATTTTTCCTTTTCAAATTCATCTAAGTAGACAGTTTTTGGGAATTAATTATAACATAAGATACATATTTATTGTTTTGAAGTGATTAGCAGCCCATTTAAAACAATCTAATGAAAGTTTTCCAAGAATTAAAAAAGAAAAAATCACAAACACAGATTCATGACAGGGGACTTGAGACTCCCAGGCAGAGAAGTTCATCAGCAACAGACTCACAACCCCCCCCCCCCCCCAGGATTTCCAGTCTCTGCCCTCCCCAGTTCTCACTCTGAAATGCTGATTTGGCTGCAGGGTGAACTTGGCTTTCCCTCTGAGAACTCATCTACAGGGATGATAGCAGAGCTCCCTGGCTTCACTGGGTTCTTTGTTCACTGGGCCAGGGTGCTGCTCAGTGGTGGAACATTTTTCTACCACACACCAGTCTAGAGCCTCTCACCGGGCCCTGCTAAGCTAAGCACCAGGCCAGGGGCCAGGCATACCAGCCTCCCTCACCACCTGCCTCCTTCCACCCTTGTTGCCACTGGCTTTGCTTTGAGCAGACAAGCTTCCTGATGGTGGTGGAGTGTGACTGTTACAGTATGCCTCTGTGCAGAGCGACTCGATATTATTGACTTGTACATTCTGTGGCTTCAGGAGCAAGCTGTAGTGATGGAGGGAGCTCTGTGAAGATCAGGAGACTCTACCTGCTCTTCACCCTGAGTGACTGGCAGGAGTCCCATGCCCAGTTGTCAACAGGGCTTCTCGGGGGCTTATGTGGCAGAGGAGAAAGATGGGGGGGGGGAAGGGCTCAGGCTCCACTCTCCTTCTCCACTCTCCTCCTGTGTCTTCCTCTCTGCCTGCCTTCCTCCAAGTCTTACTCCTCTTTCTTTCTGTGCTTCTTTCCTCTTCTGTCCACTACTTCCTTCCTCTTCTTCTTTCCTTTGCTCTTCCCTTTTCTCCTGATACTTCCCCTCCCCCTCTGTACTCCTCCTCCTTCCTCCCTTTGCTCTTCCCTTTTCTCCTGATACTCCCCCCTCCCCCTCTGTACTCCTCCCCCTTCCTCCCTTCCTCCTTTTATCCCTCACTCGACACTCTCAGTTCTACTTCTTTAGTGTCTTTCCTCACGGTCCAGAGCTCCTGTCTGCTTACCCTGACCTTAGCCTCTGCCTCATTTCATTTTCTTATTGATACCCTAGCTCCTTCCGGCTCTACTCAGTGATGAATTCACTGGACCCAGAGTGCAGAGAGGTCGTCATTCTGACTCTGGCCCTTGCCACCATGCCCTGGGAAGCCTGTGGCCCCTCTGTGCCTAGAGGGCTGCAGGGAGTGTAGATGGGCCTGGGAGTTCCGTCAGTACCTTTCTGCAGTAACAGAACCATCTTTGGCCCAGACCTGAGGAGCCATGATCCACAGTGGTCAGAACTCCACCCTGTATAGAGGATGAAACCTTTTTGTGGGAGGCAGGGCATCATCCACTCAGCTAGGGTTCTAACAGCACAATGCTGCTGTTGAGCTGTCAAATCTGATGGTGTTTAAGGCCAGGTTCTTGTCCTCGGGGCTTAACTTCTTATTTTCTCTCACTCAGGGATGGGTAATTTATGCAGATATGTGTCAATCAGCATCACAGAATCAGTCTTTTCTGAAAGCATTTTCCAGCTGCAGGGATGCTGCCTGTGTGGTAGCATCATTACCACCTCCACAGCCACACTTGGGAAGCAGGCACTCTCAGGGGTCCTAGCAAAGACAGGAGGGTACAGCAGCTCTGGGTGGACATGGTGAAGTCCACCCAGAACTTCTATAAAGGATGCTGCCTCTGTTTACCTAGCTCTTTGAATCAGGGCCATATAATAGCCATAGGGAGAACCAGAGGGAGAACTCTGTCATCAGGGTCCCAAGCTGGACATGACCTCAAGGATGGGGTCCCACTTACAGCTGGATAGAATCACAATGAATTAAACTCCTTCTGCTCAGAAGAGTGCTACCGACTGCTGTAAATGGACCAAATATGCTTGTATAGATGGAGGGAGCAACAGTGTCCACTGGCCTGACCTCCTGATGCTTCCGGAGACTGGATCCCCAACCAAAGAATACACATGGAGGGACCCATGGTGCTGGCCACATATGTGGCAGAGGAGGGTCTCGTTAGCCATCAGGGGGAGGAGAGGCCCTTGGGCCTGAGGGTGTTAGATGCCCCAGTATAGGAGAATGCCAAGGAGGGAAGCCGAGAGTGGGTGGGTGGGGGAATACCCCCATAGAGGCAGGGGGAGGGGTAGAGGATAGGGAGGTTCCAAAGGGGAGATCTGGAAAGGAGAAACATTTGAAATGTAAATAAAATATCAAAAAAAAGAAAGAAAGAGAGAAAGAAAGAAAACACTCAGGACTTCTGAGAGACTGACATGCTAGGAGGAACGCACTAAGCAGTGGTGTCCTGGGCCTGTCAGAGCAAGGAACAAGGGAAGCTCACAATCTTCCACATACTTCACCTTCCACCAGCCAGACACAGGAAGCTGCTGGGTCTGAAGACAGCACTGGAGAAAAAGGTGGGCTGCCACTTCGTGAGCATGCACACCACTGTCTGGTAGCTCAGAGAGCCCAGGCCTCAGCTTGGCCAAGAAAAATCACTTCTACCCTCCTGCAGAAAATGACATTTCAATAATCACATGCTTGTGATGCTTAAGTCGAGATTTATTATTATTGCTAATAATAATAAAAATGAAGATTGCTTATGTTCTCCCTCAGTGAGCTGCAAACATTGATTTTCCTAGGGCCTGCATGCATGTTCAAAGCCCACCTTTTCTTCAGTCTGCAAGGTGGATGGATATTTGATTACCTCAATCCCTTAAACTCCAAATGAATGATTGGCATGGTATTGATACGCCCAGGAGAGATGGTGTGAAAATCTCATAGCTCTGTCTCATGCCTTTATGGGTCTATCAATTACCGCTACTGGGTGGAACCTTGGATTGCAGTGAGGGGGGACCCTGTGCATGGAAATGTCCTTCCTGTCTGTCTATCAGAGGCACATGTCCTCCCAGCATGTGTCCTGCTTGCCTCACTATTGAGGGAGGCTTTCTAGACTCCTGATGGGAGCTTTTCCCAGAAAACAGGCGGTACTCTGTTACTAAACAGTAATTAACTCCTCCAGGCTCACCCTCCACACCTGCTAATCTTGGTGGCTGTTTACATGCTACTATTTGTTAAATGGCAACGTTTATTGATTTAGTTACCTCAGTCCCACATTGTAGATTTTCTCTTGCTCTGTGTTCCTACATGTGGTTCAGCATTTTTAAATGTCAACTGCAAAGTATTATTGATCAGTAATTAAAAGTGTAGAGAAAAATTAGCATAGTAGAAGTTTGCGGTCATTAGCAGAAGTACTGTCGGGCAATTATTTAGCATGTTTTAACATTTATTTTCCTTCCTATTATTGACATACAGTATGGTGCTCTGAGAACAGGGTTTTTTTTCTCTCCCCTAAAAAGCAAAGTTTTAACATCAATAAGAATTAATGACGAGCCGGTCGTTTGGAAAAATTGCTTGTTGGAGTTCCCACTCCACAAATAATCCTACCCTAGGGCCTGTGTGCTGGCAGGAGGGAAATGAGGGGGCTTATCACTTTTGGGGTGCTCATTAGGATGACAACATTAAACCTGAATGAGGACGATGCCCTTCTGTTTCCACAGGGAAGAAGAAATTGCTGCTCACAATCACTATGGTACATCTGCAGAGTGCTCACCTGGGCTTTGTCACATGAAGGATGGACTTCATTGTTCAGCAGGGCTTACTGATGAAGATAAAGTCTTATTCCGAAAGCTTAGCCACCATGCTAGTGCTTCAAAAGACTGTGCTCCCACTATGTTCCAACAGCAGAAGCGCAGAGCCGCATAGCTGCAGGTAGTTAAGGGGAGAGGTGGGGTAGCCATGATGCCTTCTTGGACTGATTGTTCTGAGGGCCACTATAATTGAATAAGGAAAGAAACTGTTTGAATCCATCAGTGCGGACCAGAGGTAAAAATAAACACGCAGTCCCTATAGCTCCCAGTCCAGAGCTTGCTGTAGAAAGGTCCAAGGATGCCCAGGTTTTTTTATAGCAAATATGGGCAAGAAAGTACAGCCCATGTGTGGTCACCTCGTGAAGGTGCTGGGAAGGGACATGCAGAGATGTTTGAGGTGTTACTACAGTAAGGGGAACAGCTTTAGTGTTTGAGCCTGTGAAGGAAATTAACATGGAAGAATTTTATGTTTCTAGTTGTTCTGGTTAATTTTCTCTGAGCTGTGACAAAATAACTGTTAGGAGAAGCTCAAGGAAGGAAACATTTGTTTTTGATAATGGCTTAAGGGAACAGGCCAAAGTGGCAACAACTACAGAAAGTTGGTCACATTGTATCTACACCATCGGAGCAGTCAGACAGAGCAACAGCAGTGTCTCTCAAGTTTCTTTCTCTTTTTCATGTAGTGTAGGTCCTCAACAATGGCAATAATGCTGCCCACATTTAGGGTAAGTCTCCCTTCCTCGGTTTAAATTCTGAATCACACTCACAGATACAAAGTCTCCCTTCCTCGGTTTAAATTCTGAATCACACTCACAGATACAATCAAGAGGTATTTTTCCATGGTGATTACAATTCCTGTCAAGTTGACAATGCCTTCTTTCCCTTTCTTCCTTCCATCTTTATATTCCTCCTTACGTCCTTCAATTCATCTATCCACACCCCACACCTCCACTGATCCCTTCACCCACCAACCCACCCACCCTTTCACCCACTCATCCATCCATCCACTGATCTACCGAGCCATCTATCTTAATAGAATTTCTATTGTTGTGATAAAATATGATAGCTAGAAGCAACTTTGGGAGGAAACAATCCATTGTATAGTTGCATACCACAGTCCATGGTGGAAGGAAGTCACAGCAGGAACTTAAACAGAGCAGGAACTTGGAGGCAGTAACTGAAACAGAGGCCATGGAGAGGTGCTGCTTACTGGCTTGCTTGCTCCTCATGGCTTGCTCACTCTGCTCTCTTATACATCCCAGGACCACCAGCCAGGCTTTGGACCACTTACAATGAGCTGGGACCTCTCACATCAATCACTAATTAGGAAGATACCATGTAGACTTGCCTACAGCCCAGGCTTATGGATATATTTTAACAATTAGAATTACCTCTTCTCAGATATGTCTAAGTTTGTCAAGTTGACAAAACCCAACCAGTATAAGTGGCTTTTCGCAACACACATCACTTAGCCCATAACCTTTCCTGTAAACCAAGATCTTGTATTAATATGAATATTACAATATAAAACACAAATAATGTTTAAATTTCATATTCCTTAAAAATTCAGTCTCTTTAAAACATACAGAACCTCTTTATTGTCATTGTTCAAAGTGTCTGTGAATTATTCGAAGCCTCTAGAAAACATCCAGAATTTCTGTAAAATCCCAGCGTCTCTTAACTGTGAGCTTCTATTAAATAAAAAAGAAAATTAAAATACTTTCTTACACCAGGGACATGGAGGTACATACATTTAATCCCAGCACTTGGGAGGCAAAAACAGGCAGATTTCTGTGAGTTCAAGGCCAGTATGTTCTACAGAGTGAGTTCCAGGACACCCAGAGCTGTTATGCAGAGAAACTCTGTCTTGAAAAAAACCACAAAATAAGATTAAATAAAATACTTTCTTACTCCAAGAAGGAAGTGACAGGGCATAGTCACAGTCCGAACAAAAACCAAACTCCAAGGGTGAAGTAACTCTTCTAATGTATGGAACTCAGTCACAATCTTCTGGGCTTCAAAGGCCTTGGATTCTAGCTCTTTCTTACATATTGCACACATTTTATTTCCTGATCCAGTCTGACTTCACTTTACAGCTGTTGCTGTTCTTGGTGGTTGTTCCATGGTACTGGCCTCTTCAGACTGGTGGGTCCACACTGTAGCTGGGCTGCACTTTCACCAGGAGCCTCTCCTGGCTTCTCTTTAGGGATTCTGACCCAACCACATACAATGTCAATAATGCCCTAGTCCTAGAGCTTTAACTGCAACTGAAGCTACATCTTCACCAATGGCCTCTTTCAGCCTCTCTTCATAGTCTCCACTCCTGGGACATCCAGCTTCAACTGCTCTTTATAACCCATTAAAGCCTTCAAAACCAGCCTTTGTGGCTCTTACACATTACCAAGTTTATGAGATACAGTTTTGGTCCTCTGTGGATCCCAGTTTTTATGTGTTGACTCTGAGGAAATACTTCCCAGTTCTTTAGATCAATATATCATGCACTCATCCATCTATCTATTCATCCATACACCCATGTAGTAATGTATTGAACCACCCATACATACATCCACCAGCCATTACTGGCCTTCCATTGGCTTTCATCCCAATGCATTCTCCTAGTACATCCTTTGTCAAACATCATTTGGAGGAACAGATGAGACTTTGGAATACTTGTGTCTAGAATAATGACTGTGGGTTTCCGTGTGGAATGTTTCTCTGAAATCCTTGGGAAACACAATGACTAATGGTGGAGTGTTTACTTTGTGCTCAGTGCACCTTCACTAAGGCAAGATGCTAAGAGAATGCTTAGAAGCCAACGTGGGTGAATGGCAGGAATGTGTTTTTCCAGTTTGGATATGGGTGTCTGATAAGGTTGACAGGGAGGTATCAAAGTCTTGTGGATCTGGCAGGATGTGAAGCAGGGAAACATTACTAGGCTTTCTGTGAAGAGAGTACTATAGCCTTCTGAGGGGATACCTCAGCACTGCAGTAACAGGAGCTGAGTTGCAGAGATTAAAGAATAATAGAGATGAACTGTGCACATACACACAGTGAACTCTAGGGCACATAGATAAATGGATCTGAAGTGGAGACACCGAGACTCATGAGTACTGGGAAGCTAACACATCCACAACAGAGGATATTACAGATGCTTGAGCTCTGTCAGGAGTTTACCCCCAACTCACTTCTAGCACTGTGGTGAGTGGGCATTATAGTAGTGTTCCCATACTTTCTTGAAAGGTTGGGTGCAGGGATGTTGGATAGACATGGTGGCTAAGGAGAGAGGTGACAGGAGTAGAGGGGATGAGCTCACCATGGTCCAGGCTTTAGAGTTTCAGGGTTTGGAAAGATACATGTGCCATGGGTCCCAGGTTCTACAGAATCACATGCTTCCCCATTTATACTGTGGATGACTTTTGACAAGCCACTATCTCTCCACCTTTTGACCTAGTGTGCTCATGCTTAGATAAAAGTGTCAGAAGCCATCATTTATGAGGTATACTGTGGAGCCCCCAGGACCAAGTGTTGGTTTTGACTACGGAGTGGCCTCATGTTTCCAGGACCACATGTTGCCTCTGTCTTTATACCCTTGCTGGATTGAATTGGTGGGGTTACCATGTGCCTGCAGCAACCCCAAGAGGAAGGGTCAAGTTTCCAAAATCCAGCCCACACATCCTAGGAATATGTACACTGAAGAACATGTTTTCTGTTACCTGGTAAAACTTCTTGTAGGGTGATGTCAACATGGTCTTGCACTTGATCAGGGTGGTCAGAATATCCTGTGACTACCAGGGAGATACAGACTGAGTAAGTGTAAGTTACAGTCACTGTTCACCTTGAAGATAGACTCCGGTGACAGATGAGGCTGAGATGACACTCTGGTGGTTAGTATCTGTGAGTCTTATGAGAAACAGAAGCCAGAGGCCAGCATGATGGGCCAGATCTCCACACAGCCCCAGAAGGAGAATATCCAGAGATGTATTTGCTATGATATGTTCAAAAGCTGTACTTCATCTCCCATCTTTTTGTGATAGTTATTTTTCCATTGCTTAGAGATAAAACTCCATGACCAAGGTAGCTGAGAGAAGGAAGAGTTTACATGGGCATAGGTTTTCAGAGGGCTGAGTTCACTGTGGCTCTAGGCATGGCAGCAGGCAGTCCCAGTAGCAGGAAGCTGAGCACTCATGTTTTCAACTACAAGGATGAAGCTGAGAGAACAAACTGGAAGCAGGATGAGGTTGTACACTTCTCAAAGTCCACACTTAGTAGCATACCTCCTTCAGTAAGGCTGTACTTCCAAACTCTTCCATCAGGACCACTAACTTGGAGCAAGGGTTCAAATGTCTGAGCCTATGAGAGGACATTTTTCATTCAGACCACCACATATTTATTTTTCTTGAAAAGAGATCCAGTACAATTTTACTTAAATGCCTAATAAGGAGGTGCTCAAATGCCAGTTCAGACTGCAAGCTGTAGCCTGTCAGACTTCCAGATGGACCTTCTAGGGTATGGTTTCAGAACTTCGGAACCCCACCTCCCAGGCTGGATGATTTTACCAGCCTTGTGATCTGACATAAAGGAGGGCAAGGTTCAGGGATGAGGAAGCAGAATCCAGAAGAAACCAGAAGCTGTAGGATAAGCAGAGAGGCTTGATGGTGGCTAATGGCTTCTGTGGAAGTTAATTTGAGCTACTATAACCTTATGCTAAGGAGTTTGGTAACGAGACCAGAAAGTCAACGAGAAGCATAGATCTGGAAAGGGGTGGATCTCATCAGCTGCAGGCAAAGCCAGGCCCAATGATGTATTAGAGTCCTCTAGAAGAATGGACTGAAGAATGAATACTGATTGTGGTGTGAGATTTATTAGACTGACTTAAAAAGCAGGAACTACGTTGTCTAATGATTGCTGTCTGCCTGCTTGTGAGGTTGGAACCTCATAGCTGTTTAGTCACAATCTGGTGCTGAAGGCCTGGAAGATTCCTAGAGATCTGCTGTTCCTCTTTCCATTTTGGATAGCAGAGGATCTGGGCTTCACCATCATCAGATCATTTCTTCCAAGACCTCTTCACATCTGGGATGCCACCAAAGGTTGCAACTCATTCTGGTGGCTGCTCCACAGTTAATCTGTCCTGGAAATGTCCTGATAGACCTACCCAGAGGCATGTCTCTCACTAGGGCAAAGTCTGGGACATAGCTTCTCAGGGTATTGTTCATGTCCTCACATGTGGCCTCCCCTCTACCTTGTCCACTGGTCAGCCATATGCTTCCCTCAGTCTACAGCAGTCACACCTTTCACGTATACTCTAAAGATACCCTGTGATAATGGAGGCAGAGCCACACCCTCACTGAGGTGACAAGAACTAGATCATGTGTTCACATCGCCCCCATCTGTCTTATGTTCCTTTAGTAACACTTGTCTGGGCTCCATATCTAAAGCAGAATGTTTATGCTTGTCCTGTAGCTCTAGCTCATATTTTTGCTTCTCCTAGGGAGTCCCTAGGAGTAAAGGTTCCAGTGGCCAGATGCTTCCCTGGTCATAACGAGATAAAGTAGAGCTGGTCATATCCCAGAGAGGCAGGGAGTTGGTGCTTGGTGAGTGTCCATTAGGGAGAGGAACACTGAGAAGGGTCTGTCCTAAGAGACAACACATACACCATGGAGGAGGGGAGAAGCTCTGTCACAGCCCCTGCTTTCTAAAATTAGGAATAGTTTCCTGGTGACTATTCAAGGGGTCCAGAAACTAGAGGGTATTACTTATTTTCCCAGGAGAAGGGGGTCCCACCTGTGCATCCCAGAGCAGATCTGCTCTCCAGCGCAGTCCACAATGGGGTGGGGAGAGTGCAGAGCTAACCCCTGCAGAGCTAACCCCAGCAACACTGATGCAGATAGGAGATTCTGAAAAGCAAGAGGGTTCCTGTGCTAGGGGAAACATGGAAACTTCTGGAAACTGGTGACAGTGGGCTGGTAGCTGGAAGGGAGCTCTGGTGCCAGTGAGAATGTTGCACTTAATAATTCAGTGAGCTATGTGGTTTTTTCTAAGAAATGAAATATATTAAAAGCTGTGTTTTCATTTGATTAATAAATGTGGTTTAGGAATGACAAATAACCAAATAATTAAAGTAAATCCAATCTCTTCCTGCAAACATCCTTTAAACAGTCCTTAATTTGCTTTGAAGTATAAATATTAAACACCACCCACCCAGAAGGCTCCTTGCTTCCTGATGACTTTGCCCTCCCGGTTTTATCTGCTCTTTATTGAGTGTGACCAGCTCTTGCTTCCTGGATGGCTGCTTTGAAGGAAGAGGTTGTCTGCTGGCTGCTTCTTTACGCAGGTCTCCCCAGAAGCAGAAAGACATCTGTGCCACTGGTACATGTGTAGCAAGAAGCTTTCCTTAAATATAACTTCAGAGGGCACTTAAAGTCTCAGGATAATCACCATGGCCCATTGTCTATTTTATAAATGGAATACTTTCCTAAGTAGCCACTATGCAATATCAATTAGCCTCTTTGGGTATAGGGAGTGTTACTATGGACACATTGTGAACTGTGCCTCTTGTCCCAACTTGAAATTAGTCTTCAGAGTCATGCCTTGCCTGTCACTCCAAAATGAGCCAGACAGAGATTCTCAGGAGAGTTCCCAATGAAATAAGAACCTGTGTCCTGGTATATGGTCCAGGGGTACAGGTTAGGGATGCCACAGCAATAAGAATCTCAGTGAACTGGCATCTCCTGTCCTCAGAGCTGCAGGGCAGGTGAGAATGGTTCTACATGTGATGTGGAGACAGATGTCCAGTCATCGTCCTTTTTAATGATCCCCTTGGTCACTTTGTCTCCCTTAGAAGGCTACCCTCTTCTTTTCTCTCTTGTCCTTTCTGTCAGTCTTTGTCAAGAGAGTCATCTCTTCCCTTTGCTGAGGTTCAGGGAAACTGAGCTGTGCTATGAAGACAAACTCAAGTTGGGCTCTCCCACTGAGCTGCTGTGGGTCATCAGAATACCCTATCTGAACACCAGAGTTGCTGGTGCTGTCTGTGCCCCTGTCTAATATTAGAGTCAGTACAGAACTAGGTATAGGAACCCAGATGGAGAAGCTGCCTTTGAAAGAAGAGGGGAAGAAGGGAGAGAATTATGGTGGGAAGAAAAAAGAAAGAGAGGAAAGAGAGAAGGAAGGAGGGGGTGAGGAGGTAAGGTAAAAAGAAGAGAGTCAAGTCAGAGAAGGAAGTGCCTAGCAAATGCTGTCAGAACCCAGACACTCATCTGGCTGGGAAGAGAAGGTTGGTACAAACCAAAGGTGTTCTTGGCACTTGAGACTCCACCATGATGCTTCTGCTGGAGCCCACATCTGGGTTCTCAAGCCTCTGATATCTAATAGTACCATATGGGCAAGTGTAGGCACCTGACCTTGAATATACCCAGGGTCTTTTAAGATGAGTTAGGATACTATGCAGGAAGGAAGCACTCTTTCTGGAGGAGAATGTGTAGAACAGGGAGTCGGTTAGGTCAGTCAAGCTATGAATGGAGGAGGAGTGAAGAAATAGCCCAGGGAGGATAGTGACTCAGGCCTGGGGTCTTTCCTTTCATGAAGCATGCTCATGGGAGAAGTGGATGCTGCGTTTAGCACCATGCAGTCTGGATGCTCATGCACTCAATGTCAGTGAGGAGTACACTGATGTCCAGGGTACCTTGTGCAGGTCTCACAGAGCAGTGAGAAATCGCACTGTAGTTCCCACATCCCTTCAGGTCATTCAGAACCTCTTGGTTCTGTCCCACAGCTGGGATGTACGGTGGCTGTGCTTACCATGCCTTACAGTGAACATGTAGTCCCTAGCTTTCTACCATGAAGAACGACAGTAGTGACCATCTGTTTTGGGTGTACCTATGCATGTAGGAAGATGGCTAGATGCCAACACACAAAGCTTACCACAGAGCCTGATCTAGTCTGAGGTGTTTCTATGCAAGTATCTCTGTATCTGTGGTGCAAACCCATGATGTAGACTGGGTTTGCATCAGAGAAATGAAAGAATAGAAGGAAGAAGGAAAAATTAGGGACCCAGAATTGCAACAATGCTTAAGCTCTACTTGGAAAGTGCAGGTGGAAGCATGGACGGAAGCATGGACACAGAGAATTGCCCTATCATCTGGGTTTGGTCACCAGCAAGGACAGAATAGAACCACTGCTTGGCTCACAGTAGGAGCAAGCAGCCTGCAAAGTGTCCAAATGCCCAACACTATAGGGAATATTTCAAATCACCACAAGATGTAATTCTTCCAAATCTGTTCCTTTTACTCTAGATGATTTGAAACACTCTGGGTCTTTGTTGGATTCACAATAACTATAAGAATTTTTTCTAATGGTAGAAAGAATGGGGATTGCCCCAAGTCTGTGACAATTCCTCATTATCAATTCTTACCAGGAAGAGGGTCCCCTTGCTTGTCAGTATGTCACCTTCAATGTAATTGATCACTGTTCAGAATTTTGTTCAAATTATACTTTTATTTGTTTTATTTTGATGCTACTATAAAAAATCATCTTAATTTCTTGTAGATCACTCACTGCCAGGTCACAAAAACATTGCTGCTTTACAAATAAAATCAAAATTGTCTTTATTTGAGTGAGTGGATGTGGAGGGTTCATGTGCTGGGACAACATAATTGATCTTTCTGTTGGAGTTTTGTCTTTTAGCTTCACTGAATTACAGTATTATTTTTTCCAAATTTTCATGTATTTTATATATAAAATAATATCAGCAACTGTATGATAGGAAAATGCACAGATGGGGAGAAAGTATTCGTAAAAATGAATATCAGCTGGTCAGCTGAAGGACTGATGTCTAAAATGCACAAGGAGCTCAAGTAAGCCATAAGAACAAACAAAGAAGGGGAAAGGATTTGACAGACACCCCCAGAGGAAAGACATACACATGGCACCAGGTCTGGAAAAAAAATGCCAGCATATTCTTACTAGAGTAGCTGTCATTAAAAAGATGAATGATGGCAGAGCCAGCACTTCAGACTCTCCCCCACACCTAGAGACAGCAAAGTGCTTAGATATAAAATTAATTCAAACAAATTAGTAGCCTTCCTCTACACAAAGGATAAATGGGCTGAGAATGAAATTAGGGAGACAACACCCTGCACAACAGTCACAAATAGTGTAAAATATCTTGGTGTGACCCTAACCAAGCAAGTGAAAGATCTGTATGACAAGAACTTCGTGTCTCTAAAGAAAGAAATCAAAGAAGACCTCAGAAGATGGGAAGATCTCCCATGCTCATGGATTGGTAGGATTAACATAGTAAAAATGTCCATCTTACCAAAAGCAATCTACAGATTCAGTGCAATCTCCATCAAAATTACTAAATTACTCAGTTCCAACTCTGTTCTTCACAGAGATAAAAAGAGCAATTCTCAACTTCACCTGGAAGAACAAATAATCCAGGGTAGTTAAAACAATTCTTAACAATAAAAGAACTTCTGGGGAAGGGGAGTGAATCACCATTCCTGACCACAAGCTGTACTACAGAGAAATAGTGATAAAAACTGCATGGTATTGGTACAGAGACAGACAGGCAGATCAATGGAATAGAACTGAAGACCCAGAAGTAAACCCACACACCTATGGTCACTTGATCTTTGACAAAGAAGCCAAAACTATACAGTGGTAACAAGAAAGTATTTTTAACAAATTGTGCTGATTAAACTGGAAGTCTGCATGTAGAAAAATGCAAATTGATCCATGTGCAAATGCAAATTTTTTTCTTTTTTTCTTTTTTCTTTTGATACTTTATTTACATTTCAAATGTTTTCCCCTTTCCAGGTCTCCCCTTTGGAACCTCCCTATTCCCTCCCTCCTTCCCTGCCTCTATTGGGGTATTCTACCCACCCACTCTGTCTTCCCTCCTTGGCATTCTCCTATAATGGGGGATCCAATACCCTCAGACCCAAGGGCCTCTCCTCCCCCTAATGTCTAACAAGACCCTCCTCTGCTGCATATGTGGCCAGCACCATGGGTCACTCCATGTGTATTCATTGGTTGGTGGATCAGTCTCCAGGAGTATCAGGGGGTCAGGCCAGTTGCCACTGTTGCTGCCTTTCTGGGGATGCAAACTCCCTCAGCTCCTTCAGTCCCTTTGCCAAGTCCTCCATCTGGGACCTCCCACTCCGCCCTACTGTTGCTGTGAAGTGACTCTTGGCTTTTTCGAACTCTCAGGCTAATAATCACTTAACAGTGAGTACATACCATGTGCATTCTTTTGTGACAGAGTTACCTCACTTAGGATGATATTTTCAAGATCCATCCATTTGTCTGCGAATTTCATAAAGTCATTGTTTTTAATTGCTGAGTAGTATTCCATTGTGTAAATGTACCACATTTTCTGTATCCATTCCTCTGTGGAGGGACATCTGGGTTGATTCCAGCTTCTGGCTATTATAAATATGGCTGCTATGAACATAGTGGAATATGTGTTTTTATTACATGTTGGAGCATCTTCTGGGTATATGCCCAGGAGTAGAATAGCTGGGTCCTCAGGTAGTATTATGTTCATTTTTCTGAGGGTCCGCCAAACTGATTTCCAGAGAGGTTGTATCAACTTGCATTCCCACCAGCAATGGAGGGGTGTTCCTCTTTCTCCACATCCTCGCCAACATCTGCTGTCACCTGAGTTTTTGATCTTAGCCATTCTGACTGGTGTGAGGTGGAATCTCAGGGTTGTTTTGATTTGCATTTCCCTGATGACTAAGGATGTTGAACATTTCTTTAGGTGCTTCTCGGCCATTGGAGTTTCCTCAGTTGAGAATTCTCCGTTTAGCTCTCTTCCCCATTTTTTGATAGGGTTATTTGTATCTCTGGAGTCTAACTTCTTGAGTTCTTTGTATACATTGGATATTAGCCCTCTATTGGACATAGGATTGGTAAAGATCTTTTCCCAATCTGTAGGTTGCTGTTTTGTCCTATTAACAGTGTCCTTTGCCTTACAAAAGCTTTGTAATTTTATGAGGTCCCATTTGTCAATTCTTGATCTTAGAGCACCAACAATTGGTATTCTGTTCAAGAACTTTTCCCCTGTGTCCATGTGTTCATGTTTTCCCCACTTTTTCTTCTATTAGATTCAGTGTATCTGGTTTTATGTGGAGGTCCTTGATCCACTTGGACTGGAGCTTTGTGCAGGGAGATAGGAATGGATCAATTTGCAATCTTCTACATGTAGACCACCAGTTGAACCAGCACCATTTGTTGAAGATGCTGTCTTTTTTCCACTGGATGGTTTTAGCTCCTTTGTCAAAGATCAAGTGACCATAAGTGAGTGGGTTCAATTCTGGGTCTTCGGTTCTATTCCATTGATCTACCTGCCTGTCACTGTACCAATACCATGCAGTTTTTATCACTACTGTTCTGTAGTACAGCTTGAAGTCAGGGAGGCTGATTCCCCCAGAAGTCCTTTTATTGTTGAGTTTGCTATCCTGGGTTTTTTGTTATTCCATATGAATTTGAAAATTGCTCTTTCTAAGTCTATGAAGAATTGAGTTGGGATTTTGATGGGGACTGCATTGAATCTGTAGATTGCTTTCGGCAGGATGGCCATTTTAACTATATTAATCCTGCCAATCTATGAGCATGGGAGATCTTTCCATCTTCTGAGGTCTTCTTCGATTTCTTTCTTCAGAGACTTGAAGTTCTTGTCATACAGATCTTTCACTTGTTTGGTTAGAGTCACACCAAGATATTTTATATTGTTTGTGACAATTGTGAAGGGTGTTATTTCCCTAATTTCTTTCTCAGCCTGTTTATCCTTCGAGTATAGGAAGGCTACTAATTTGCTTGAGTTAATTTTGTAACCAGCCACTTTGCTGAAGTTGCTTATCAGCTGTAGCAGATCTCTGGTGGAGTTTTTTGGGTCACTTAAGTATACCATCATATCATCTGCAAATAGTGATACTTTGATTTCTTCCTTTCCAGTTTGTATTCCTTTGACCTCCTTTTGTTGTCTGATTGCTTTAGCTAGAACTTCAAGTACTATATTGAATAGATAGGGAAAAAGAGGGCACCCTTGTCTAGTCCCTGATTTTAGTGGGATTGCTTCGAGTTTCTCTCCATTTAATTTGATGTTGGCTACTAGTTTGCTGTATATTGCTTTTACTATGTTTAGGTATGCTCCTTGAATTCCTGATCTTTCCAAGACTTTTATCATGAAGGGATGTTGAACTTTGTCAAATGCTTTTTCGGCATCTAACGAAATGACCATGTGGTTTTTTTCTTTGCATTTGTTTATGTAGTGGATTACATTGATGGATTTCTGGGTATTGAACCATCCCTGCATCCCTGGGATAAAGCCTATTTGATCAT
The DNA here is from genome assembly GCA_019843965.1 of Rhynchomys soricoides. Classification (NCBI taxonomy): domain Eukaryota; kingdom Metazoa; phylum Chordata; class Mammalia; order Rodentia; family Muridae; genus Rhynchomys; species Rhynchomys soricoides. The sequence continues at coordinate 306,015 of JADRCH010000154.1, read as the reverse complement.
GGTGAATGATCGTTGTGATGTGTTCTTGGATTTGTTTTGCAAAGATTTTATTGAGTATTTTTGCATCGATATTCATAAGGGAAATTGGTCTGAAGTTTTCTTTTATTTTTGGGTCTTTGTGAGGTTTTGGTATCAGTGTAACAGTAGCCTAATAGAATGAATTGGGTAGTGTTCCTTCCGTTTCTATTTTATGGAATAGCTTGAAGAGTATTGGTATTAGGTCTTCTTTGAAGGTCTGATAGAATTCAGCACTGAACCCATCTGGTCCTGGGCTTTTTTGGTTGGGAGACTTTTAATGACTGCATCTATTTCTATAGGGGTTATGGGACTGTTTAGATGGTTTATCTGATCCTGATTTAACTTTGGTAATTAGTATCTGTCTAGAAACTTGTCCATTTCCTCCAGATTTTCCAATTTTGTTGCGTATAGACTTTTGTAGTAGGATCTGATAATATTTTTAATTTCCTCAGAGTCTGTTGTTATATCTCCATTTTCATCTCTAATTTTATTAATTTGCACACTGTCTCTGTGCTCTCTGGTTAGTCTGGCTAAGAGTTTATCTATCTTGTTGATTTTCTCAAAGAACCAGCTCCTGGTTTTGCTGATTCTTTGTACTATTCTTTTAGTTTCCACCTTGTTAATTTCAGCCCTTAATTTGATTATTTCCTGCCTTCTACTCCTCTTGGTGTATTAGCTTCTTCTTGTTCTAGAACTTTCAGGTGTGCTGTTAGGCTGTTAGTGTGTGCTTTCTCCAGCTTCTTTTTGGAGGCATTCAGAGCTATGAGTTTTCCTCTTAACACTGCTTTCATTGTGTTCCATAGGTTTGGGTAAGTTGTACTTTCATTTTCATTAAATTCTAGGAAGTCTTTAATTTCTTTCTTTATTTCTCCCTTGACCAAATTATCATTGAGCAGAACATTGTTCAGCTTCTATGTGTATGTGGGCTTTCTGTTGTTGTTGTTGCCATTGAAGACCAACCTTTATCCGTAGTGATCTAGTAGGTGGCATGGGATTATTTCAATCTTCTTATATTTGTTGAGGTTTGTTTTGTGACCAATTATATGATCAATTTTGGAGATGGTACCATTAGGTGCTGAGAAGAAGGCACTTCTTCTTTATTGTTTCTTTAGGCACAATTTCTTTATTGTTTCTATTTCTGTTTTTAATTCCTGAATGGTTTTGTTCATTTGATTGATTGTGTTTTCCTGTAATTCTTTAAGGGATTTCTGTGTGTCTTCTTTAAGGATTTCTTTTGATGTAGGATGAAATGTTCTATAGATATCTGTTAAATCCATTTGGTTCATAGTATTTGTTAGTTTCACTGTGTCTCTGTTTAGTTTGTTTCCATGATCTGTCCATTGTTGATAGTGGGGTGTTGAAGTCTCCCACTATTATTGTGTGAGGTGCAATATGTGCTTTGAGCTTTAGTAGCGTATCTTTTATGAATGTGGGAGCTCTTGCATTCTGGGCATAGATGTTCAGAATTGAGAGTTCTTCTTGGTAGATTTTTCCTTTGATGAGTATGAAGTGTCCTTTTTTATCTTTTTTGATGACTTTTGGTTGAAAGTCAATTTTATCCGATATTAGAATGGCTACTCCAGCCTGTTTCTTGGGGCCATTTGCTTGGAAAATTGTTTTCCAGCCCTTTACTCTGAGGTAGTGTTTGTCTTTAACATGGGGGTGCATTTCCTGGATGCTGCAAAATGCTTGGTCCTTTTTATGGATCAGGTCTGTCAATCTATGTCTTTTTATTGGCGAGTTGAGACCATTGATATTAAGAGATATTAAAGAATAGTGATTGTTGTTTCCTGTTATTTTTGAGGTTGTTTATGTGTCTATCTTCTTTTGAGTTTGTTGAATGATTACTTTCTTGCTTTTTCGTGCGTGTAGTTTCCCTCCTTGAGTAGGCGGTTTCCATGTATTATTCTTTGTAGGGCTGGGTTTGTGGAAACATACTGTGCAAATTTGGATTTGTCATAGAATATTTTGGTTTCACCATGTATGATTATTGAGAGTTTTGCTGGGTATGCAGCCTGGGCTGGCATTTGTGTTCTCTTAGAGTCTGTGTGAGATCTGCCCAGGATCTTCTAGCTTTCATAGTCTCTGGTGAGAAGTCTGGTGTAATTCTGATAGGTCTGCCTTTATATGTTACTTGCCCATTTTCCCTTACTGCTTTTAATATTCCTTCCTTGTTTTGTGTATTTGGAGTTTTGACTATAATGTGATAGGAGGAATTTCTTTTCTGGTCCAGTCTATTTGGCGTTCTGTAGGCTTCTTGTATATTTATGTTCATCTCTTTCTTTAGGTTAGGGAAATTTTCTTCTATAATTTTGTTGAAGATATTTACTGGACCTTTAAGTTGGGAATCTTCACTCTCTTCAATGCCTTTTCTCCTCAGGTTCTGTCTTCTCATTGCATCCTGGATATCTTGGATGTTTTGGGTTAGGAGCTTTTTGCATTTTGTGTTTTCTTTGATTGTTGTATCCATGTTTTCTATGGTATCTTCTGCACCTGAGATTCTCTCTTCCATCTCTTGTATTCTGTTGGTGATGCTTGCATCTATGACTCCTGATTTCTTTCCTATGTTCTCTAACTCCAGGGTTGTCTCCCTTTGTGATTTCTTTATTGTTTCTATTTCTGTTTTTAATTCCTGAATGGTTTTGTTCATTTGATTGATTGTGTTTTCCTGTAATTCTTTAAGGGATTTCTGTGTATCTTCTTTAAGGGTTTCCAGTTGTTTACCTGTGTTCTCTTGTATTTCTTTAATGGAGTTATATATTTCCTTCTTAAAGTCTTCTATCATCCTCTTGATAAATGATTTTAAGTGTGCATCTTCCGTTTCTGGTGTGTTGGGGTATCCAGGGCTGGCTGTGGTGGGAGAGCTGGGTTCTGATGAAGCCAAGTAGTCTTGGTTTCTGTTCCTTGTATTCTTGCCCTTGCCTTTCACCATCTGGTTATCTCTGGTGTTAGCTGGTCTTTCTCTCTCTGACTGTGGCTTGTCTTTCCTACAGGCCCATGTGTCAGTGTTCCTTGGAGACCAGTTCTCTTTCCTGGATTTTCCTCAGTCCCTGTGTCTGGAGCCCTCCTGTTGCTGGCTTTTCCACACAAGTGGGCGGGTTGCTTGCTCCCTGCACTGGTTGGCAATGGAGGCCTGGTGGGCCAGGCAGAGTACTCCAGTCACAGGTGGAAGCAGACAGCCTCTTACCTCCTGGCTGTTCCTCAGTCCCTGCCTACAAATGCAAATTTATCTTTTTGAACAAAGCTCAAGTCCAAGTGAAGGAAGGACCTCTACATAACACCAGATATGCTGAATCTAAGAAAAAAGAAAGTGGGAAAGAGCTTTGAACACATTGGCACAGGAGAAAATTTCCTGAACAAAATGCCAATGGTTCAATTCAGGCTCTATCATCAACAATTGACAAATAGAACATCATGAAACTGAAAAGCTTCTGTAAGGCAAGGACACTTGTCAATAGGACAAAATGGCAACCTACAGATTGGGAAAAAATCTTTACCAGCCCTACATCTGATAGAAGGCTAATATTTGAAATCTATAAGGACCTCAAGAAGTTAGACTCCAGAAAAACAAATAACCCAATTAAAATTGGGGTTCAGAGCTAAACAACCAATTCTCAACTGAAGAATCTCTAATGGCCAAGAAGCACCTAAAGAAATGTTCACTATCTTTAGTCATCAGGGAAATGCAAATCAAAACAACCTTGAGATTCTACTGTACACCAGTCAGAATGGCTAACATGAAAAACTTAGGCAACAGCAGATGCTGGCCACGATGTGGAGAAAGAGGAACACTCCCCCATTGCTTGTGGGAATGCAAGCTGGTACAACCATTCTGGAAAATCAATCTGGCAGTTGCTCAAAAAATTGGAAATTGTTCTACCTGAAGACCCAGCTATAGCACTCCTGGGCATATACCCAACAGAAACTCCAACATATAACAAGGACACATGCTCCACTATGTTCATAGTAGCCTTATTTATAATAGCAAGAAGCTGGAAACAATCCAGATGTCCCTCATTGGAATAATGGATACAGAAAATGTGGTACATTTAAATAATGGAATATTACTAGGCTATTAAAAATGACGACTTTACAAATTTTGTAGGCAAATGGATAGAACTAAAAAATATCATCCTGAGTGAGATAACCCAGACCTAGAAGGACATACATGGTATGTACTCACTGTTAAGTGGATATTAGCCAAAAAGTTTGAAATATCCATGATACAACTTATAGACCATATGAAGTTTAACAAGAAAAAAGGTCAACGGGTGGATGCTTCAATCCCACTTAGAAGGGTGAACAAGATAATCACAGGAGGCAGAGGGAGTGAGGGACTTGGGTGCGAGAGGGAAGGGGGAGGGAAAAAGGGAGGACCGGACCAGGTTTGGGAAGAGATAGGAGAGAAGTCCAGAGGGCCAGGAGAAGGAATAGAAATAAGTAGGAGTGGTGGTTGGGTAAAGGTGGAGGGAATTACTAGAATGTCCCAGAAGCCAGGAATGCTAGAGATTCCCAGGACCCAGTGTGGATGACCTTAGCCAAAATACCCAACAGTAGAGAGATAGAACCTGAAGAGTACACCTCCGTAGAAAGACATGGACCCCAGTGGAAGGTTGGGGCCACCCACTCATATCAAAATTTTTAATCCAGGAATTGTTCCTGTCTAAATGAAACACAGAGACAAAAAATGGAGCAGAGACAGAAGGAAAGGCCATCCAGAGACTGCCCCAACTTGGGATCCATCCCATCCACAGATACCCAACCCCCACAGTATTGCTGATGCCAAGAAGTGCTTGCAGACGGGAGCCTGTTAAGGCTGTCCCCTGAGAGGCTTTGCCAGCACTTGATAAAGCCACATGCAGATACTCACAGACAACCAGTGGACTGAACTTGGGGACCACAATGTAGGAGTTAGAGAAAAGACTGAAGGAGCTGAGGGGTTGCAACCCCACAGGAAGAACAACAACATCAACCAACCAGACCCCCCAGAGCTCCCAGGGACTAAACAACCAACCAAAGAGTGTACATGGAGTGACCCATGGCTCCAGCAGCATATGTAGAAGAGGATGGCCTTATCTGGCATCAGTGGGAGGGGAGGTACTTGGTCCTGTGGAGGTTTGATGCCCCAGAGAAAGGGGATGCTGGAGAGGTGAGCAGGAGTGGGTGAGTAAGAGAGGAATCACTCTCTTAGAGGCAAAGGGGAGGGGGACAGGGAAGGTGTTTTCAGAAGGGAGACTGGGAAGGGGACAATATTTGAAATGTAAATAAATAAAATAATTAATTAAAAAATCAAAGCTAAAGACAAATGATGATGAAAATGCTGGGAAGTGCTGGAAGGAAGACTTCACACTGTTGGTGGGATTGCTGAGCAGTTCAGCCCAGGGGCTCCCACCAAGAGTTAACACATGATCGAGAAGTTTCACTTCTGAACCTATTCCCAAAGGATAGGAAACAAAAGCTGTCCTCTATGTGCACAGCATTGCTGTACACAGCTAAGATGGGGAGCAGAGACCAGCCTGTTAGCCTGTGAGTATGTGAGCATCGTGCAGTAGAGGTAGGGACAGAACACTTGGCAAGTTGGAGCCTAGTGTCCAAGGGTCAAGTCTGGTGAACACGGCTGAGTTAAGGGAGGCAGTCAATGAGTGAGTTTCACTTTATGTTAAATTTCCAAAAGTTGAATTCCTAGGATAGAACCTAAGGATGCTCAAGGGCAGGGCAGGGCCAGGGAGCCGTTGGCCAAAGATTCAAAGTCTCTGAGGACAGTTTTAGTGACAATATTCTATAGAATTTGTATTTCAAAGTATCAAAAGAGGCTTCAATTACTGTTACCACAAGAGATGATGAACAGCTGGAGCGACAGATGTGCTAATTAGTTTGGGTGGGTTATCCCACTGTGTGCACCTGTATGGAAATATCATACTGTGCCCCTATAAAGGTATACAGTCATTATTTGTTGACTGCATTTTCCCCAAATTAGATTTTTACATTGTTTTCTCATCACAGTTTTAGTTCACAGATTAAGAATTCATCAGAAGAGGTTTAGTTCACAGAGTAAGAAATTACAAATGCTAACTTCTGTTAAAGGGGAGGAAAAGCCAACCAGTGTGTTCTCTCAGTCTCTGCAAGTTCAAAGTATCATCGCCATTCAGTGTTATGAACGTTTTAAGTTATTGGTCCACATCAAAAGTGTCCAAGTGCCATTTTCTGTAATCTAGCTGAATTAAACACTTTCTGCTACTTATGGAAATTAGCTCTACTGGGAAGCTCTGTGCCTCCTGTGTATCTGGTCTCAGCCAGGGCTGGAGTCACCACTGACGGAGTTTAAATCCCCTTCCATTGCAGCCTTCGCCCCTGCACCTTTCATCTGAAGTCATTCGTTCTGGAAATAATTTATTGTGGAGACCCACAAGGAAAGGATGCCTGCTTTTCAGAAACCCGTGGATCAAAGATGATTGAACATTCAAGTTTCTTGTTTTCTTAAAATAGAAATAAATCATCTCTGGCCTGAAATATGTGGTGGAAATTTTAGTTCAGAGTGATGCTACAGTGTGGAAATTCAGAAGGGCTCAGCTGGTCTTCATGACTCCAACTCTTTCCTACTTTGTGAAAATCCACAGTGGGGAGTGTCCAAGCACAACACAAGGCTTGTGTAACCGGAGGATGGACTCTGCATTTGACACACAGCTCTGTCCTGCACACCAGCCAAATCACCCAGGACAGTAAACACATTATAATGTCTGTTTAGACATTTCATTTTGGGGAAACTACATTTTTTTTCCCAACCAACATCTTGGTTGCTATCACAATAAAAATGCTAAAAGCCAGTCCACATTTTTCCTTGCTTCTCCAAACACCAGCAGTGCACGCTGGGTGCTCAGAGCGCTCTGTGCAGCAGGTGTGGAGACTACCGTGAACCCCAGAGGGTTAATGTGGCATAATTCAATTTAAATTCACTTCATTCATGGTTAAATATAAGGAAGGAGGCTCTGCAGTTTTGAAACTTTTTGCTTAATTTTACTTATACGTGGTTTTAAAAAATCAGTTCTTGAGCATGAAGGGATAACAGGAGCCTCAATCATTCAGCAGCATGGTTCTTTTGCACACCACTCTATTTGCCTGCCAGATGATGTCGAGTGGAGTGTTTTTATTCTAACAAATCTAAAACACGAGGCTAGAGAGTCCTGTTGTCTAACTCTTCACTCTAAGTCACAGTGTTTGGTTCACAGTGATAATTTTTTTAAACTGTATGTACATGTGTTAAGCACTTCGGTAGACTCCTTTGAACCCAGCCTGCTGCTGGCAGGAAAAATGGAAGCATGTGTGGTTCTGTGTACACAGGCAAATACCATCAGCCAGGCTTCCTCTGGGACACTAAACTTCCCACACACTTTCCACCCGGCTTGGGTTTTCTTGAAGGTCGATTGGGTTTTTAACTGTGTTATCTGCAAGGTGTTTGATGGAGTGATCCAGATAACAGGGGAGAGAGCAAAGCAAAAAGAATTTTTTGAAGATCAAAAGTGGCTGTTCATTTTGTTATCTGACCCCATCTGTTGTCATGGTAACAGGCTCCTTTTAACCTGTGTCGTGGGATGGGTTGCCTCTATCAGCTCCTAGCCCTCCTTTGACTGAGGGTGGTTCCTGCAGCAACAGTCGACTTCCAGGCTTTCTGTGGAGCTCAAGGGGGGCAAAGCGTGGTGCCCCACATTTCGGAGGACTGAGATTACATTTTCAATTTAAACTGCCATCTTAATTTAGGTAGAGATGAGGCCAATGCAGTAGCTTGTCCCCTGCCTTTATAATAGGTAGGTAAATGTCACTTAGAAATAATAAATAAATTGACATGTCGACTTGCGTGTGATGGAAGATTGGTCTTATTCTGTTTGTCATTTTGTGGCAAGGCAAAGTGATAGAGTATCATCCAAAGCAAACTTTTAGAAATAAAGGATTTCAGTTGAGGGGTCCATACAAAGGTAACCTAGGTTCTGCATGTACATGGTATTTTCCAAGTCAGTTTACATCAGGCTATGCAAGGAGGCTTGAAATGGACACATTTATTTTTAAACAAAACTCTGGGAGAAGTGAATTTCAGAACACTGAGTTCCTTCTGAGGCCACGTCAGGGACCAAATGCAACTATAATATCCTTTTAGGCTCAGCTAATGAAGATCCCAGACCAGCTAGTGATCACCCAGAGCTTGATTCACAGATGCCTATGTCCTTCAGTGTCAGATGTATGGTGAGCATCTCTCTCTCTTTCTCCAGCTCACCTAGGCAATATGTGCTGCTCCTGTTCCCTGTCTGCCTCATCTCTACTCAACAGCACGGAGCCAGTGGCTCCTTCCTCTGGACACTTCTGACCCTGTCACTCCTGAGACCTCTGTGACACACAGTAAGGATGGCTGGTGTGAACATTTCCATAAGCCCAAATGTATGTCTGCTCAGATTTCCTTGAGTTCAACTCCCTGTGCACAACACAGCTTCTATGAATTCCTGAGCTACCAATAGCTTAGGTGACAGCATATGAGTCCCCTTAGGTTTGCTCATGCCAGTGAGGGACTTTCCACCTCCTTGCTCTGAAAAATTTCTCCTTCTGAAGAAGATTCTCTGAGGGGATTTAGAATTCTGATGAGGACCTAACCCAGGGAGACCTTCCCCAGCCTGGACATCCTCAGCAGCATAGACATTCTCTTCAGTGGGCTTTTAGAGGCTTTACTTTTGACAACAATTATTTGGGGTAGGCACAGAGTCATTTTGCAATACATTACAGTTTATCCATTTGTAGAAACAAACTGTGTCTAGTTTCTAGGACAGGGCAGTAGGAGAGAGATATTTTCCCCAGTGTGCCATGCCACTATCCGACTCCTCACAAGCTGCTGAGATTCAGTCTGAGGCTGTCCTACTAGGAGTCAGGAGGTGGACAGGGACATTCTGAACCACAGAGGCACATGCCCTACACCCCTAAACCAGAAGCTCTTCACATCCTGGCTGACCTCTTAGGAGAGGCTTAAGGGGTCTTGTAGGTGGGTAGCCCTGGCCTGAACAGAATATTTTACAATGTGCTCCTAAACACAAACTACCCTATGAAAATGTACATGTTTTACGAGACAGTTAAAAATTATCGAACAATGTGACAGAAAAGCTGCATCCATGATATCTCAAAAACACAGTGTCCCAATCAAGATTCTTATGATGACCACACTAGTCAGTATACCAACATGGATGGGGGAGATCTCACAAGCCCTGTCCCTAGATGAAGAGGCACAGGCAGTCATTGGATGCTGAGAAAAGGAAGATCAGTCTTCAACAGGGATGAGCTCCCTGATACAATCCCAAGAGGTCAGCCTTAAACCCATGTACATGTGAACAACATTAATTGGATCCAATGGGCTGCGTGTATGTGTGTCAATAATTATCAAGTAGAGGCTGTGAGTTCTAGAGGAAGAGGGGAGTAAACTGGGAGAGTTAGGATGGGAAGAGGGAGAGATATAAATGATGTAATTATAATACTCATGTATGAAATTCTCAAAACTATTAAAAGAGATAAACTGCAAATAATTCTGAAAAAAAATGTAGAAATTCCTGTCGGAGGCCACAATGTTGAACAAGGTGTGTATATGTGTTGGGTGTAGGTGTAATATGTATGGATAGAGATCTTTTCTCTTTAAAAAGGATTTATTTTATTGTTTATTTATATGATTACACTGTAGTTGTCTTCAGACACACCAGAAGAGGGCATCAGATCTCATTACAGATGGTCATGGGCCACCATGTGGTTGCTGAGAATTGAACTCAGGACCTCTGGAAGAGCAGTCAGTGCTCTTGACTGCTGAGCCATCTCTCCAGCCCCATTATTTTTTTCTTTTTAAGTAATGGAGTTACTGAGGCAAACCCTTTAAAGGATGTTTCAGTGTTTACCTCTGTGTGTACATGTGTATTTATGCATGTATGTGTGCTTGTGTGTGTATGTATGTTTGCTTGTGTGTATGCCTGCATGTATGTGTATATGTGTATACTATTTGTGTGTGCATATATGTATCTTTGTGTGTGTGCAGGTATGTGTCTTTGTATATGCATGTATGTGTATTATGTGTGCCTGCGTATATGTTTACGTTATGTGTGTGATGCATATGTTCTTGTGTGTGTGCCTAAGCACATGCTTGTTCTCCTCTACTCTCGGCAGCAGGATTTGAGGGTTACACTCACAGGAACAATGATGTCTCATTCTAGAATTCTTACACACCTGTCAATTCTTTAACTTCAACAAGTACTCGCTAATGTTTTGTGATGTTGAAACAGGTCTGATGCTGAGGTGGAAAGCACAGTCTACTGAATTTATTCTTCCATTGTCTAAAACATTTCCCTCAAGTTTAATTTGTTTTAAAATCCAATAGCAAAAGAGAGTTCTAAGCTGGATACATTCTTTTCTCCAAAGAGCTGCTTAGATTTCCCTTTGGGTCATTACGTTAAATTAAAGACAAAACCAAACAACTTTATCATCTTTCCAAACACATGTGGGTAAAAAATGTATGCTCCTTTAATAAGCGAAGGTGATTCAGTGGATTTGTTGAGTATTTGACTGCTAAATCCACATTTTAGTGATCCTAGAGTGCATGATACATTTTTCAACAGAAAATGCCCAGCACCTCCCTTTTATTTTATGGATTATCCTTCCGCTAGCCTTAAACTAAAAGGGTTCTGATACACCTGGCCAGACAGACTGTCTCATCCCCCAAGTGTCATAGGCAATGAACAGGAGCTCTGTGGAATTTGAAGGGCCAGTCAATTACAACAGGGACCTCTCAGTGTTCTGGAGGCAAACTTTTTGCTGGAGTCCATTATTCAGAGAGAGCAATGGGGGCCTAGTACACATGACTGTGGAAGGATGGGTGTTGGAGCTATGTCAATTGCTAGGTGCTCCCTTAACCCACCTCCCCACTACCCTGAAGTGCTCCTTCTGAGTCCTCCTTGGTCTAGGAGGCAACCAGAGAGACACTAGGCTTTGTGGCTTCCTGGAGATACTTGCCTCTGCACCTGTCTCCAGACTCTCAGGTTGCTTCTGCACTGGGAGTCCCTTACACACATTGTAAGATCCTCAAAGTCTTTTTCTGTTAAAACCTGCCATTGGGTCCCATTGTCTTCGTGTTGAACTGAAGCCCTTTTAAAAAGCCTTATGATGGATGCCTGGAGAGTCTCTCATCTAGTAACAGAGAAGCACAAGGAGCACAGGCAGATTATGCAAACGTTTCTAGGAGAACCCATTCTAAATGAAATAGTTTTGCAAAGCTGTGTAACTACTTCAAAGAGACTGTTGTCTGTGGACAGAAAATCATTTAGAGTCAATGTCAGAACAGAGGGTAGAAGTGACACCCTGGACAGGATAATACTGGATTGTCTTTAATGTCTGCTTTCAGCATGCATGTAAAAATAAATTAAAAATTAGGAAGAAAGTAAACGGGAAATTTTGAAAGTCAAATTGCTCTTCCCTCTTTATTAAATTCTATGACTCCTGTGATTGCTTGTAGACTCTCAGATTTTTCTGTGTTTCTGACTTTCACTTTTAAGCTGAAAAATAGACACAAATGAAGTAATGAATAACCTCTGATAACTAAATAAACTTTTGATAAATTTGTCCCAGGAAGGCAACATGAACCTTGCTTTACAAGACTTACTACCCTTTCGTTTTCTTTTTTTAAAAAAAAAAATTCTAAAAATTCCACTAAGAGGCCATGTGTATGTTTTCATGCACCTGTTTCTCTTATTAGGATTTCCCCACAGAAAGCATTTTAAAGTCATTTTCAAAAGCTTTCTTGCAGACTGTTCTGGAGTGAGGAGCCAGGAGAAGCAGGCTAGCCCCTCAGATCTGCAGGCTGGCTCCCTGGCAGGTCAGGCCTCAGGAGAAGGCTTTGTCATATGGAAATGTTTAAGGGTCCAGCTCACAGCCTGTGGAGGCTGCCTTTTATCTTTGCGGGGTTTGAACATGATCCTTTCAAAGCCAGATAACCCAGGAAAGGCCTCGCAGGGACTCAGGCTGCTTCCTTCCAAGCTCCTCAGCCCTGTCCTCAAGGGAACAGTTACTAGGATTCTGTGTGTGCTTTGGTCTGTGCGGGCCCCTGGAAAACAACCCTTCTTCCTACTGTTTGCCTTTAAGCAGCAAACGCAGTTTTAAGATTGCAGTTAGCCCAACACGCTGACTTGGAGATTTGCTTGAACCTAGGCATCTTTTACAGATGTTAACTAAGCCGGTAACTGAAATTCCACTGAAACAGGAAGCTCCAGCCGCATAGAACTACCCTTGCCACTTTCTAGCCTCATGGCAGGACTCCGTTTTCCCACCACTCCTGGGCAAGATGGATGCTTCTCACCTATTTGCACAAGAACACTTCATGACAGAGGAGGACATCTCACTCAACACAGAGACAGCCAAGTAGCCAAGCATACATCACAATGGATGGGCCACTTAAACTTCAGCTTGACTCTCATAAATCTGCAGTTCAGGAAGACTGCAGAGTCAAGTTTTACTTTGCCTGAGGTAAGACCAGAGCTTCCGCAGTTGAAGAGCAGGAAAGACCAGCCTGTCACTATCCCCCAATTCACAACAGACCATTTTTTTGTCCAATATACTAACAATAAATTGGTCATTAAGTAAGAAGATGCCAAGTTTTAAATTATTAGATTTCATGTGGCATAAAATAGCCCAGCCACACTGCTGCATCAATGACTAGATTCCCATTTCTTGTTTCTCTTCTGGGTCTAGATGAACCCTTCCTGCTTCTCATCTGCATCTGAACCTCCTATGTCATACCTCTGCTGAGGGAAGCAACCATAAGCATGTTTGCCTATGGAAGGGGTTCCCATCACCTGACTTAATTTCCAGTGACTGAAGACAACCATCTTCATTTCCAGATAATTCATACTGAAAAAAACAGTAGCCTGTAGTCTCTTTAAGACAAGAAAAGGCTTTGTTGACTGAGCACACAGATATCTTCTTGTCAAATTGTTAATTCTATGTTTCTTCCTGAATCTAGTTCAAGCAGTCTTCCAGAAGGATGGTGGGGAAAAGTGAGGAATGCTGGTGTTTAGGCAAAGGCTGCACCCACAGGCTTTGGGCAGACCTTCTGCAGTTCAACACACCCTTATAGTCATGAGTGTATAAACCCCAGTGTGCAATCCAGTTCCAAGGATGCTCACAATTTCTTCTTCAAAGAGGGCCAACATTCAGTAATTTTCTACTTCACGATTTGTTAAAAAGCTGACATGTCCTGTGTAAGTCTGAGACTCTGTAGAGGTATGGTGGTGTCAGGGTTCAAGCAGAGGTTATTGCTACCAAAATCTGTTCCCCCTACACACATGTGCACACAGGCACGCGCGCGCACATGCACACACCATTTGCCAGTCCACAGTCTCACTGGCTATAGTTATATGTATAGAGATATAGAGGTAACTTGCTGTCCACAGGAGATATTCAAGGAGCCTGTACCCAGGTATGATACAAATTACTGTGACATTAACACGATGCAGTGAGTTGAGAGAGGAGTTTACTGAGAGGGCTTTCCACCTCAGAGATCTAGGAAGACCCTCAATGCACCATAATGACTTGTAGAATTCTGATAGATTAAGTAGTAAACTAAGGAGACTGGAGGTGACCTATGAATCAAGAACATGCAACAGATCTTGCCGTAGAGCTGAGTTCAGTTCTCAGCATCATGTCAGGCAGCCCAGAATCTTGTTACTCTAGCTCTAGGGAGACCTACACCCTCTTCTGGCCTCTATGGGCACTATACTCACATGCAGAAACTCACAAGCAGACACAGATGGACACACACACACACTTAAAAATAAAATCAGAAAATAAAAGAAGTAAACTAAAGAAAGGTGGGAAGAATGAACCACAGAGCTTTAAAAAAGCAGAATCTACCCTGTATGTGAGGAGAGGGAAGAAGGCAGATCATTGGCAGCAAGGATGGTATGGCACAACAGTGGGGCTAACACACACAGCTCATAGCATCTACAGAGCACATGCCCACTATGAGTTAATGATGGTGAGTGGGCTGCTCAGGGGACTGCTCCTGCTGTGTCCTCTGACCTGCTCTTTCAGTCTGGGAATGACAGTGACAACGCCGACAACAACAACAGCAACAGCAACAGCAGCATTAGCAACGACAATAACAAGTCACACTATGTAATGACCAAAGACTGGTTGCTTCTCAGCTGAGCCAAAGAGCAAGAAAAGGTTCTCACTTGAATCACTTCTGCCTGGCATTGCCCTGGAGAGCCTGTTCAGTGTAAGGAAAAGACATTCAGGCTGGGAAGGAAGGAGAACACATCTCTATTGGATGATGGCATGGGTGTAAATACATGTGTTATGTATGCAAAGAGGAAAGCTTCAAGAATTCACCCAAGGGAGCTGGAGAGATGGCTCAGAGGTTAAGAGCACTGACTGCTCCTCCAGAGGTCCTGAGTTCAATTCCCAGCAACCACATGGTGGCTCACAACCATGTGTAATGAGTTCTGATGCCCTCTTCTGGTGTGTCTGAAGAAAATGACAGTGCGCTCACATACATACAATAAAATAAATAAATCTCAAAAAAAAAAAAAACCCTACTCAGCTATTAAAAACAATGACTTCATGAAATTCGCAGACAAATGGATGGATCTTGAAAATATCATCCTGAGCGAGGTAACGCAGTCACAAAAGAATGAACATGGTATGTACTCACTGTTAAGTGGTTATTAGCCTAAAAGTTTGAAATACCCAAGCATCAATTCACAGCAACAGTGGGGCAGAGTGGGAGGTCCCAGATGAAGGTGTTGGAGAAGGGACTGAAGGAGCTGAGGGAGTTTGCATCCCCAGGGAGGCAGCAACAGTGGCAACTGGCCTGACCACCCCCCCTCCCCCCCATACTCCTGGAGACTGATCCACCAACGGAAAAAATACACATGAAGGGACCCATGGTGCTGGTCACTTATGCAGCAGAGGAGGGTCTTGTTAGCCATCAGGGGGAGGAGAGGCCCTTGGGCCTGAGGGTGTTAGATGCCCCAGTATAGGAGAATGCCAAGGAGGGAAGATGAGAGTGGGTGGGTGGGTGGGTGGAGGAATACCCCCATAGAGGCAGGGGAGGGGGAGGGAATAGGGAGGTTCCAAAGGGGAGATCTGGAAAGGGGAAAACATTTGAAATGTAAATAAAGTAGAAAAAAAAAAAAAAGAATTCACCCAAGGAGGAAAACTGTTAAAGAATTCAACAAGGTTATTTTGATTTGCATTTCCCTGATGACTAAGGATGTTGAACATTTCTTTAGGTACTTCTCGGCCATTCGAGTTTCCTCAGTTGAGAATTCTCTGTTTAGCTCACTTCCCCATTTTTTGATAGGGTTATTTGGATCTCTGGAGTCTAGCTTCTTGAGTTCTTTGTATACATTGGATATTAGCCCTCTATCAGATGTAGGATTGGTAAAGATCTTTTCCCAATCTGTAGGTTGCTGTTTTGCCCTAATTACAGTGTCCTTTGCCTTACAGAAGCTTTGTAATTTTATGAGGTCCCATCTGTCAATTCTTGACCTTAGAGCAGAAGCCATTGGTGTTCTGTTCAAGAACATTTCCCCTGTGCCCAAGTGTTCGAGACTCTTTCCTACTTTCTCTTCTATTAGATTCAGTGTATCTGGTTTTATGTGAAGGTCCATGATCCACTTGGACTTGAGCTTTGTGCAGGGAGATAGGAATGGATCAATTCGCAATCTTCTACATGTAGACTGCCAGTTGATCCAGCACCATTTGTTGAAGATGCTGTCTTTTTTCCACTGGATGATTTTAGCTCCTTTGTCGAAGATCAAGTGACCATATGTGTGTGGATTCATTTCTGGGTCTTCGATTCTATTCCATTGATCTACCTGCCTGTCACTGTACCAATACCATGAAGTTTTTATCACTACTGCTCTGTAGTACAGCTTGAGGTCAGGGAGGCTGCTTCCCCCAGAAGTCCTTTTATTGTTGAGGATAGTTTTTGCAATTATGGGTTTTTTGTTATTCCATATGAATTTGAGAATTGCTCTTTCTAGGTCTACAAAGAATTGAGTTGGGATTTTGATGGGGATAGCATTGAATCTGTATATTGCTTTCGGCAGGATGGCCATTTTAACTATGTTAATCCTGCCAATACACCCTGAGATTCCACCTCACACCAGTCAGAATGGCTAAGATCAAAAACTCAGGTGACAGCAGATGTTGGCGAGGGTGTGGAGAAAGAGGAATACTCCTCCATTGCTGGTGGGAATGCAAATTGATACAACCTCTCTGGAAATCAGTTTGGCGGACCCTCAGAAAATTGGACATAATACTACCTGAGGACCCAGCTATTCCACTCCTGGGCATATACCCAGAAGATGCTCCAACATGTAATAAAAACACATGTTCCACTATGTTCATAGCAGACATATTTATAATAGCCAGAAGCTGGAAATAACCCAGATGTCCCTCCACAGAGGAATGGATACAGAAAATGTGGTACATTTACACAATGGAATACTACTCAGCTATTAAAAACAATGACTTCATGAAATTCGTAGACAAATGGATGAATCTTGAAAACATCATTCTGAGCCAGGTAACGCAGTCACAAAAGAATGAACATGGTATGTACTCACTGTTAAGTGGTTATTAGCCTAAAAGTTTGAAATTCCCAAGAGTCACTTTTCAGGAACAGTAGTACTGAGTACAAGCTCCCAGATGGAGGGCTTGGAGAAAGGACTGAAGGAGCTGAGGGAGTGTGCAACCCCAGGGAGGCAGCAACACTGGCAACTGGCCTGACCCCCCCATATTTCTGGAGACTGATCCACCAACTAAAGAATACACATGGAGGGACCCATAATGCTGGCCACAAAGACTGCAGAGGAGGGTCTTGTTACCCATCAGGGCGAGGAGAAGCCCTTGGGCCTGAGGGTGTTATATCCCCCAGTATAGGAGAATGTCAAGGAAGGAAGACTAGAGTGGGTGGGGGGTGGGGTGGGGAGGTGGGTTGGAGAATATCCCCATAGAGGCAAGGGGAGGGTGGAGGGAATGGGGAGGTTCCAAAGGGGAGATCTGGAAAGGGGAAAACATTTGAAATGTAAATAAAATATGAAAATAAAAAAAGAAAAAGAATTCAACAAGGTTACAATGTATCAGAATCAGAAGGCACAAATTACTTAAGTGTCTATTTACTTTCATGGAATAATTATAAAATGAAATAAAGAATGCAATCCAGTGTAATGTTCCATCACAAAGAAGAAAATATTTAGAATGTGCATGGCAGATGAAATGTTTAATTTATACTATGAAACCATAGAGTGTTTTGGGTTCTTTTTTTGGTTTTGCTTTGTGTGTTTGGTTTTTTGGGGGAGGGTTAGATTTATTTATTTTATGTTGCTGTCTCCAGAAGAGGACATCAAATCCCAATACAGATGATTGTGAGCTACCATGTGGTTCTGAACTCAGAAACTCTGGAAGAGCAGTCAGTGCTCAACCGCTGAGCCATCTCTCCAGCCCCGCCATAGAGTTTTGGTTTTGTTTTGTTTTGTTTTGTTTTTTTAGGAAATTATGGAAGATCCAAATGAATGTATGAACATTCCATGTTCATGGCTCAGAGGACTTGGTATTGTTAAATGCAGCACTACCCAAACTGACTTACAGTCAACATGATCCCTAGCAGAATGTGACTACTTAAAATTTGATAAGTTGATTAAAATGTTCACATGGGAACTATGAGTGATCTAGAAGAGATAAAACTAGTTTGAAAAAAAAGAATAAAATAGGAAACCCTGTGCTTTGTTTATTCCAAAGCCCGCTGCAAAGCAGCAGGTGCATTGGCCCCAGACACAGAAAGTACAAAGTCCTCTTTGAGAGCCTGTAACCACATTGATTCTTGTCTAACTTAGAACCATGATGGAAGAACATTTGTCAGGAAAAGAGTACCTTTCAACAAACAGTACTAAGCTGCTGGCTATCTAGCCACATGCAAACAAAAACAGTTCAAACATCCCTTAAAGTCATTCATAAAATTAACACAAGTTGAATCAATAACCTAAATGTTGACAAAAAAATTGATAAACACTCTGCTTTATACAGCACTCTTAGAAGAAAACATTAATATAAATCTCCATGACTTTGAACTTATCAGTTGATGGTTATATAGGATACCCAAAGCTTAGTCAATAAAGGAAGATTGGATTTCACCATCATTAAATGCTCTATATCTCCAAGGATTCTACTAAAATAGCAAGATGTCCTTCCATAGTGTGAGAGAAGGTCTTTTCAGAGCATGTGTCTGTAGAGGGGCTTACACCTAGAGCTTTCATCCCAAGAAGTTTCATGCTGTATAACAAAAAGGCAAATCACACAGTTTGAAAGGGCTAAAGGATCTATATACAAGTTTCCTCAAGGAGAACATAAAAGTGGGTGACAAGCCTATGAAAGGTAGCTTGTCATCTCAGGCATAAGATTACTTCAAATGATTGCACACCCACCAGGTTAGCTAGACAAAGAGTCAGACATAAAACACATTGACAAGGACATGGAGAAATTGGAACCCTTATGTGAAGCTGGCTGGCCTGGAAGACAGCTCAGTGGGTCCTCAAATGAGTAAGTACAGATCTACTTTATGACCCAGAAATACTAGTCTTAAATATGCATCCAAAGAAAATGTAGACATTGTCTATGCAAAAGCCAGTACATGCATGAATTGCATTATTAGCTGTAGCTCACAGGTGATACGTCCTGAATGCCCATCAATTGATGATCAGTTATACAATGTGAGGTTTATCTGTAGTTGGAAATACTGGTTTTCTACAAATGGACTGAGGTACTGCCACAGGCTACAAGGCAACCTGTTTGACCTTGAACACTTCATGCTAAGACTATCATTGCATCAATAGGAGCTGTCTAGCACAGGAAAGATCTATAAAAGAAGAAAGTAGATGATGGCTTTCTTTGGGAAGTAGGAAGATCAAAGGAGCCAAAGCTAAGGGACTTGGTTTTCTTTCTGAGGTGCTCAATGGTTCTTACATCAACTGTGGTGATAGTTGCACATATTGTGGACACACTGAGGTGGACTCTGTGCTGTAAATTTATAGAGTACACAGCACATGGATTGCATCTCAGTAGAAGTGTATATAAAGACAGAAGCCTTGTGTAAGCTCTTATTTTCAGTCTCACAGGTGGAGGTTCCTCAGAAGGACCTCAGAAGCTCACCACACACCATCATGACCTGGACCAAGGCATAACCATCTTCATCAAGGGGCAGACAGTTCCAGAGAGACTGCATAGGCTGGAGGCCCACTTTTCCTTATTCCCAGGTGCCTTGAGTATTTTTCTTCTCTCTGTGTCCACCTTAATTAAGGAAGAGTTAGAGGGCACAGTTCATCATTGCAGGGAAGGCATGGTGCTGGGATAGGCTTTTGTCTGTGGCAGCGGGAGTATGGGGCTGCTTGCTCATATCCTGGCTGATCACAAAGCAGTAAGCTGATGAGAATAAAAATTGAGTCCTGACCCAGGTAATCACTTTCCTCCAGGTAGCCTGCGCACACCTTAGTTCCACAAAAGAGCTCCGCTAGGTGGGGTCCAAGTCTTCAGAAACAAGAACCTGTGAGGACATTTCATATTTGGACCATAACCAAAGGCTCTGACCCCAACCACACAAACTGAAGGGTCTGTACACATGTAATTCCATATCAGAGCAGCTGGAGTCCCTACAGGGATCTGTTTAGACACAGAGCTTCTTTGCAAATAGTTCATGTGTGGCATCTTTCAAAGGGAGAGTCAGTTAGGACCGAGACCAGTGTTTCTGACTTGTTCTTCATAATCATAAATAGGGGATGTGCTGTTAAAATTCAAAAGGTCTATTTAAACAGATCTGTTGTGACTAATGGAAAGAGAAAATCTGAGTCTCACACATAGACAAAGAAGATTAGAACTGTGTATTCCAAAGACTAGGAAGCGATTAGAAAGAAAACAAAACAGGAGAAGTTTGCTTCTGGGTGTTGTGAGGCTGCTAATACCGTGGAGGCTCTGGCTCCCGTCCTGCCTCTGGCCAGCACTAAGATTCTCAGAAATGGTGGCAGTGCAGTCACTCCTTTGTCTGTTCCCGTCAGCCCTGTGGGTCACTGTGATTGCTGAGCTACAAGTGCACACTCCCCACTACTGAGACTCTTTCCTTATCTAGTGGGCATTTCCCAAGATCCTTTGTAGCTGCATCTTTTAAAAAATTATTTTTATTAAAAATGTTTTTTGAAAAAAATAATTTGAAATAGGTTTTTTTTTTGTTTTTGGGTTTTTTTTGTTTGTTTGTTTTGTTTTGTTTTTTCAGAATACAGTATATTCTGGTTACAACTTTCTCAGATTCTCCCAAATCCTCTCCACTTCTATACCCACCTGTCTTAGTCAGGGTTTCTATTCCTGCACAAACATCATGACCAAGATGTAAGTTGGGGAGGAAAGGCTTTATTGAGCTTACACTTCCATGCTGCTGTTCATCACCAAAGGAAGTCAGGGCTGAAACTCAGGCAGGTCAGGAAGCAGGAGCTGATGCAGAGGCCATGGAGGAGGGATGTAACTTACTGGCTTGCTTGCTTCTCCTGGCTTGTTCAGCTGGCTTTCTTATAGAGTCCAAGTCTGCCAGCTCACATATGGTACCACCCACAAGGGGCCTTCCCCCCTTGATCACTAATCAAGAAAATGCCTTACTGGATCTCATGGAGGCGTTTTCTTAACTGTGATAACTTTCTCTGTGATACTTACCTTTCTCTGTGATAACTCCAGCTTGTGTCAAGTTGACACAAAACTAGCTAGTACACCACTCAAATATACGCCTCCTCTTTCTCCTTCTCATAAGAATACAAATAGCTATCTAATAATAATAATGTTAAATACATAAATAAGAAGAAAATAAAATGAACAAGCCAAAGTAAGACAAAGCAAATAAACATAAAATCATCCAAAGATATTGTTAATTGAAATAGAGTTATATCACATACCTTCTCTCCCACTCCTCCCAGTCACCCTTTCTTAAATCCATTCCATGTCCCCATTCTCAAGTTGGTAATCTTTTTCTTTATGTTTGTTATGTTTGTGTGTGTGTGTGTGTTTGTGCATGCACATGCATGTGTGTATATGATCTGTTGAGTCTATTTTGTTTCTGTGCGTGGTTTAGACCACTTTGCATTGCCTAAACAGTAAGGGGCTCATCCCCGAGAGAAGCTAAGTGTCTGCTTTCCAGCCGTCAATTGCTGTTTGTAGTCTTTGTGTAGGTGTGGGACCTCATGAAAATTTCCCTCTTCATGTTAACATGTTCATTGATATTGCTATTGTTCTGGTCTTTATGCAGCAACTTCTAAACGTGCTGTGTGCACACGTGTGTTTGTGTGTGTGCACATAAAAGGAAGTTAAAACATTTGGGCGGACAGCACTCCTCACAAGAAGCATAATTAATGACCCCAAACCCCTAACACACATGCCAGATATGAGAAATCTCCTTTTGAAAGGTTGTTCAGGGTCATCCAAGTGACTTCCAAAACAATAGGTTATATGTAGATGTAGCCCTTGGTTGCCTCTAAGGAGTTCAAGGTAGGCTCCTATTGGTGAAGATAATATACACCCAGGACACATGACTAGGGTGACTCAAGTAGGATCTGATTTGAAAATGTCTTTTCTGAAATCTAGTTTTCATGGTTCCAGAAAATATTGTACAAGCTGCCAAGGGAGGGAGGCCACTAAACAGTCTGGCCTAGCAGGCCTGTCTTGTTTTGATCACAAACTGGAATACTCAATGTTAGATAAGTCAAGGGGTTTTTAAATCGTTAGAGTTATGGAACTTTTCTCCTGGTCAGTGAGTTTCACATCCAGTGTTGCTGGGGGTGGGTTGGGCTGTGCTCCTGAACCTGCCCCTCACAATTCCTATATCATGGAGAGAGGGAACAAAGAGGAAGGTAAGGAGGGAAATGAATATCCCCATGCCCCCTCTTGCCCCGGGCACTCTGTATATCCTGCCAGTTTTAGTTTCTTATAACGATCCTTCGGGATCGATTGTGTTATTATTGTGATTTAAAAAATGGGCAACCTGGAGCTAAAGATGATTAAGGAACTCGTCAAAGATTGCAACAAATGCTGGGGAAATAAAGCCAGGAGAGGCAGTGCAGCCATTGTTCTGTGGGTGTGCCTCGCTCTTCCAATACAGGAAGAGGCTTCTGCAGGGCTGCAGCTCTCTGGCTACTCCCTCCAGGATACCACATTGCTAGGCTCCGAGCCCTGCCATCTTCCTGGTTTCATTCTAATCCTATTGCTTCCAGTTCTCAACCTAACTGTGCAGGGAGCTGGAATCTTGTTAGAAAATGTCACCCGATTTTCAAAAAGATGGTTGTCAACTTATGGGCATCTGCTGCTGTCACCAACCACACTGGCCTTCCATGGGGACTGTTCTTAGTACTCTGGTCTTAGGAAGCTCAACTGGACAAATTCCACGGCTTTGCAGGTCTAGTCCATGCAGCCCTAGTGTGGCATGTTGCTACTGCAGAGCCAACTCTCCTCAGGGCTTTCCTGAGGGAACATCTATTGTGTTATCATTGGTGATGACCTCAGATGGGCACCAGCTTGTATTCAGCTGGGCCTGAGTGGGTTTGCTGTATTGGTGGGAGAGATTTCTCCACCACCCAGTAGACACAGAGCATAGTTGTACAGGCATTATCTCATTATATTTTGGTACTTACTACAAATGGTCATTGTGGTGGTGGTGGTGGTAGTAGTGGGGTGTGTATGTGTGTGTGTATGTGTGCGCACGTGTGTGTGAAATGCTAGAGGTGCAGTGAGTGTTGGTATATTAAAGGTACCCTTAGCTAATGAGGACTCTTCCAGGCA
Organism: Rhynchomys soricoides; assembly: GCA_019843965.1. Lineage (NCBI taxonomy): Eukaryota > Metazoa > Chordata > Mammalia > Rodentia > Muridae > Rhynchomys > Rhynchomys soricoides. The sequence goes on along the minus strand of JADRCH010000154.1, from coordinate 283,122 downwards.
TCTAATGGGTACTGTGATGTCCCCTGCTGCTCCAATGTGCACAGTGTCAGGTGTGAGTCCCCTCTTCAGATTAGAAGAACCTGCCACTTTTTTCTCTTCATCTGGTTAAACACTTGAGATGACACTAGCTCAGTGTTTTGCCATCTTTCCCTTAAGAAAGGCAGTCTGATTTATTTATTTCTTTTCTTTTCTTTTTTTTGGGGGGGGGTTATATATTGAGCTCCTAGGGACACTGGACACATCACAGGTGTTTTGTGTTTTACATTTATGTCTGGCATCCAGGCTGGGCTTAGGGCTGATGAGCTTCTGGGCTTTGATACAAGATGATGGGGGAAGAATCTATGGGGAACCCTTGTGCCAGGAAGAACTGCCTCCTGTCCTGCTGTAGTTAGAGACCTTATGAAGACCAGTAACAGTACTGTGGTGACCAAGGCTGGTCATTTGTCACATCAAAGGCTGTCTATTCCTGTATATACTAAAACTACACTGCCCAGGTAATAGTTACAGGTAATCCAATGTACAGGTAAGGTCAGGGGTCCTGGGGAATATTCAAGGCTCGGCTGTGCTGGGCTGCTCAGTCCATAGACTTCCTTCATTCTGGAGGCAGTATATGGGACAAAGGCTCACATATATACATCAGGTCATACTAAGTCAAACATAAATGAGCAGGCATTGATTCCTTTGAAAGCAATACACTTGAGTTATAATCTACACACCCCAGTGTTCACTCATCTTGAACATCTAATTGAGCCATGAGTAACAAAGACAGCCAATATCAGAGTCCAACAGCAGCAAAGCCAGATGTGCCATTTAGAAAGTTCTAGAAAGAAGACCCAGAAAATGATCTGTTGGACACCATTTTCAGATTTTCTGGGCCGCTGTGATCTTCCTGTGCTTCTGAAGCAGAAACTCAAAAAGGCCTCTTTCTCTCACTTGCACACTTGCCCCCAGTCTCTGAGGGGGACACAAAACAATTATTGTTGTCTGGGAAAAAACCCTTTGTGTTTACGATCTGTTTATAGACTGCCATTAGAGGTTAGAGTAGGATTTTAAGTTACAATCATTAGCACAAAACAACTGATTTTGAAAGCAAGAGGTCGACCAGTTTTCTGAACACCACCATTTACTAAGAAACTCAAGAGAAGAATGAAGCCTGTTCCTCAGAGGAGGAAGTTAAATCAGACACATTAATACAGGTCAATGGGGCAAGTTACCTCTTGATATGAGAGTGGTAGCCTGGGCTGTATTCACACCAGGGAGCACAGGAAACATGGTGGGGAAAATGACAGTCTCTAACAAAACAGGTGAACTAAAAACATAGAATATCAAAACAGGAAATCACACACACACAGCTTAGGAGAAGGTCAATATAGGGATGAATGAAAGATTCCTGGGCAAAATTCAGTATTACAAATTAATAACTCCCAGGATCTCACTGTGGAGCTCAGTCAAGTGTTTGCTGGGCATCCCTAGTACCCAAATAAAAAATGGGTAGCATGGTAGCTGGCCTGAAATCCTAACAGTAGGAAAATGGAGATGGGATTATCAAGGCAAGATGGCTAGCCAGACTAGTCAAGTTGGCAAGCTCTGGATTCAGCAGAGCGTGCTGCCTGAGTACATAAAAGTGGAAAGTAATGGAAGAAATCACTTGACATCAGCTCAGGCTTCCATGTGCAAATGCACACATAGCTCACATAGGAAGTATACATATACACACACATAACACTAACAAGACGACTGTAGCGCTACCCAGTTAATTTATAGTATTCCGTGATTCTAGATAAAACATCGATCCATGAAAACTGTTTCTTTGGGTGCAGGCAGTCATGTCAGTTCTAGCTCAGAGGCCTTTGGACCCTGTTTCTGAAGTACATATGTCTTCAGCAATAGGGTCTTACTTTCAACTTATCGGGAGCCATCAAGGATCATAGCAATAGCCTGTAATGTTATGGGACCACTTGAACAGTCCTGACTAACAACTCAAAAGAGAGCTTCTCATGCCTGGTGTTGGTGTTTTCTCAGATGGTCTCTGGCTCTTGGAAACAGTACCATCAGTCCAGAAGAGAAAACGTTATTTAACCTATGTATGTTTATTTATGCACCAACTTAGTTATATTACAGTTTTCAAAGGTGAATAGTTAATAGTCTGGCTCCTTATGACTGTTTCAGACTCTCTTACTGAATTACTTTATTTTCCATCTGTATTTACCACCCCCATCCTGAACTAGAGCTCCTGTCCCCTTCCTCATTTCCTTGACCAGATCACTTGTACCCTGCTATTCTGATCTTGCTCTCCCACCCCACCCAGAAATGGTTCCTTCTGCTTTCCTGGTTTCTGTAGTTAGTTCAAGATATGTACTCACATCTGGAGATTCTGAGCTAAGACCAACTCTTTAAAAGAATTACAATGTTTTGATGAAAGAATAATTTTAAGAAAACAGTAATACTTTAGAGTGTCATTTCAATAATTGCATTATTTACTCTTTGAGCCATCCTTAAATTACTGAAAGGAGAAACCATTGATAAAATAACAATTCTAAAGAAATTGTCTCTTAATTATATTCAGAGTGAAGGTATACGGGGCCTCACCTTCGTGTAAACACAACAGCAACAGTGTTGTTCTTTGAAGGATCTTAGGACCCCAGGATGCTGAATCATGGCTGGATACAGGTGCAGGGAACTGCACTGCCATCATTTTTGTGTGCATATCCTCTATATTTAGTGGCTTGGTCTGAAGCAGAGTTCTCTGATGGGCCGAAGAGCTAGAATGATTATCCACAAAAGATGGAACTTTGGCTCAGGGAAGGCCTTGGGTGGCCAGCTTTTTGCTATGCTAACCCAGTGCAACAGGCCAACAATATTTTGAATAAGTGTGGTTTACAAAAAAAAAAACTTCCTTAAAATACGTTCTGATTTTATACCCTTTGATAAAATTAGGAAGATTTTTGATGTTTTCTTTCAGAGTGAATGAATACTGTTTTGGCAACTTTGATATTTCATTCGAAGGGACTGTAATAAACTGTTTTCTTTGTATTGATTGAAGAAATATAGTGTTTACTTTTTTGCTTGGTTTTCTAGTAGTTATTCAATAGGTGAAAGGGCAATGCCATCAGTTTCCTAACAGGACATTCTGTGTGAGATTTGCAAGTCCTACAGGCACCTTTAAGCAGGGATAAATATGCACTCCTGCTGCAGATGCTTTTTTTTTTTTTTTTTAACCACCAAAGGATGATTATAGTGTGTGCCTTGAGACACAGACTATAATATATTTCCTGTCCCTTTATTGCATTTTGGAATCATAAACAATGACTGTTTGGCTCAAAGCCATTTATTCAGCCCAAAAAGACATTATTTGCACAACAAAAATCAATAAAAATGTTACTGGGTCTGGCTGGATACTTTGCTTAACTGTGATATTCGTCTATCACTGATGGAATGCCATCTCTCGCAGGAGACTGGGGCCAAAACACAGCGATCGATCCAGTCAGCAGTGATGGATACTGGCATTTGGAGAGGGCTGCTGTAGAGAATCTCGATTAAAAAAATCTTTTCTAGGTTTTGCCCGCAGCCCAGTCAAGATCACTCACAGGAGTTTTGCTCTGTTCCATTGGGCCGCTCCCTCTTGTGGCAGAGAAGCGCTCCAGACCCAAGTTATCAGGGAGAGAATTAAGTCAGTCTGTGTTTAGCCAAAGGCTTTGGCACCGTGTCCAGCCTGGTTGATTTAGACACAATGTCCCATCTTTTTTTATTACCCTGGTGTGTCAGAAGAGCCATTTCCACCCAGCCAGGGTAGTAAAGAGCTTCAGGAATGAGATCTCTCTCTCCTTTTCTCCTCCAGTGCTACCTTAGTACCTACTACACAGGTTAAAGCTTACCCCAGAATAATTAGTTCTGTATTCAGACTTCTAGAAGGAATGCACAGGGAAGACTAAAGTCACACTAACCAAAATGACAGGTGTGAGTGACTCAGGGAACATACCAAATAGGCTAGAGACAATTTAACGCATGGGGCTTGAGAAAAGATGATCTATTACCCTCCAGGCCCATAAATTTAAAATATGAAATTGTTTTTCATTTTTCACTGGCTATCTTCCAATCTGCAGCATAAATCTGACCTGGAGAGCCATGCAGAAGGTGAGAGGGGGTCGCGCATACTTTTACTATATTTTATTATTTCATTTCACTTCATCTATTCATGGATATATGCCATTCCTTTTCCAAAACGCCTATGCGGAAAATGGAGCTGTCTGAAGAGCCTGCACACCAGGGTTCTACCCAGGGTGTTTCTGGGCTTCAAGGCTGAGGATCTTGGGAAGTTTCACTGGGGCACTAATCAAGGGGACCCTGGGCTTCCAATCCCTGTGATGGATCCTGAGTTCTGCCACAAAGTGCTACCCTTTAGGTTTTCCAATACTTCTGGGCAAAGTCAGCGAGCTGGTGTCTTTGTGCATACCTTTGTCTGTGGCTGTGCCCGGCTGTTGGGTATCTGTTTATAACCCACAGACCAATCACATGTGCGCCTGCTGTTGACTGTTTTCTATATCTACAAACACACTGTTCAGGGAAAAGGGCAGATAATTCACTTGGTTGCCAGCACACACTGTGCTCTGGTATGGTCATGGGTCCCAGCAGTGTAGATCTGATAGTGCCTGACAGCTTGTCTCCTCACTCAAGCTCCCTGAAGCAGAGGTCCTAGCTGTGGATTTCACACGAACTCTGAGGGATTATTTTTAGTGCTTCTTGCCATGTAGGATTTTCTAAAGTTGAGTTATAGCTACATTTGTAAGACAGGAAAGTGTCATATCACAATAATGAAAAGCATCTCTTACAGAGATTAAATGTTTAATAAATCTCACAATGTTCTGATTACAATTTCCTTGCTGCAAGGCTATGATTAATATATACATCACACACATGTGTGTGCACACACACATAAATGTAAAACATAATCATGTACACATACTTATATGTAGACATACTTGTGTATAGATGCACACACACATTTGAGTCCTGAGTCAGGAGTTCCGTACTGTCAATGAAATTACCACAATGTTTTCTTTTTTAATTATTTTTTTTTTATTTTTATATTTTATTTACATTTCAAAGGTTTCAGATCTCCCCTTTGGAACCTCCCCATTCCCTCCGCCTTCCCCCTGCCAATATGGGGATATTCTCCAACCCACCCTCCCACCCACCCACCCACTCTCGCCTTTCCTCCTTGTCATTCTCCTATACTGGGGGATCTAATACCCTCAGGCCCAAGGGCCTCTCCTCCCCCTGATGGCTAACAAGACCCTCTGCCGCATTTGTGGCCAGCACCATGGGTCCCTCCATGTATATTCTTTAGTTGGTGGATCAGTCTCCCGAAGTATCGGGGGGTCAGGCCAGTTGCCACTGTTGCTGCCTCCCTGGGGCTGCAAACTCCCTCAGCTCCTTCAGTCCCTTCTCCAAGTCTTCCATCTGGGACCTCACACTCAGCCCTATGGTTGCTGCAAAGTGACTCTTGGGTATTTTGAACTTTTGGGCTAATAACCACTTATCAGTGAGTACATACCATGTTCATTCTTTTGCAACTGTGTTACCTTGCTCAGGATGATATTTTCAAGATCCATCCATTTGTCTACGAATTTCATGAAGTCATTGTTTTTAATAGCTGAGTAGCATTCCGTTGTGCCACAATGTTTTCTTCAAACTACCTTTCCCATGTTGCAGTGTGCTGATCTGAGAACATCCTCCCATTCACGTTTTGTGAGTCAGGATTGTGGGTGACCTCTCCTGAAACTCTCCCTGGAACGGGGCCACACCTGATAGCATCAGTCACAGCTCCCGAGAATATCTGCTTCCAATTCTGTTCTGTTTGCTTTCCTAGATCTATGTGTTCACCAATGATTAAAACTTAGTTCTCTCATATCTCACAACAGAGAGAGATTATGCAAGCCACTGCCCTGGGTACAGAGATAGATGCAGGATGGCAGACACCCTCATGAAGGGTTGCAGTCTTTTTCACCAAGTTCTAGTGGGCTGAAATAAGCCCTGCATACAGACTGGCTTATCTCACTGTCTCTTTTCAAGCCTCCAGTGGGCATTATAATGGAAGTTTCTGTTTTTAGTTGGACAGATACCACAGGCTGTCTTTTGTGAGTACTTCATATTTTACCTTTAAAACGCATCACAGTCTAGATTCTACCCTTTCTTCTCATTTGTTTTTTCAGTGATTTGCAGAGTAGATCTGAACTCCATGGATAACTTTTGACTGGAGTGCAGAGACACATGTAAAGACTTCGGTGTGTATAGAGATGCAGGACACACAAGACTGTAGATTGTTGGTGCTATGTTTAATCAACTGAGAAAATGATCCAATTAAAGGGCTTTAAAAGGCATTTGCTGTGTGGCTGCTGCAGGGAAACTGTATCCAATTCAAATACAGTACTAAACCTAGTTAAGTTAACTGGAATTAAATTGTCCTTTTGATGACTAATGTCAGGCTTACTGTGAATGGCAAATTATTGAAATAACAAAATACCACCAGCCTAGAGTTCTTCTTGGAGGAGCCTGGAGCTTGGCTCAAGGAAGTCTGTTTTGTGAGTCAATCCGAGTCTACAGTGGAGATGGCTTCTGGATTTTCTAATAAAGCACCTATCACTGACCTGTGACAGTCCAAGCTGTGTTAGTACTAGGAGAAAGCATTATTGGATGGGATCAAATGGTGGGAGGGGCCCCAAATTCACTTAGCATCGAATTTATTAGGAAATGTTGAACCTTGCTGGAATACTCCACTCACGTGGTGCTTGAGAAATCCAAGCCACAGTTGTCACACTAGGTAGAGATCGAGTAGATACATTTCTCATATCGATAACATCGATTGCCATTAAAGCAGCCAGCGCAGAACAATAAGGTGGGTTGATTCCCAGGCTCCAGGTGGACCCTGCTCTGCCCTTCCCTCTTCCCAGTTAAGAGGATCATTAAATGTCTGAGCAAACAGCACACAGAGAGGCCAAGTGTTTTATTAATTCATCATCAGAATTATCTCAGTGCATTAATATTAATAGCCTCAAATTGGATTTCATTTAAGAGCAGAAATAAATATGCAGATAGTGAAGGGTGCACAGACACGTGCCCTGCGTGGTCCTGTACCTCAATCTCTGCTTCCTGAGGACTGTAGGGCATAGCACCCATCACTCTTGGATTAGAGAGGGCAGAGAGTAGGTTTGCACCAGGAAAGGTTCATGTTGGGGCTGAATTGACCATGCTAGCCTCTACTAAAGAGGCATGTCATTCATGATGTCTTCCTAATAGTATGGTCACTCAGAAGCCTATCCGCAAGGGCCCCTTCTCTGCAAAGGGCAGTATCTTGAAGCCATGCAGGGGAAAGGAAGGAAAGTTGAGTCACGTCAAGCTTTATCAAGGTAAGAGGTTCCAGAGTAGACACAAAGTCACATGACTTTATTCTAGAATGTCTTGTGACTAATTCAACTCAGGTAGAACTTTCTTTGAGTAAGTTTTAAACATCTCTGTCTTGCATCCAGGCATGTTAGTGTCACAGGCTGCTGTAGCAAAACTCCCACAAGGTGAGGACCAGATGGGAAGGTGATAGCACCCTCTGCTTGTAGGAACAATGGTAGGTCTTCCTGTGACTACAGGGTGCCCCTCCAATTTTGTGCATATGCCTCTTTATCTGTGTGTATATGTGTACATGTAAACATTCATGTGTGTGTAAGTGAGTGAGGTGTGTATGCTCATGCTTGCATGAGTGATAGTGCAGTGCACGTGGAAGCCAAAGGAAGCCTCTGCCACCGTTCTTCAGGTTCCTTAGCTTTGGTTGCTTGTGTTTGAGGTGTTGATGTTAAGACAGGGTCTTTCACTGACCTGGGATGTATATATTAGGTCAGCCAGGCAGCAAGTCCCAGGGATCCGCCTGCCTCTGCTCTAGGATTACAAACATGTGTCACCACACTCTGCCTTTCCTCATGCTTTCAAAGCAAGCACTTATCAATTGGGCTGTCTCTCTAGCCCCTTATGCATCTGTCTTCTTATGGGGACACCAGTCAGCTGGCTTTGAGGCCCAGCCTGTGACTTCAGTGCACCTTCATGACACTTCCTCTCTTTGTAAGTGAAGGCCCTGGAGTTAGGACTTTCCCATTCAAGGCAGAAAAGTTAAGGAGAGAAACTCACATTATGTAGCCAAGAAGCTGATGATAGCCTCCCACTGAGCCAGCAGTGCCTAGGGCTGCTAGTTGAACTAGTGATGCCATTGATAACAACAACACACTAATGTTGTCACTGAGTACAATGCTTAACCTGTAGAACTTCTCTCTCAAGGTGAAGAGAAGCAGAACAAGACTCTGTGAAAAGTACATATCCCTGGTCTGCCTGCAGCTCCTGACCTTGAACTGAAGTGAAGGAGCACAGTGGAGAAGGGACAGGCACTCCTGGCCCAGCAACCACTATTGGATGTTCACAGCACTACGGAAAAGTGAATCCTGCTCCTTCTTCAGCATATCCAGTCCTCTCCACAACTGCTGCATTCCCATTGGGTTGTCTCAATAGCCTGAGTATTTCCTGCACAGCCTCCGTTTGGTTTCTTAGTTCTCTGGGCAGCCTATGCTAAGTTGTGAGTCAGACAATGGCTGCTGTGTGGCTTTTCCTGAAAGATGTGAACAAACATCTCTTCATCAAATATTTGGCATCAGGGACTGACCAAAGAAAGGATTCCTTCAAGCCTAGCTTGGTGAACCAGCGGTTTATTGGTGCTACTTATAGAAGCATGAATGAAGATTTACTCACAAGAGAATGAATGATTCAAAGGCAGCTGCTTGCTTCACTATAAAGCCAACCTCCTCAAGAAAAACTTCATCCCTACAGCTCCTTCTGTGATTTGCAGGGAGCAACACTGGAGAAAATCCCCTCTCTACAATTTCTTGCTAATAACCTTGGAGAGAAGGCCTTGGACATTTGTAACTTTCTGGGTTTCATTGGCCTTATAAGCTTTATCAGATTCTCAAGACTTATGACCTTCCTTTTATCCCTAGGAAGCAAGAATTTTTTGCTTTTTAGATTTTAAACCTTTATTTTGTGCATATTTTTTTTTTTTGCCTGAAGGCATGTATGTATACCATGTATGTGCCTATAACCTGCAGAGGTCAGAAGAGAATATTAGATTCCCTAGAACTGGAGTTACTGGTGGTTGTGAGTCACCATATGGATGCTGGCATTTGTGCCTGGGTCCTTTGCAAGAATAAATCACCTTAAGTGCTGAGCCATATCTCTAGCACAACGAAGGGATGTTTTAAGGCAGAAACAGCTTACACAGCAATGACAAAACCAGGATAATTTTGAAAGTGAAATTATGAGCTTACAAATCTGTGGAGCTGAAGCCCTGGAGATAGCTGGAGGAGGGTACACTTGAAGCAAAGAGCACAGATGTGGAGAAAGGCACATCTGGTGACAGGAGCAGTGTTCCAGCAGGGTAGGATGTGTTGCACCTCTGATCTCTGAGGTGAAGAACACTAAGCTCTCCCTAGATCTAAACCTCTTGTGCTGGTTCCAGCTGGCATGTAACCCAGAACACCACATCAAACCTGAGTGCCTGTGCTCCACAGGAGGTGTCAGTCAGGGTTTGCCAGGGCAGCAAACTTGCTGAGTAGGCATCTGGTAGAGGGTATTTTCAGAAGAATGCCCAGAGTATGGGAAGGTTCTGGACATTGGGGGACAAACCAGAGGGAGAAATCGATGGTTACTTGGCAGCTGATCATTCCTATGAATATCTAAGAGTTGTCTCACTGCTAAATGTAGCTAGAATTGTTCAAAATCTGGGCCTCCTTTGGATGGACATGGTTTCTGCTCGCAGACACTGGGGACTCTTCTCCACAACAGGAGTGCCTGTTGTTTGAGAGACGACACTTAACAAACCGTAGGATCCTCCAGAGCGGAACACTAGTCTGAGTCTACCTGGCTGTAGCCTCTTGTTGGTAACATTCATACCACTCAGAACACTCAGACCACACCTCCACACCCGTGCATCCATCCAACAGGGCAAGGTCTGCAGATCTCCTTCTCACTTCCTCTAGGCAGTGACTTTGGAGTGCTGGAATGACTTTCTGTCATTTATATTGTTATTTTTCTACCTCAGGAAACCTAGGAGGCCAACATTTAGAGATTAAATTATTATAATGTATTCTCTCATTAGAACCTTCTAGAATAGACATGCGTAATCTAACACAGTGGATAATTCCTGCTTCTTAAATTATATTTTAAATGAACAGTTAATGATTTCTGAGACCAGAAAGTTCAATAGAAAGGAAAAAAACCTCCTGTAATTAATTCAACCACATGTGCAAGTGGAATTTTTAAGAAGATAAATTCAATGCAAATGTTAATGTATCTTCATACGTAATTTCTGTCCTAAATAATTCAAAATAATATTGTACTGTGAGAGGGTGACTTTGATAGGCAGACTGTCCCTGATCAATTTTCTTGTGTAAATACTACTGAGATCTGAAGTACCAGTGTGATTTCATTCAAGACTTCTGAGGTCAATTAGAGAAAAGCCTCTGTCGGCAAGTTTGTTCTGTTTTGTTTTGTGAGGCTTAGCCATTGATCACAGAACCAGTGTGTATGACTGTCGTGCTTTGTAAATTAGTGCACAGCAGTCCACACAACCACCTTCACATTGGGGAGGTGAAGGAGGCTTCTAGAGTTAAGAACCAGGCAAGATTTTCACAATGTCAGGTACATGGTGCCAATCCAGTACCATGGTAAAGGTCTTGGAGGAATAGGTAAGACTTGGTACACAAGCTGCCACCTGCCCAAGTATGGGGTCCCCAACAGTGTGCACTCTCTTCTCAGGAGTCCAAACCTTCCGGGCAGGAGCTGTGACAGCCATCTTTTAAGAATGGAGGGCCTCATCTGTCTGAGGCTCTGCTCTCAGAAATGAAAACCTCTCAATTAGATTTGCAGTTTGGAAATACACCTCAGCCTAGAACCCTTTGACACTCCCCCTTATTTTATTTTAAAAAGGCCCCAAAAAACTTTTTATTGGTTCTCTGTGAATTTCATATCAAGCTACCCTATTTCCACTCATGTCCCCATGCCCTTATACCTACCTGTCACCCTTGCAACCTCTCCTCCAATGGAAAAAACTCTTGTTGTGACAGTTGTAGTGTGTCACAGTGTGCCTACACATTGCTTGCAAATGTTCATTGCAATAAGTCATTGTTCTGGTTTAAGACCTCGGGCTTCTCCTACACTATTAATACTGGATCCTCACTGGGACTCTCTCAGATATCCTGTTGTTGCCCGGTGTCAGGAAGATCCTGCATCTTTGTATCTGTAGGACCGGCCTCTTCATTCACTTCAGTAGGTCATAGATGGGGTAGATGTTGGGGTGGGCCAACTCAACTTCTTAGATCTGAACCTGAGAGCTCTCTGAGGTAGGCATCTTGCCAGTTCTCCTACATGCACCCACACCACCAGAGTAAGCTCTCCTCCTGCCCAGGCTAGCTTATCTAAAGCCGAAACAGCAAGAGGCAGAGCCAACTCTTTGCTGTTATATCCTTGGGGTTGGTTCATCCATGCCTACAACATCAGGACCATCTCTACTGTGATGCTTGAGTGAGGTACAGGGTCTACTCTCCTTGGTGCTGCTGCAGACCAGGGTGGTCTGGGCCAGCTCTTTCTCTCTCATGCTCTCAGGGCTGGCTCACCTGCAAACCACTGCCCACCAACCATGGCCAGCTCTACTTTGCTGCCCAGAAGAAGTGTAGGAACTGCCCTCCGGAATGTTGCAGGCAGTGTAGATATGTCACCCATTTTTCAAATCTGTGCCTGCAACAAATCTGTCCTTGACACAACATATATAATATTGCTCTCAGTGTAATATTAGTTTTAAGCTAGAAGTTGTAAGTATTCCAATTGCATCTTTCAGACAGTGTTCTGCTGGATGTGTGGAAGGGAGAGCAAGTATTTAGTCTGTCCCCCTCCAGGTCCAAGAGAACCAAGAACAGGAAGAGCCCAGACCAGGAACAGTGGGAGAAGCAGAACTACTTCAGAGACCAATGGGCAGAATCAGTGTGAGGTCACTGAGCTTTGTTGCCTTCCCACTCTGTCTATAGTGTATACAAACTTGCTGGGACCTTTCAGCTTTGGGTTGAGGTGGGTATTTCAAGAGAAAGTTTGCTTTTCCTAAAGAAGTCCTCTGTCCAGCAGGCATTGCTGCTGAGAACAGTCTTATTGCACATATATGACTACAGCATTTTGGATCAGGACCCAAACAGTGTACTTACTGACACAGTCGTCCAGTCCATTGCATTCTATAATCTGGGTTTGCCTCGACTTTTCCTACAGTGAAGGAAGTGTTTCCATTTGGTAAACAATATGCCCTTCCCAGCCTTCAGCACGCTGAACAGACCTTGAGTGCTTGCCACAATGGACCATTAACAATCTAGATGGAGTCATTTGCCTTGGTTGCACGTGCACTTCCTACAAGAACTTGGAAGAATGGACTGCCCTCTGACCTTGCTTTGCAACATAATATAGTTGAAACAAAGGCTGGGGTCTGTGGGCTTTCCCTATATAAACACAGTGCTGAATATTAAACTTGGAGCCTTGATCAGAACCTTGTCTTGGTTTCATTCTTCTCTCACCCCTCCCCACCCCTGTTTCTTTCATTTCCAGCCCGCTTTTCAGATAAACTCAGTTTGTCCATGGCCACTGGACAGCTACAGGACAATTTAAATATGTCCTGTTTCTTCCATTATAGGACTGTCACAGTGGATAAAGCTCTACACAGACAGTGTTTGCAATGACTTACCTCCCCCCCAACCCCCTTGGCTCTGGGTTGAGTTTCTGTCACTGTGCAAAGATTCTCTTCTCTTCTGTCCAGTGGACTCAAAGGACCTGGTGCCGTTTTGCTTTGGGAATTATTTGTGTTGCTTTGGGTTGATACTTACCACTACTCTTCAGCCTTTTGTGATGAAGCTTTGTTTATTTGTGTGTTCACCCATACATATGTCTTTGATGGTAGAGAGATGGTGAATAACTCCCTAGTTGTTGTGCTTTTGAACAAACAGAACTTCTTGAACCTGAGCTTAGGAGCCTCCACATCCTTGGCCAGTGAGTTTGGTTTGACATCACTCAGCAGCTTGAGGCTCACTTCTACAACAGGCAGGCAAGCCTTCTTCTCTCTGTTGCTGAGAGCATAGCTGGTTGCTCACCCTTGCTAATTACTCTTGAGGATTATATACTCTTCCCCTTTCTGAGGCTGGCACTTCTTTTTAGATTTTAATGTAAACAATTTAGCAGAAAATACCTCTTAAGTGGCATGACAGAACATACATTTTCCACAAATATCACACCCAGTAAACTTTCTTTTCTGTAGTAGGTAGAAAACTTGCCTCCTATCCCTGCCCCAAATAAAGCTTTTGTGTGAAACATCCTCAGGTCACTACACTAGGTTATAAGGTCATAAGATGGTTTTATATCTCACCATCTTTTCTGCCCTGACTAGTTTGTTTTCCTCTCTCTTTGTGCAGCTCTCAAATTCCTATCATCCATGTAGGAACTTAGCAGCTGCCCAAATATTTCTCTTTTTTTCCTGTTTTGATAAGAGTTGTGTCTATAGGTCTTTATTAAGAGATGTTGTATTTAAATTAAGTCTCTTTGTGTGCAGGCATGTGCACACAAGTCTGGGTGCCTTTGGAGCCTAGAGATGCTAGACTTCCCTAGATCTGGAGTTACAGGGATGGAGTCCACCATGGGTGCTGTGGACAGAACTCTGGTTCCCTGTAAGAGAACTGCTGATATCTCTCCATCTTAGCCTTTTCAATTTTTTCCTAACAACCTCATAAGTTTATTCCTTTCATTGTTTGTATGTATGTCTCCTCATAGCCTAGCCTGGCCTGAAACTCATGATCCCTGTGCCTTGGCTTCCTGAGTTCAGGGATTAAACATGTGACTTTCTACTGGGTTAGTTCCTACACAGTTAACTTGGAGTGGGAAGGACCTATGCTCCTGGCTGTGCACCTGTCTGTGAAGCCCTGTGGTCTAGATGATCATGTCCCTGCAAGGATGGTGCTTGTTACTACTACTAACAGCTACTTTGCTTACTGGGACATATCATGAAGATGCAGTCAGCAAGAGACAGTGTTTGGCCTCAAGCTCTCCAGCCATAGTTGCTATGTCTAGGTCAGTGGGAAAGGCTGAGCACACAGAGCCATCTCCTTGTCACGAGTTTGTGTATTGTTCATAGTTTAGCTTAATCATATATCAAATTCATTGGTATTAACCTAATTCAATATTTATACTTAAAGGCATTTCTCCATCGTCCCAAAGGTAATTATAGACAGCAAAATCAATCTAAGATGTGATAAGAACGAGCTGCTCACAGCATTTCACTCACAACTTAAAGCTGGCTCTTTCTCAAACATACTCTCTCTGCAGCCCTGACTATCCAGAAACTCACTATGTAGACCAGGTATCTCAACCTCACAGAGATTCTCCTGCCTCTGCCTTCCCAGTGCTGGGATTAAAGACAAGCATCACCACTGCCTGGCCCAGTCTAGGTTCTTAGTGGAACTCAGGCAGTAAATCAGGCAAGGAGCAGGGCCTGAAGTACCTTGGCCTCTTCCTTGCCTTCTTTGAAATTAACCCCAGCAGCAGGCAACTAAGTTTGAGGACAGCCTGCCCATGCCATCCCCAGAGCCTCAGAGAACTGAGGTGTTCAGATGGGCTCCCATCGTGGTGGACTGTAGCCCCACCTGGATTCTGTATTATCAACCAGGCAAGTCAACCCCTTTCTGAACATTAGCCTCTGCTCTGTGAGGCTGTGTGGTACAGCACCAAAGGTAGGCTTTTACACTTGATGCTGACTAGGAGGAGATCACTCTACAAAACAAGTCACTGACAATGTTGCCATTAGTCACTGGCATGGGAAAGAGGCAAAGTAACCAAAATCTTCACTGGTATTGAGTGCCAGCTCTGAGAATAAGCACCAGCCGAATAGCACAGAATACCATTAGACTGGGCCTCTGACACAGTGTCCACTGCAGTGGGGATATGTTAGAAGCCAGGAAGACTTCCAAACATCTCATGGAAAAGCCCAGGGCTGAATTATGGAAACAGATACTGAATGCTTCCCATTCAAAGAGGCTGTCCCATGGAACATGTTTTTCAGGACCCCATCTCCTTCTCAACCCCTGAGAAGCTGAGGAGACAAAATTGCTGATAGTTACTACGAGCGCTCAGAAAAACACTTCCTAGTTTATTTTTAAAAACACAGAAGAAGTTACAATTGCTGATGAGTAATCCCTGGATTCCACAGAAGACATTACAAAGCCCACAGACATTGAGACTGGCCAAGTTCCTTCAACTGAAGAGTAGGGCATTTACATCCCAGCACTGAAGGTGTGAACACAGGTGGCTCATGAAAACTTTCAGACTCACACACCAGTGTTCATGAAGATATGCATATGTTATATGTCATGTTCGGGTTGTGGTAGTCCTGTGCATTGTGCGATATTTCAGGTGTGTGTTTCAATAGCAACCTTTCTTTGAGTTCATTCAACGGCAATAGATTCATCTAACTTAAAGAATCTTTCTTACTTTTGTTTTTTTCTATAGATGTGAGGCATATGGGTGTGCGGAGGTGTGTCTAAATGATAACCGGAGGTCGGCTTTAAAATGTCTTCCTCAGCTGCTCTCTTTCACAGAGCTTCCGGTTGCTGTTTGTGCTAGGCTGGCTACCCAGAGAGCCCTGGAATCTGCCTGTCTTCATCTCCAGCACTGGCTTACATACTTATAACCCTGAACCCAAATTTTCACAGGCTCTAGAGACGCAAACGCAGGTCTCTCTCTCTATGCAGCAAACACTTTGCATGCCAAGTGGCTCCTTGTTCCTCCTTCTTATCTTCTAATCAGCACAAAGACCAAGTCCCTTGTGGCATTTCTGCAAATACTTCATTTTGGTTATTCTTCCCTAATTTTTAAGCCATGACTTTTTAATTAAAAATTAAAATTCTGTGTGGTTATGTTTTCCATGTTGCTGAAGTGCGGTTTTAAAAATCTTTTTATTTATTTACAACTTAGTGGCTGCACATGTAAGGGCATTTAGTGGAGCTCAGAAACATAACAGCCATGGTGGTTTTCCTGATTGGTTTGCAGTTTTTACTAATTACCAGGCACTACTTACAGGAAACTGCTCTCAAACCAGGGAGACCTCATTTACACATCTCCTACTTTGAAGATGATTTGTAAGCCAGCATTCTTTCCATGAGCAACCTTGCCTCCTCATCTGGAAGGCTCAACCCTCACGTTCACTTCAGGAACTGCTCTTTTGCGGATTACAGGATGTAGATCAAGGATACTATTCATACCAACTCTCATCAGACACAAAGTGGCTCTCAGCTGAGCCTTCCTGAAACATAAGTCCCTTGGCCCAATGCAACCCTCATAATTTTAAGTTGCTTTCTTGTTAAAAAAAAAAATGTTAAAAAGCAAACGTCAATTCTCTGATGCCTCTCTGCAGACCTTTCTGTTTGAATAACTTTGAACACTTCTGTTTCTCTCCCTGGGTACAGACTTTGGGCAGAGGTACTTCCTGTTTTCCAGCCCTCCCTACTTGTTTCTGGTTAATCCTGTTGTAAATCACTCTTCCCTGAATTGCCCATCAGAGAGGCAGACTCTGCTCAATGGGAAGTTTTTCCATCATCAGTCCACCTGGAATTTCTTTCTCAAGTCACCTTGTCTCTGGATCACTGTTTCATGTGCTTCTCCCAGTATGGCAACATTACAGTAGAGCTTAGTCTTCAGACGCTCCTTTCTTACTTTTGCTTTTCTTTGAATGTTTGCGAGCCTCTCTTCTTTCTTCTCCTTCTCCTTCTCCTTCTCCTTCTTTTTCTTCCTCCTCCTCTTCCTCCTCTTCTTCCTCTTCCTCCTCTTCCTATTCTTCCTTCCCAATCTGTCTCTGTCTCTGTCTCTGTCTCTCTTTTTCAAGACAGATTAGGCAATGTCCATGAGGCTTACTATGTGACTCCATAAATTCATATTATGGCACAGTAGTGGCTGCAGTCACTGGACACAACTTCCAGGTTCTCAACTGTTGGGTCTCAATGATCCAGGACCCAGCTTTGTGCAGCTTAAGAAAAGCAGGTGCCATTTTAAGTATCAGCTTTACCCCAAGTCTCTTTGCATGGTTCCTGCTTGTCATCTTAGTATTGTCCCAATTTAGGCAAATTTCAAGTGTGTGTATATGTGTGTGGGTGTGTGTGTGGGGGGGTGTACATGCGTGTACATGCATGTAGAGGCCTGAGGTCACTGTCTAGTGTCTTCTTCAGTTACTCTCTATCATGTTTTTGTTTGTTTTCCCAGACAGAGTCTCTGTCTGGAGCTAGCCAATTTGGCTAGAGTGTTGGGCCAGCCAGTCCAGGGATGCTCCTGTCTCTGCCTCCCCAGTACTAGAGAGTATAGGCATTCAGTGCTGAACCCAAGTATTTTTTACATTGGTGCTCATGTATCATGTATGCAGCTCTAATACTTTGTCAACTGAGTTATGTCTCTCAGTCACCTTTGCATTTTAAAAGGTTACAAACGAGAATGTAGCCTGTTGTGGGTAAAGGTTCCATTGCATTTTAGATTCCCACTATGTAGTAACATAGTGTTGGTAAAGGTTCCATTGCATCTTAGAGTCCAACTACATAATACTCAGTCGTCTTTCTAATAATCCTAGCCAATCAAGTAATTCAATAATCCAGAAATTACTGCCTTTTCTCAGAGTTGGTTTCTTTCCCATCTGAGAATAAGCATGCTTTATAGACATTGATTTAATAGCCTCATGGCATTGAAGCATCTTGTGCCCATGTCTTTGAGTCCTGTTTCCCCTGGGTCTCCATGGTCTCTGAGATTTGTGAACTCATCTGCTTAGGCATCTCTTGGCAAAGCCAACTGACAAAAGTAGATCGTAGTGTCTCCACCGTTAACAAAGCAGGTGGGCTGCGATGACATGGGACTGTCCTGAGAGGCTGGGGTGACCAGGCCACCTGGCTCCTTGCCAAGGTTTTCTACAGCCCAACTGTTGTGATTCTGTGCCTAACAGGTGACTGTAACTATTCTTTCTCAACTATTCTTTCTCCATAAGCAGATCATGCAGACCAGGGTAGAAGGGCAGCCCAAACAACAGGTGTTTGATGTGCTCTTTTCATAGCAGCTGTGGGTGATGTTTCTGGGTCACCCCTGATTGTTCAGAGGTTAAAGCCCAAGTTCTGGAGAAAGCTGGGAGGTACCAGTGGGGTCACAGATGTGGTCATGCCAATTCTGCAGCATGATTCTGAGTGCTGCACCACAAGCAAGGATAACATTTCTCTAGTCTTTGTGAGCTCCTAGTGTGTGGCTACAAGAAGAGCCAGGTATCTTTAGCATGTTAAACTTTGTTATAAAAGTAAAGCATTACTTAAGCTTACTTAGTTGTAGGGGGAGGGGTAAGTGAGGTAATGGGGAGCAACATGCAAAGCTCAGCAGTATGCATGTGCCAAACTGTCACAACAAAACCTGTTATTCATATTCTAATTAAAAGTAAAACTAAAAGGTCATTTTACTCAGATAGGAAAAACACACTATGAAACCTTAGAGTACAGGCCAAAGAGCTTGCTGTGCAAGCATGAGGTTCTGAGTTCAGTCTCTCCAAGCTATGTAAAAGCCAGGCATGGTGGTGCTTATTTATGATTTAGCACTGAGGAGGCAGCTACAGAAATGGGGATAACTGGCACTCTATGGCCAGTCAGCCTAACCAAATAGATGGATGAAGTCCAGGCAAAAGGAAGGAGAGAGCTGGGAGAAAGGAACTACAGAAGAGGGGAGGAAGGGAGGAAGGGAAGGAAGGAGGGAGGGAGGGAGCTGGAACATAGAGATGTAAAAAAACAAGGTGGAAGGCATCCTAAGTTATACTGAGGTTAATACTGTCCTCTTGCATGCACACAGTTAAAGAATATATACACACACACACACACACACACACACACACAGAGACACACAGAGAGAGAGAAACACATGCACGCAAACACACAGAGAAACACACACAGACACAGACAGACAGACAGACCCAAACAGACACAGAT
This sequence comes from Rhynchomys soricoides, assembly GCA_019843965.1. Taxonomy (NCBI): domain Eukaryota; kingdom Metazoa; phylum Chordata; class Mammalia; order Rodentia; family Muridae; genus Rhynchomys; species Rhynchomys soricoides. The sequence continues at coordinate 264,019 of JADRCH010000154.1, read as the reverse complement.
AGACAGGCACCTGCGCGCGCATGCACACACACACACACACACACACACACACACACACACACACACACACACACAATCTTAGAGTACTGGTAGCTTCCAACTGGGATTTCTGCTTCTATATTATGACCCAGTAAGTAGAATATGATGTTTCAGGTTATAGGAGCTTTGAACATGTCTTTGGCCAGAACTGATTAACAAATGCCCAAATTTTACAGTGCCAGGAGCAGTGCCTGTGCCCACACAGGGGCCTCAGGGTTCAGCTAGGACTACACAGGATGTGTAGAGCTTACCCCACGGGGTGCACTCAGCACTCAGGATGTCGAGGAAATGCCCCTGCCTTGCCCATCACCTCCAAATCATAGGTTTCTGAGTGGGAGGGCAGAGCTCTTTCGTGCATTGGTTAATAGATCTAGATCTAAAGCGAAGCTCTGTCCAAGCAGCCGCTTAAGATGGGAGAAGGGAGGCTGGTTCAGAGCCAAAGCAGTAGCGTTTGGAAGTCACCAGGTTAGAAAATATCCTTTTGTTTCCATTTTCCTAAGATTTACTCAGTTCAAATAAATAAATAAATAAAACCGGAAACTCTGCGCCCATGCTTACGCCCAGTACGACTCCCTCCCCCCAGGGCAGAGCAGCTACATGTGCCTGTGGTTGGAGGAGAGATCCTTGTGATCAGGGAGCTACACTACACACTGGGGAATGCAGAATGGAAAGAGGAGATTATTTACCCTCCCTGTCAGTTTAATTAAAACCTTCAGGCCTGTGCCTATTGGAGCTAAATAATGCAATTAAAAAGACATCCGATTCTCTACCTGCTTATTACAGTGATCACAGTAACAAATGTTTTCCCAGGAACTACAAACCCCTTTTGTTTTCCACCTATTACTTTGGGATTTTCTGCTCCCAACTTTCAGGATGAGAGTGACTTTAACGTGTAGCTCCCTGGGACTTCCTGTGGTTTTGTGCCACAAAATTAATAGGGAATGGTTAGAGAGCCAGTAGTAGAGCTGGGATTGGAAGGCATGGGTACCAATTGAGGTTCTTATCGGGGTGGGGAGAATCGGGGTAGGGGGAGGGCATGGGGTAGGAGGGTAGGGTGGGGTCCCTGGCCTACTTCCTAAGGAGGGGAAAACGTGGTAGAAAGTCCTGTCACAATATGGATTGTGGTGTTGTGTCTTTAAAAAAAAAACACAACAAATACATCATTCAGAGCAGTGATAACATACATAATTAGGATGATGTATCTATAAATAGAGATGTATACATGATACAGATATATAGATATACTTCTTCCACAAGAATTGTGACCCACTCCAAGCTCACTGTGTGTGGATGGACAGGTCCCCCCACAGTGTTCTCCTGAGTGTGCCTCTGTAACTATTTAAGAATAGTGCTGGGGGACACCTCTCTACATTATATTTAAAAGCCAGGTCGGAGGAAGTTCATAGAAAAGGTGCATCAGTCATCTGAGCTGTAACCCTCTGTGAAAGACAATGGGGAAACAAATGGCCATGAGGTTGGTGCAGTATCTTAAAGGGACAGCAATAAATTGCCAGGACGTTTTTATGGAGTTTTTTAACCTCTGGCCTTTGGAGGAGAAAAATCAATAAGATATTAAGAAAATCATGAATTAATGTTTCATAGAGTGTAGGCATCCATGAGAGCTAGTTTGGGTGGGGGGAGATCAGCGAACATCCCAGCCCTGTTGAAACATGGAGATGCTCTGTTTAAGAGCCACGGCCATCACATCTATTTCAACTCCACAGAAGGGAGGCTTCGCAGCATTTCCATGAATGTGAAGAACTGAGGTTGTGATCTGGACACACTGGTGAAATCCTCAGAGGAAATGAAGTACAAATAAGCTTTAAGTGAATTGCTTCACCAGGGAGATTCATAAAGATTTTCTAATTGACTCTCAGCCATCGAAGTGACCCTCTGCTCTAGAACCGTGTTTTGTGTAAATGAAGTCTGACCTTAAGCTGGCTCTGCAAACAAGAGTACCTTTGGGGTTCTCAGAGTGTTGTTCTTTGGCTATTCATACAACCTGGTTGGCATTACCTTCCAGCTGCTTTCGGTCTCTGGCCTCCCTCCCTTTCTTAATGTGGCTCCTTGGGGGAAGTTATATTAAAACCACCGTCCATAAAATAGACTTCCATCCCCCTGGCTTCCAACCCTTGCACCTGTCTTTCTTATATAGTGGGATTTGATGCAGAGGATCTCAGGGCCATGGTATTCAAGAGCCTCCTATTTTGTGGATCACTGTGTCCCTGTACCTAGGTTAGGGCTTGTATCCTGACAACTCAATAGGTGCATCAAGGAGCTCCTGGCCCATAGCTCAGCCTTGAGTCAGCTCCCTACCCTCTTCCCCTGCCTGGAGGCTTGAGTACCTCTTATTTCTCATTTTTCCATTGAAGAAAAGAAGGCAGCAACTAGCTGCTAGGGCAGATTTGGGACTTGCCTCTGAGAATGTGGCTCCTAATTCCCAGCTCTATTGAGCACACAAGGACCCAGGTACAGACAGGCACCTGTGATACTGGGTGCTGGAGACCTTTCAACCTGGAGTTACACCATCATCTCTTGGTGAACATTCCTGGGCCCAGCTAGACTCTAGGCTGCACAGACTTCCAAGAATCTAGAGGGTTCCTGCACTTGATACCCACCTCTGACTCCTCAAATGGCTGACCCATTGGGGCAAGAATCTCCCAAAGGTAGGTCTGAATGAAGGATCCTCAGTCCCACCCACAGCTTGAAGCCTCCAGGAGACAAGGGCTGTGTTTGTTTTTCAGATAGCAACTGGGATGTGCTTTTCTCTGGTGGAGTGGAGGAGAGGGAATTAACAGTGGAACCAGGCTTCTGATTATTAAGGTAGCCCTCATTAGTGCCTGGACAAAGGCCTTCCCAGGAGCCCCAGGATACTTCTCCTTCCCAGGTGGTGGTAGGACCAAATGGGACAAAGCCTGACCAGTTGTCAAGTGACTGAGAAAAGGTTAAGCAGTGAGGGAGAATGGCTTCCACAGCAGTCTCCTTCAGACCCTGTTTATCCCTACAGTGAGAGAGGATGCTCCGGAAGAAAGAAAGACCAGCACCCCATGTACTGAGAGAAGCCCCTGCTCCATAACTCCATGCCAAGGAGATTAGTTTCTTAGCAGAATTGTTTATCTGGTCTCATAGCCCAGCCACTGGTGAGGATTCCTGAGCTGCCATGCCCCATTCCAGGAAGGTAGATTAGTGGTTATCATTGTAGCCAATTCAGGAAGAGCCATTTAAGGGACAATATGGCTTAGGCTGGCAAGTTGGGTATAGAAACTAAGGAGTCTATCACCAGCTATGGCCTGGAGTGATTATTTGTGCTATTTCTTTCCAGAGGAAGTGGCAACTGGGTTCTGAAAGCTATGTTTCCTTCCAGAGAGGAGAAACTGGTGTGAAGAATCCCGTAAGAATAATAGTATTCACCAAACTGCGCCCTCAGCTTCAGCAGACCCCATTCAAGACTCTGAGATCATAGGGTTTGGCAACAAAGCTTGATATCCACTGACCACTGTGGAGGTAAGCCTTGGTGACTTTTTCACATACAACATGCTGGGTATTCAAGTGGCCACAACAGGAAGGACCACTCAGTCCCTGTCTAACTTTGCCTATGAGCAACAAGAATGCCCAATTACCTTCCATGTCCTAGATGTCCCTTGGGTCTAGAATTTACCACAACAGGGTCCACACTATGTCACCATGATGCAAAGCGCAGAGGGTCTCTGGGGCCCAGACCTTATGGAGTCCTGGGTTGAAGTGAGTCTGAGCTGCTGTCATTACTCTTGGGAGCATGATGTCAGCCTTGGAGGAAGGGCGGGACAAGCTCCCATAGGGCTGGTGACCACCTGCAGGGGACACTTTTATGGCCCCTGGATGGGGAAGTGGGACCAGGTCATAGCTGATAGAGAAGCAAAGAAGAAAAGATCGGTCAGCCACTACAGGCCTGGGAACATGCCAGCAAGCCTGAATGCTGTGTACCTGCCTGGCCAGCCTCCCTTTTATATCTGAACATGCAGAAAGAAGAAGCTCCTGGGGCTGCAGCTTCAGTGGTTGGAGGGACAGTGTCAGTGACAGTGATGGATTGATGGTGATCATATCATTTGGACAGCCCTCATCAGAGTAGGATGCTCAGGACAGGACTCCTCTCCAGTGCCTGCCAACATGAGACAGGTAATGTCACCTCCCACACTGAGACAGGACAGTGGGCTGAGAGAAGATATGGGAGGAATCTATCAGAGGAATCTCTCCCAGCTTCTGCAAACGGCAGCCATCACAGCCCTACTTTGTCATCCTTCTGTTAGAAGTTGACGCTATTCTGATCAGCCAGTTTGGACAGGCACTGCTTCTTAACCTGGACATGCTACTTTTACTCCCAGGCTGGTGTATAGCTCTGCTGCTGTGTGTGGGTCCTGGGCAGGTTAGAATTCATGGTGTGCAGCAGCCACAGAGGGCACATGTTTGCAGTCACCTTGTAGCATGATGAGCCACAAAAATTGTCCAAACTGTCAGACTTTACACAAAATGCTAATGCATATGAATAATGAGTAGTGCCAGGTCCTTCTGTCCTGGCTGTGCTGGTCACTGTTGACACTGGATACACAGGGAAGGTTCATGAATGTTCCCACATTGCCCATGCATTTCATTTTCAAACGGAAGCAGGGCTGATTTGAGCTTCAAATATAACTGAACAGCTATCTCCTGTAGAGGAGAGCACATGGAGCTGAAATTTTATCTCTTTATTTCAATGGTAATGGGAGGGGAAAGCTCTTTTGTACATCCTGGAGAAACATCTCAAATATGGTGAAATTACAGTGAGAGATCAGAGCTGCCGTTGGCCAAAGCCGACAATGCCATGCTTTATTGTGTCTTGACTCAGACAGCTGTGTGTGTGTGTGTGTGTGTGTGTGTGTTTGTGTGTGACTCAGGCAAGGAAGATATTTCACTGTGGTTTGTTCATCCTGAACAGTAAGTCAGTTGGTTCTGGAGTTAAACAGGGAGGACAGTGGTGAGACCAGTGAATTAAGGAGGGCTTGATAGCTCCTGGGATACTTCCTAACATCCTTGTGAGAACAGTGTCTACCCTGCTGGCTCCAAAAAGGGAAATGACAACATTCAGCCAACCACCCCAGTGATGGAGGACAGCATCATATTCTTGCTCCTCAGGAAAGGATGCAGTGACTGAGAATCCAAGACTCTATCAGGCTGAAGAAAGAGATGCCCACACCATTGTTCCCAACAGCAAATTTAAAATACCCAGTATGCCTTTCCAGCTCATTCAAGCAAGAACATGCTCAGAGCATGTAAAATCAGTTTGGGTCTTTGACACACAGAATGGATCTGTAGTAAAATGTTGGGGAGATTATTTTAGTTTTGTTTGGGTGGATATTGAGTAATGCAAATATATTGTGAATATTGTCTAAAGAATAAAGAAAAAGAAAACCCAGAGCCCTGGGCGGCCATGCCCGGGGATGCTTTGTAGGGACAGACAGAGGCCAAGAGCACTAAGACCCAGAGCGGTATCAGGCCTCTCCTGTTCTTTTCTTTGTTCAACATTACATTTTCATAATCATCTTGGGGTGAAACCACGTGGGTATTTGCACTGTGATGATCTCCTCAGAGCCTACTCCGAGGGCTGGGAAGGACAGCGTAGCTAAGAAATACCTTCCACATAAGTATGAGGACCTCAGTTTGATCCCCAGAACCCACAATGAAGGAAATTAGGTGTGCTGGATTTTATTTTTAATCTCAGACGGAGACAAAACCTATGGGGCTTACTGGCCAACCAGCCCAACTACTTAGAAAGTTCTAAGCCAATGAGAAGCATTTTCTCAAAAATAAAAAATAAAAAATAAAAATAAAAAATATAAAACAAAACATGAACAGTGACTGAAGAAAAACAGCAAAGAAGCCTGATCATTGGACACCACACACACACACACACACACACACCTGCTTTGAGATGCTCCAAAGCCTTTGGGTTCAGGCTCTATGCATATGGTACTATGAAGGTCTGAATTACAGACTTGTTCAACACAGAAGAACCCAACATTCATAATCCTTCAGCCGGGCTGGCCATGCAAACAAGCTGTATTGACTAATCCAAAGAAAGGAATTGCAGCAGTCTCCTGTGGATTCCTTACTGAGCTCACAGTGAAAATGAGAAGAAGAGTATTTTTAATACACATCCAAAGACCTTCTCACTGATTTTCCTGAGTAAAGTAACAGCCATATGTCAAGGAGCTCAGCTGAAGGTGACAGGGGCCTCCGATGTACTTCAGGCTCAGAGCAGCATGACCAACACAGAAAGCAGAACTCTGCCTGACAAGGGTAATGAACACCTCCAGACTCTATTTCCCTCTGGCTTTTAAAGGCCTTTATATGTGCACAACGCAGCTCTGACCTAGTTCCTATCAATAGAGGTTGTAGAATCCTGAAGGAAAACAGAGGAAGTGTGTGGGTTTGGGGAGGGGAGACACTTGTTGGAAGCTAGGAAGATCAGAAGCCCTCTATGGGATTCTGGTATTCCACTCAATCTTTGGGGTTGCCTATCTTTTTCCTGGGTCTACATTGCACTGAGAAGCTTCCTCAGCTCTGACCTTTGACTACATGTCTGGGCTTCTCACTAATGAAATAAATACTCACAGGGCTTCTCACTAATGAAAGGAATATGCCCTGCATCTTCTTCCAGGGCATTGGATTTCCAAGCAGCAAGTCTATGCTGTGTTGAAGTCAATGGGTCCTAATGAGGAAATCACTGATGGGATGAACTGTGTGCAGGTAAAGTCTGGTTCAAAAGATGAGACCCTCATACATCCTGTCGAATGATAACAAAGGAGAGAGAGAGAGACTCGAATACTTCCATCCTGTGGAATCTGCAGACCTGAGCATGGCAGGATGACGGAGGGACCTGAAGCTTCTGGAACAAGCAGAAAAATTGGATAAGGTGGGTCTGAGATAGAAAAGAGGCACAAAGAAGCCATCACATGCTTAAAGGTGGATGGATGGATGCCAATGAGGCAGTCCCCTACTCCCTGTCCATTGTTCAAGATTGCTAGCAGATGAACCAGGCTGAGGAAGGTGAAGGTGCCCATCTTTGATGATGTCAGAAGGGTCTCTACATCAGCACCATCTCTGCCCTTGCTTGTTTTATGTTTAGCATGGTAAGTTTTAGAGAGACAGGTTAGGGTGGCCATTGCTTTCGAATGTTCTAATCACCTGCCAGAAAAGCAACAGACACAGTAGCAGACAAGTTGTTAGAACCAATTAGAAGCCACAAGGGTACCATACAAAGAGATCAATGGTATCTTTAATACAATTCTAGTCATTAGAAACCATTAGTCACTCACTGTAGTTGCCATATCAACCTTTGTTGCTGTGGTTGTATATCTAACAAGAATCAACTCAAGTAAGGAAGATTTACTCTGGATCAAAGTTTGAGAAGATACGTTCTGATGTGGTAGGGGAGGCCAGGTGGCAGGAGCATGGGGCAGCTGCTTAAAGTGTGTTGGCAGTCAAGAAGCAGAGAGAGCATTGGATTGGAAGATGAAGTAGATTACCACCTCCAAGGCTTGCTCCTTAGTGCTTAATGCTCTCCACAAAGGTCCCACCCACTACAGATTCCACAACCTCAATAGCTGACAATGTGCTCAAATATATGAGCTCACTACACAGAGAAAAGGATAGCTAGTTTCTGCACGTGGTACACCCATTGTGAATCAAGCTCACACCAATGACAAGACAACAGAAGATCTGGGAGATGGATACCTAGCTAGAGAAGGAGTCCTCAGTAAATTCAGTATCAGGGAAGCCCCATGTATGGTTGTAGACATCAGGGCTGCTGGCAGGACAGGTGGGACCAGGTGGGAGACTGAGAAAGGGCTGCCTCCAGGGAGCCCTTAAGACAAATGCCCTGAAAGTGAATCGGTGTAGTGAGGGGGCTGAGTAAAAAATGGTCCTTGGGAAGGACCTATTATCAAATCATAAAGTTATTAGAGAAAGTAGTCATTTCATATCTACCTGCACAGCTTGGAATTCCTGCAGGAAGAACAGTCCTCCCTGTAATCGATGGGATCTCCTTTGAGAGACTCCTCATTCCTGATGACATCAATTGCAGCCCTAGTCTCTTCCTTTTTTATTCATGGGAGTATATATTTTTAATCGTCCTTCGGAAAATCATTAGAAAGGGACAATTGGCTAGTGATTAAGTTTGCATTTAGAGCTGTAATTAAGCTCCACTTCAGGCTCATAACAGGCTTCCTTTACTCTAAAGGAGGCTTGATATCTCCTGCTTGCAAGGGGTTCTGGTTGAGAAGCAGTGCCCATAGAGACATAGGCCTCCAAGACCTTTCTGATTTCTCCCTGGGGTCTTGGGAGTGATGCCAAAAGATGCTTAATAACAAAGGACTTGGACTACAGGCTTCCCTTGAGCCATGGTTGCCAGAAACCCTACCCTCTTGATCCAGATATTTATGATGTGGGATGACTTGATGAGCTTCAACTCAGGTCCACACCCTAGGACCTGGGATTGGGTAACTGTGGGTCCAGAGGAGAAGTCACTTAGCTAGGTTCTTCCTTTCTCTTACAGTGTTGGATAAATGAGTAAAAAGTGGTATGATCATAGCACTGACTACTTATGCTCTGGTGTGATGTGATGGCAAATAAAGGCAAAATCAAACCACTTACTGTCAATACATGGAAGTGAAATAGAGTATGAACTGAGGCTGGCTCTTACCTTGTGGTTACCAAGGAGGATCACAGCCAGCACAGGAATACACTGTGGCCTGTTTCATATGTGATTCCTTGGCCATCCTGTACCAACATGCCTTGACATTAAGGTTGAGGTAGAAGGGAACTATGTAGGCATAAAATTTTTTGCAACCTACTTTTAATAATGGTTAAGCCTCGTCTCTGGCCCACCACCCAGCAGAGACAGTGGAAAAGAAAAGTTATTAGGATGGGGGAAGTGGACCTGCTCAGCAATGGCTCTTTGGTGGTGAGCTTGATCTTCTTTGGCAGCAGTTCAGCCCCATAGCAAACACCAAATATGAATCAGCAGCTTAACACCAGTCCTCTAGGCAGGCAGATACCACACATGCACCATCAGCTAGCTACAGTCCAGTCCTCTAGGCAGGCAGATGCTAGGCATGAACCAGTAGCTGTAGTTCAATCCTGAAGAACCACAAGACTCACCCAACTGGCATGAGGCAAGGCTGCAGAAGCAACAAGCTGCCTCAGGAACCTCACAAGCAGTTCTTGGGCGAATTCCTCTCAATGGCAGCATTACCACAAGTTGAGCTCAGCAACGCTATGTAAGGAAACCAATACATGCATGTCATTAGCAAAGAAAAGTGAGGTGGAGCAAATCAAACCAATGCACAGTGCTTGTCTCCCACTGTCTGTGGGGTCATATTTATACTGCTTCATCCAGGGTCCTTTCACCTGTCTGCTATATCAAAACATTCTTTCACCCGCATGCCCCAGCAAAACACCATTTGACATAACTGACTTTCCAAAGAAACTAGAAGTTTTCACTTCAGACCCACTTTGGGCCGCTCTACTGTAGACATTCCCAAGTGTCTGTTTTGTGATTTCCCTGATGAGTCTGCTCTACTCCCATCATTGCTGTTTCCTTATCTGTCTTTCTTCCTGCCCTGTGTCTGGTCCTTCCAGCCATTTCCAAAGCAGCTTGTGGTGCTTTAGCCCTCAGGCAATCAATATAGAGGGACTCAGACCCACCGTGTCCACAGAAACATCCTTTCTGAAACCATCAGAAAGAAGTTCAAGGGAAGCTTATCCTAGGTGGGTGCCCAGGTTACATTCTGACTCCATCTTCCACTTTGATAGTCAGTACTGGCAATTCAGTTGGTGTCTTTTATGCTGCTGGCCATAATTTGACATCTTCAACATGGAAGTCTGATAGTTCCATTTTCAGTTTTGAAGTCTCCCCTAGCAGTAAGGAAGAGACATGTATACCCATAAACTCTGCCACTTGTTCCTATCTAGGGTCAAGACAAAGGAGTTGGAAACAATGTATTGAAGAACGGGAAAGCTGAATGGAAAGATGTGCTTTCTGGGTGATGCTTCTTCCCACTAACAGATCTCACAGAAGCATAAAGGAAAAACTTACAACAGAAATGTCATCATCAAGGAAAAAGAGTCATTTCCACAGTGTTCTACAAGGCAGGAAGAAAACACATCAAATCCAGTTTAAAAAAAAAAAAAAAAAGTAAATTCTTGAAAACACCACACACTTGCCAACCACAACCAGAGAGGTGTTTTAGTGCAGTGAGTTGCAGTGGTAGGGGGCATGAACAAAGATTAGATCACTTTACCAGGTGATAGCTGCCCACCACATTCCAATGGGCCTTAATTAAGGACGTGGGGGCCGAACAGGACAGTATTGAAGGCTGTGGTCCTGAACCTGCAAGTGACCTTCCCAATGGATAGTGAACATCATTCCCATGAGAATAGTTTCAGACTGTCAGCACTTGTTTGTAGCCTAAACTTCTTGCTGGTAGTTCAGGGTTATTCCTTATACACACAGACTGTCCTGTCATCCCTGCAAAGAGTAAACTCCTTACAGTTGAACTGTTACCAGAGGAGAAACAAAAGAAAACTGACTTACGGACTGACAAACTAGGATGGAGAATATCAGCATAAGTCCAGAAGTAAAGGAATATTACACATAAGATGTATTCGAGGAGCACAGTAGTAACTAAACCAGAATCTAAAAGGAAGTCCAGAAAAATTTCAGTTACCCAAAAATAAGCTCAACAATTGGAACATGTGATCATGCATGCCTGCTTGGAGGTTGCTGGCTGCAGGAACTCCACCCGTCATTCCTTGCTCGAGACCCTTTGAAATATGGGTTTACAAAGCCAATCGTGGTGGAATACACCTGTTGGGTCAACATTTAAGAGTCATAAGGAGGAAGAACATGAGTTCAAGGCCTGACTTGGCTTCATAACCAGATATCAAAATCCTGTCTCAAAGAAAAGGATAGAGAGAAAGAGAAAGTCCCTAAGTCCATAACCGTTTAACTTTTGTATTTTCCACTCAAAACCATCGTAGTATGGACAGTATGAATGTTAGTTTACCAGGACGAGCTATAACCTGGTCCCCATCCCACGCCATACCCCCCAACACCTTCCCCCAGCCCTAATTCTAGCCTTTGAGTGCCTGGGAGATGAACTTTCACAGACTCACCCCCCAGGGGGCCCTGGGACCACAATGCCCTGCAGCTCTGTATCAAGGGGAAGTCTGTCAACAGCGTTTATACCTTGAGCTGGTGCTGGGTGGAGTCTTGTCCATCCCCAGATGCCCTCAGGCCATCTTCTCATTCCTTCCAGTGAAAAGTAATTGGCTTCATTGAATGGTACTAATTCCTAGAACAGCTAATCTTTCCTGGGCCCTGAGTTAACACACTCTGCTTTTCTGACCAAACTGAAACCTTTGCAGATCTTTCTGTTTTCACTAAACCTGATCAAAAGTGGATATCAAAACCCTTTCCTAACCCGACAGGCTGGGCTGCCTTGCAAATTGTTCTGTTAAATTAACAAGTCTTCTATTTTTTAAACTTACTCTCCCACAGCCTCATGGCATGGGGGAAAGTGTAGATATGCTCTTTTCTAATACATAACAGGAATGGCTTCTAGTCCAACACCCAGCCACCCTTGTTCTCATCTGAATCCCATGTTCCTATTTGCATGGTCCTCTTTCCAGCCCTCAAGACAATAACTCGTCAAGCTCTGCTGACAGCATTCTAAGACTGTCTTCTTTAAATTTCTCCAGATTCTTTCTGCAAGCTACTTTCACGGCCAGCTTTGGGTATGGCAATAACCCTGTTTCTTTATAGCGATATTCTGTGTTGGCTGTTTATGTTCTCTGTGACAAATACCTTGGAACAATAATTAGAATGCAGAATCATATTAGCTCCAGTGTTTCAGACATTGGGTCCATTGCTTTCCATTCTCGTGACAAGTTACAACATCATGGCAAAAGGGAGGGGGAGACTGGAGCTGCTCACTTCATAGCAACCAGGAATCAGAAAGAAAGAGAGATGCCCAGGACAAACTCTGCCCTTCCAGGTCATAGCCCATTAATCTCCTCCTCCAACCAGGTCCTAGTTTCTGTCCCTTCAATGCTTTACAGTAAGGTGATCAAATTATGACTGCAGTGGGCCAATCCATTGATAAAGTCTGAGCACTCAAACCTAAAGGCCCAGCTCTGAGTACTGCTGGACTGGTGACCAACATCAACACACAAACCTAAACACTCTGTCCTCAAGCTGTAACAGAAAATATTCACAAAGATGCTAAGAGCAAGGAACAATTGTTAACACAGGAGAGAAAACTAGAGTTGTGGGTGATTTTGATCAGAACGTAAGGTAGACAGAGGATCAGAGATCCTGGAGTTGGGAGAGGGGGTCTGTCCACCTCGAATTTACTCTCAGAAAATTTACATCATGACAGTCAGGATAGGATGATCGTCATGATCTCTGTGTTAAGAGCAATGGTCCTGCATGGCAGCATGCAACTGCAGAAATAACTTAATTGTAGGTGGAGCTATGGGGAATGGAAATATGTGAATAGCCACTGGGTATCAACTTTGAGGAACCAAGAGCAAGGACTTTGATAAGAGGAGGGCAAGTGTACATATAACTGTAACAGGTACTCATAGACACGGGCACATACACACACACATGCACACACATGTACACATGCACACACATGCACACATATGCACACATACATTCATGTACATGCACACACACACACACACACACGCACACACTCTTAAGTAAATAAATGCAGTAAAAAGCATATAATTGAATTAAAAGTACATGCCCCAATGGAATGCTATTGATTCATGTCAGTATCACACCTAATCACAGATCATCACAGATCTTACAAATATTAAAATGATAAATGTGTTATAAGTAATTTTACACTAGTACACAGAGGATAGGTATTTACTGAGATAAATAATTTTCTGCAGAGCCTTTTTTTTTTTCAAAACTGACACAAGAATACATGCAAAATCTGATAAATTCTTAATTTTGTTAGCATACTGAAACCTTAATTAAGAACCTGTCCCCTGATGAGTTGTTCTAAATATTTACTGATAGAACTGACCTTAAGCAAACTCTTTCAGAAAACAGGAAACAGTAATAAATAACAACTCGGTTCATATGGTTGCCAAAATACAAATCTAGCAAGGACACTGCAAACAACAAAAGTCACAGTCTGGTGGGGTTTGTTTGTTTGTTTGTTTGTTATTGACAAACAACAAACCCGCTAAACAAAATACTCTAGTGCAAAAACCATTAACATGCAATGGGGTAGCACATCCTGACCAGACTATCACAAGAACAAACGTCTACATCAACACCTGAAATTCAATGTATGTGTTTCAGTAGGGTAAAAAATAGAGAAGATGGCATAATTGGGTATTAATTACACGCGATGAGTTTCTGATGAAACTTAATGTCTATCCATAAGGAAAATGCACAGCACAGCAGAGCTCAGGGTAACTATGTTTCCTACTATGGGGAAATTTGAAAGAGATAAACTAATGGATGAACTTGATGTGAATAGTCAGGACTGACACTTCCTTCGTACTGTGTGCTGAGGTGTCCGTTCTCCCTACTGCTGCCATCATGTTCCAGTGACACAAGCAATTCAATATAGCAAGAAAAATAAAGGAGCTGTGAGAGCTGAAGAGAAAATAACTCTTTTTACTTACCAAATATGTGAAAATTTACATAACTATTAAAAGAAATACATAAGTAGCCACTGAATTAAAGCTCAATATAAAACCATTTATTTTATATATAATGAACATTTATTTTGTATATAACGAAATTAAATTTTTGTAAATATCAGAGATGGCAGATGCTTTTATGAAAGTCTAGATAGTGATTTACTTGTGGCTCTAGGACACAGAGAATGTAGCTCAAGTGTTCTTCATTCTCTCCTTTTTTTTTCCTTGACAATATTTTAAAAGGAGAAAAACTACCCATATCTCAGCAGCCATGTAAAAGCAGGATGCAGACTGCATTTGAATCTATCTTATTTTACTGACCCCTGATCATAGCACCAGAGAATACCAAGTATTTAGGGTCTATTATGAATCAAATTATGCACATTTATCTGAGACAATCCATAGACAACATAAGTAAATAAAGAAAGATTACAACCAAACAAAGTAGTCTTTTCAAATACTTATTCTGTAAGAATTTGGTGTCTGTATAAAAACAATTAAAAATGACTCCTATCTATCAACAAATATCACTAAGAGGATGACTAAAATAATCCAAAGACTGGAAGATAATATTTAATCAATATACGTGCTGGAGAACACATCCAAGACACCTAAGAACTGCAACCAATTAAGATCTATATCAAGTTGAAGAGAGCACAAGGCTTAAACAAGTTTTGTATTTTATCCACGGGTGGTAGCTAATCTTAGTTGTCAAATTGATTGCATCTGGATCAGCTGAAGCTCAAGTTGCTGAGAAGTCAGGTGAGGAACATTTTGATCAGACACTTTTAAGCAGGAAGATCTACCCTAAATCTGAGTGGCACCTTCTGGTGGCATCCCAGACAAACAGACATGGAAGAAGGAAACTTTGCCCTCACTCTTGCTGAAAAGTCCATCTATCCTTTTGTTGTACCATTCCTTCACTAATACTAAAATCTTCTTCTTCATGATTCCAATGTAAGGTGAAGACCAACAGCCCTCCAGAAATTCCCTAAGGTTCCAGCACCAGATTGGGACTGAAGAAACATTGAGCCTCTTAGACTGAATGATTACAGGATTCTCATCCTTTCCTGCATTGGACTGCCATTGTTGGACTACCCAGATAGTATCCTGTAAGTTAGCCTAATAAATAGAATAGATCCTATTATATAAAATGAATATATATATATATATACAATCAGTTATGCTCCTTTAAAGAACTCTGACTGGTACACACAAGCTATCAAAAATCTTATAAACAATCAAAAGTATACTCAGTGTCCTTAACCACCAACGACATACAAACTAAAGCTGCCAGAGAATGCTTTATAAAGGCTCCACCATGGACCGCGTGAAGAAGACTGATGAAATAAGACAGGTTCCTTTCTGCCCTAATCTCAGTGTAGCCACTTATACAACCATTCTGAGGAGTATCTAGCAGTCCACATCCTAGTCAAATATACTTCTCCCCTTTGACCCACAGTGACCTTCCAAAGTCCAGACCTTGAAGGGACCGACATCCATACACGAGAAATGTGTATGAGAATGCTCATGAGAACTTTAGTGACAATAGCCCAAAGAAAACCCAGGGAAATAGATACAAAGTATGACACAGTTGTAGGACATGAGACCAAACAGTGGTAAACATGCATAGGTGACAATCTGTACGACTTTTTGCACAACTCTCAAGACCTTATGAATGTTGACAGTACAGAGCATATCTACAGACTGGGGTAAGATGTCGATTCATCTACTGAAACCAAAATCAAAACAGAGGCCACCCTGGGGTAAGGAAGAGACAAATGGTTCGTTGCGCCTTATCTATTATTGATCTAGCTTCCTGTTGTTTAGAGAGTCAATAATACAAAGATAGAAATGTATCCATGTGTTCAGCGGGGACTTCAAACTGGTGCATGCACGTTACACTAGTACAAAAACATATAATACTTCAGGTTAAAAACCGGAGGCTTGAGGAAAAGGAAGCTAAGAGGTGCATTATCTTTAAAACCTCAGCTACCATGAGAGAGATAGTTGAATCCTAAGAATTCAGAAGTTTTTATTGTTTTCTTGCTTTGGTGAGAGTCTGTGTTGGGGCTACAGCAATGGGATGGAGAAGGGTCCCCAGTGAGTCCTCTTCTGCAGAGCCACTGGTTGACTTAGGTAGAAAATACTAAATGAGTCTCAAAATGCAAAATAGGGAGAAAGGTAGAGAGATTGCTCAGTGGTTAGGATTACTGACTGCTCTTCCAGGAGACCTGGGTCTTATTCCCAGCACCCACAACTGCCTGTGACTCTAGTTACAGGGAGAATCAACACTCTCTTTGGACTCCAAGGCCATTGGGCAGGCATGCGCTATACATACACATATAAATACAGAGAAATAAGTGCATATATATATATATATATATATATATATATATACATATACATACATATATATATAATGATGAGCAAAACTTTTTTTAAAATATAAAAGGGAAGAAAAGAAGGTAAAGACACTGAAATAAACACATATTTTAATAAAAAGGAAAGAAGAATTCATACTTGCTGGCTACAAGTTTTCAATGGTGCATGCAGTAGGTATCTATGGGGGCTGAGTTGTGCACACAGTAGGTGTCTATAGGGGCTGAATTGATATCTGGGATGGCAATGATAGCCACTGTGATGCAGATGAGGCAGAGTACCTTCTGATTGATGACTTTGATAACTCAGTGGAGGAGAGAAGAAGGGATACTTTGGGGCTGCAGGCGGGCAGAGGGAGGGAGGTCTGAGTTCACTGGAAGTGGACAATCCTGGAAGAAACTGCTTTTACTAGCTGAGCTATGAAAGAGTTCACAGAAGGAGAAACGAAAGCATAAAAATATTTTGTCTATTGGGGCTCAAACTCGTAGGTAAGTTTTCAGGGCCTTGTGACCACCTTGTGGAGACCTTGTGTAAGGTCTGCACAGAGGGGACATTCTCCCCACCGGACAGCTTGGTGGATATCTTTTTCTTTCTTTCTGTCCATTTCAGAATAATCTGAGTTTTTACAACAGACTTGAGTTCCTTTTACAATTAAAAGATGTGCTAAGATTGTAAGTAACCGTTCATTTTTTTCTATACAACATCTCATCAGTAAATAAATGACTTTATATCCCCATGAAAGACATTTCCCATTAATACACATATTCTGACCAAGAAGGCTGGCCACACAAAGGTGAATTCAGGAAGCAGGAATAGAGAGACGACTTGGCAACTACGCAGCAGATTTTCATTACGATACACAATGATTACAGGCTGTCTTTGAAGATTTTTCTCTTTTAAAATTGGCTCCGCTACTGTACAGAAAGTAAGATAAAATGCCTACTTTGCATCCGAGCCTTGATGTCTCTGCTGTGTTTCAAATTTGAAGTTTTTTTTTTTTCCTTTCCAATGAAAATCAAAAAAAATCATTAAATGATGTTAGAGACAGCAGGAAGTGTGTATGAATCAGAGAACATCTTGTGGTGGTTGATAATATTTCATTATCTAAATCAGTCGGTACCGATTTCTTATATATCAAAGCTTATAATTATTTTCAAGGATGTGAACCATGGAGGGAAGTGGAAGTCTGAGAATGAAGTCAATAGAAGAACCAGGGCTTCTGCAAGAGAGTGGAGGAATTTGCCCAAAGAGCAATTATGTAAATAAAATTTGCCCAGGGCTAGAATAATTTCACTGTCACCCACTGACAGGGATGGCCCCAGGCACAGGCCCACAGTATTCACTTAGGGAGGTGGATTTGTGGGGGTGGGGAGAGGAAGGGAACCCCCTTTAATTTATTTGTTCCTTATTATGCAGATGGAGTCAGTGCTGTTTCTGCCACTTTTTTTGCACAAAGTCCTACAGACCTTTTGAAATGGGAGGAGTCACCAGCGACCAGAAGCTCCCTGACTGACTAGCTAAACCCTTCCATCCAGGTGTTCACCGTCTTCCCACTTTTAAACACAAACGCCATACTGAGCTCCACTCTTGGCCCACGTGCTCTGTTACCTATCAGTTGTTTTGGAAGAATGACTTCCGTAGAAAGCCTCTTTGGCTTTCAAATTAAATTTTATTACAGGAGGAGAGGATTCAGAAAGCTAAGTGGTGTAGACCAACTTCTCTTGTTAAACAGAGGCATTGCAGGAACATGTGTTATTAAAAAAGAGTGGCCACTTCTTCGTGGCTTCAGAGAGTGTATGGAAGGGCATTCTCCAATAGCCAGCTTCGAGAAGTTCATGATGGAGGTAATGCCAGGTCACGTGGTGGCCAGAGAGTAGGCAGAGTCAAGGGTTCAGAGCTTTCTGTGGTAACCAGCAAGTGAGATCCTGTCTCTGAGGGTGCAATGGGGTCCTTAGGCAACAAAGGGTGCCTAATAGTTCCCGTGGAAGCTACAATTGCTTTTTCTTTTCTTTTCTTTTCTTTTCTTTTCTTTTCTTTTCTTTTCTTTTCTTT
>JADRCH010000154.1:235141-245790 GCA_019843965.1 Rhynchomys soricoides | reverse complement strand
TTTCTTTTCTTTTCTTTTCTTTTCTTTTCTTTTCTTTTCTTTTCTTTCTTTCTTTCTTTCTTTCTTTCTTTCTTTCGATACTTTATTTACATTTCAAATGTTTCCCACTTTCCAGATCTCCCCTTAGCCCACCTACTCACAATGGCTTGAGGTTTCAAGGTCAGAACAATTCTATCTCACCTAAATGAAGCAGAAGGAAGGCGCCAGTTCCCAGGCTCCAGGCCCCAGGCCCCAAGGCCCCAGGCCCCAAGGCCCCAGGCCCCAGGCCCCAGGCCCCAGGCCCCAAGCCCCAGGCTCCAGGCCCCAGGTTCCAGGCCCCAGGTCCCAGGCCCCAGGCTCCAGGCTCCAGGCATTGTAGCAAGGTGAACCTTTATTTTCTCTTCCACATCTTGATGCTATTATGAAGACCCTCGACTGAGTGTCAAACACATTCATTTCTGTTTTGTGGACTGAAGTTCAAAGTCAAGATGTCGACAGACTTAGTGTCATGTAGTGGTGACTCCTGGTTATTGGATGACACCCTCTTGCTGGGCTTCATGGAGTGAGTTCTTGGTGGGGGGTTGTCTGGTTAGAGTGTCTAACTCATTTACAAGCCTTCACTTTCATGTCAAAATTACTTCCTGTGTTTGTTACTTTTCTGATCGTTTTGATCAAAGTGCCTGACAAGCAGAAACTAAGAAAAGGAGCCAGTCATTTAGCTTTCGTTCAACAACAGTCCGGTAGAGGCAGTGAAGTCTTGGTGGCAGGATGGGGAAGCAGCTTCCCATGGGGTGAGGCCACATCACATTGGTAGGAAATGGTTTTGGACTATAAAACTTAAAGTTCCATCTGCCCCTCCCCACTGTGACCCATGTCCTTCACCAAGATGCTACCCCTTAAAGATTCCACACCTTCCCAAGCACTGCCACAAGCAGGAGAGCAGGTGCTCAGAGGCCTGAGCCCAAAGGGACATTTCATATTCAAATCACACCTCCCAGGAGCTTCGCCCTCATTTTCTTTAGGGGTTCTTTCAGCATGGGAATTTTGAAAAGACACAGACATGCAGCCCATGGCAGGCTCCTAGAAGCCTTGTACCCTGGACATTAGGGGACTGACTACAGAACTGGGTGGGCCAGCTGTTGATAACAGACCCGTGGACTGTTCAGACTTTTTCAGCCACAAGTAACCCTTCAGGCTTGGCAGCCCACAAGATGCTCTGATACCTCCATTTGCCTGTGAATTTCATGAAGTCATTGTTTTTAATAGCTGAATAGTATTCCATTGTGTAAATGTACCACATTTTCTGTATCCATTCCTCTGTGGAGGGACATCTGGGTTGTTTCTAGCTTTTGGCTATTATAAATATGGCTGCTATGAACATAGTGGAGCATGTGTCTTTATTACATGTTGGAGCATCTTCTGGGTATATGCCCAGGAGTGGAATAGCTGGGTCCTCAGGTAGTACTATGTTCATTTTTCTGAGGGTCTGCCAAACTGATTTCCAGAGAGGTTGTATCAACTTGCATTCCCACCAGCAATGGAGAAGTGTTCCTCTTTCTCCACATCCTCGCCAACATCTGCTGTCACCTGAGTTTTTGATCTTAGTCGTTCTGACTGGTGTGAGGTGGAATCTCAGGGTTGTTTTGATTTGCATTTCCCTGATGACTAAGGATGCTGAACACTTCTTTAGGTGCTTCTTGACCATTCGAGTTTCCTCAGTTGGGAATTCTCTGTTTAGATCTGTTCCCTATTTTTTGATAGGGTTATTTGGATCTCTGGAGTCTAACTTCTTGTGTTCTTTGTATACATTGGATATTAGCCCTCTATCGGATGTGGGATTGGTAAAGATCTTTTCCCAATCTGTTGGTTGCTGTTTTGTCCTATGCAAGGTGTTTCTTAACAGGTTTCCACAAGGCACAACTATCAGGTATGCTTTTATGAGGAACTGAGGCAGAACTGCAGAGGGGCCAACTTTCTATAGTGGGATTTCCTAACCACCTGAAATGGCATTCTTAGTTCTTCAGTTGTCTTGATTCCTGAATCATGGTTGTGTTCTCTGGCTTCTCCTGAGAGTGCACTCTGCCCCTTCATCTTTGCTTTATCTTCAAATTTTCTATAGTTTACAGCAACCTAACTGCACCAGTGGACTCATGAGCAACTGCTAGAAGGAGACAGATATCCTGGGTCTCTGATATCAAGGACAATGATCACACACACACACACACACACACACACACACAAATACACACACAGAGAGAGGGGGTAGAGAGAAAGACAGAGACAGAGACAGAGACAGAGAGAGAGATATCAAGGACAATGGTGAGACACACAGAGACACAGAGACACAGACAGGGAGATAGACAGACAGAGACAGACAGATAGACAGACAGAGGTTTCTCCCTGACCTCCACTGTTTATGCTGTCTACTATCACATGCTAAGTCCACACTTCCCACATGGTGAGGCCCAGGCAAATGTTCCTTTCATTAACAGAGGGAGGCCCCTTTCCCCAGGGCTTCATCCTAGTGAGGACTGAGGCTTGCTCCTTCATACCAGAATAATTTGACCGACACTCCAGTGTGACACTTTTTAGAAGGGTTGTGATTTTAAACAGGTCATAAGTATGATTTAAAATTTCAGCTTTCTCAGCTATTTAAAGCTTCCTGCCAGTGTAGCACAGACCGTTTCCCATACCTTCCATCTTCCGAATGGCACTGTTTCTGATGAGGCATGTCAGAGGGCCTTATAGGCATGACCTTCATCTGTGGGTCATCGAAGCACAGGCCCCCGAGAAAGGTTCTCACACACTGCAGTGGGAAGTTCATATCCTGCTTATTGCTGCTCCACAAGCTACCTGTGACAGGCTCATTTCCCCTGGGTGAGCCTCTGTTTTGTCTGTGTTTCAGTTATGTCTTTCTTCAGCTTGGGCATTTGTGAAGTCAGGATTGGGGACAACTACTCCACTTCTTTTCAGTGATGAGTGAGTGGATCTAGTGTAAAGCTTCTGGAAACCTCAACTGTCTGCTCTCTCGTCTAGACATCTATCCTAATGTGAGTAATGGAGTTACAGAGCTTGTGTTGAGTTTCAGGCCCTAGGTCTCAGACCTGGCACATTCCCAGCCTGAGGCCTTGGCAAACTGCTCTTGCTTCTGTCCCTCTTTGTACTGTGGCCCAAATTGGTCCTCTTGGCCTTGAGAGCATGGCTCGGGGTATTAAAGATAGGGACATTGGGAATGGAAAGGGTTAAGATGGTAAGAGGACCATCTTGTTTGCCGCTCAGTGTTCTGTTATATTCCTGAATTGAGGCTCTGAAGGAGTCTATACTATGGCCTCCTTAAGAGCAGTGGAGGACTGTGAAACCCACAGACATGGTGGGTTGCTGGGCAAGAGTTCACAATGACCACTGAGTCGGAGATCTCAGGACTGACCCAAATGTACAGGCTGGGGACATGCTTTGCTATGATGGTTGCTTACGCAGAGGAATGTCAGTAGGGAAGCCTCTTGCACTATTAGTCTGTTGAAGCTGCTACAGAACAACATGGCTGGGAACCTCACTCCGAGGCTCACTTATTTATTTGTTTATTTGGTGTGTAAACACATCCTTCCTTTCTCTGTGTTATATCTGTCCTGATCTCCTCCTGTGGTGTTGTGTCAGAGTGGACCATGGCCCATACGAACAGATTGTTAACATAGGTACCTCTTACATATTCTTTGGAGATCATGTGGGCCAGGATATCACTGCATGAGTTTGTAAGGACATCGATAAACTTAGGAAGGTCCTCAAACACACCTGTGGCATGCAGGTATGTGTTTTTGGGAGGACCTCGAGTATCTGACAATGAACTTCACTCAACAAATGTTTGAATTTATGAAAGTTATTTATCTGCCATCATCACTGTCAAGGGAGGATTTGACCAAAACAAGAGTTTTGTTTCTTCAATTTATTTAAATGCTCTGTTTGGACACAGCTTTTCTCATTCAGAGTGTTACATATATCTTAAGAACATAAGTAGGACCAAGCCTAGAAACCGGCAAAGGTAATGTCCCTGTTTGTACGTTGCTGGTCCCAAGCAAAGTTATCTGCCTGTCTTTACTCAGGTGGGCTCTTATACACAGATTTTTTTCTTGGAGGTTATGTTAACTTCTCCGATGCTCTCCAGCTCTGTCCATAGAGCAGCGGCACTAACTCATAAAATTAATTCCCATTTCGTGGGATTGTCAGAAATGAGGATTGTTCTGACCTCTCTTTGAACTCATCAGGCGAAATGAAGTTGCTCACTGAGCTGGGGAAGACAAAGCTGGGTTTCGGGAGATCAATCAAGTCCACCACGCTCAGGAGAGGCCCACAACCTGCCTTGCCACACTGACCCCGGCGGCTGCCGATCCCATACACAAATGAAAGCCATCACTCCTGGTGAAGAAGATACTAAATTATCGGCTTTTAAATTTAATTTTCAGTTTACTTGTGTTTTCGATTAGCGTGCCATGTCTCATCAGGACCACACTACCTTTGAGTGCAAGCACCTCCCTGTGGAATCTTCAGCTGCCCCTGCCTTCAGAAGGCAAAGTCCATCAGAGATCCATCTATTAGCGCATAGTATGGGGGGGGGGGGGCAGAGGGGTTGTTTTCCTGAGCAACAGTAGCAAGTAATTTTCATCAGACTAAAATCAATAACAGGCTTGGAAATAAAACGTCACCCTGAGCCTGGGGCCACAGAGTGTCCTGACAGGTTCCTAAAACTATGTGCTGGTGGCTGGAGGCCTTGTGGCTCAGCCATTCACTTTCCTTCCATGATTTAGTCCAGAGATGTCTCCCCAGGCGAGGACTGGGTGACAGATGGGTGCCCAGGGAACCCATGTCCTCAGCCAATCCTCCTCTGGAGAGGGGGAGCTCAGAAACTTTCTGCTCTCAGGGGCAAAACTGCATTTGCCATTTCCCAGAGGTGTTTAGGCTTCTGGTTAACCATCTTTAATCTGATTCCCCTCTGCTAAAGCTTTAAAGCCACTGATATAGGAAAGCTTTCGACAAAGCTCTATAGCAATGACACTGGAGGTAGACCTTGTAGTAACCCCCAAATTATATGATCTATTGTCAGTCAACAAACATTTAGTGAGCAGTGAGCTCATGTGCACAGTAGCCAGAATTGTTCAGTTATCTGTGAGGCTCAGGAACCATCTTTCAAACAAATAACATGATTCCCATGGACCAATTGTGGTCATGAAATATGAAGGACCAACCTTCTTCTGAGCTTCTCTTGGGTGGCTGCAGGAAACTAGGAAAACAGTTCTAGCTTTCCAGCTAGTGCTGGCTGCTACAGCCCTGAGTGCTCCTGACGCTAGGGAGATATCACTCACCCCACACTCCTTGTCACGTGGCCTGTTCCTCCTGTGTTTCTCATTTCTTTTCATTCATGTACATTCTTTGCACAAAGTGATGGGTTTCTAGTGACATTTGCACTCTATCATCATGATGTTCTTGGCCATGATCACTGTCATCACCCACCCCTGGCCCAATTCCCAAGAGTCCCTGCCATTCTTAGTTTGAGTTTTATTGCTATGGTAAAACACTGTGACCAAAAACAAGTTAATGGAGGAAACTTGATCTTAGAGGTTACAGTTCATCATGAAAAGTGTCAGGGCAGGAGTTCAAATCAGTTTCTGGAGGCAGGAACGGAAGCAGAAGCCCAGAATGAATACTTCTTACTGGATTGCTCCTCAGAGCATACTCAACCTGCTGTATTATCTAGCCCAGGACCATGTAGAAATGTCAGTGCCCACAGTGGGCTGGGCCCTCACACACCAACCATTAACCAAGAAAAGGAGGTCTCACAGCCTTGTCCTAAGGTCAGTCTGAAGGATGGAGACACTCCTCATTTGAGGTTCCTTCTTCCCAGATATACTAGGTTTGTGTCAAGTTGACAAAAGACTAACTAGCACTCTTTCCTTCCCTCAAATAGTCCCTCTTTCACTTCAGTGTCATAGAATAAGATCTCACAACCCTCTGATCAGATCACCCAACTCTCTTAATCATAATATCACTTCTCCACAAGGGTCAAAGGAAACACTGGTACGACTGTCACAAGGCTCATCAATATACGGTCTATTACTTCAATGATAAAGAACAGGTGTTGCTTACGTGCATCAGCACCATCTTCTGTAACTTCCTATAGCACATCCTACATGCTACAACTTTACACAGAAGTGTGCAACCCTGAAGAATGTTCTATTACAAAATCCCCATGACATCACATAAATTAGTTTACATGTTAATTGTTTTTTATAATTTATATAATATGTGATGTACTGGCTAGCTTGATGTCAACTGACACAAGCTAAGAGTTATCTGAAAGGAGGGAAACTCAATTGAGACTAACCCTCTATAAGATCCAGATGTAAGGCATTTTCTTAATTAGAGATTTATGAAGGAGAGCCAAGCTCATTATGAGTAGTGCCATCCCTGGGCTTATGGTCCTAGTTTCTATAAGAAAGCATGCTGAGAAAGCTATCATGATCAAGCCAGTAAACAGAACCCTTCCATGGCCTTTGCACAAGGTTCTGCATCCAGGTTCCTGCCCTGGTCGAATTCTCATCTTAACTTCCTTCAATGATAGAATACAGATGTGTAAGCATAAGCCGAAGAACCTTTTTCCACCCAAAGTTTCTTTTGTCCATGGTGCTTCATCACAGCAATAGAAACCCTAATTAAGACAAATTTGTACCATATTGTGGGGTATTACTGTGTCAGACATGACTATGTTGTTTTGGGGAGGACTTCAGAACTTTGGACTAGAAAAGCTATTGGGTTTTGAGAGCTTGGTGAACTGTTCTGTAGGAGCTTGGAAGACAGGAAAATTGAAAGTAAGGCAGATGATAGAAACCTGGCTTGTGATGTTTCAGAGGGAAACAAAGGCCATTTTGTGAAGAATCTGTAGTATCTGGTTAGATGGAGCTGAAGAATCAGTTATTAACAAGAGACTAGTACCATTAAAGTAAAACCTTTGCTTAGCTGAGATAATAAGTTTATTCCACAGAACTTCTAAGAAATTTTAAGAACTGAAAGACAGAAGGTGCAGTTCCCAGGTACATCCAAAGAAATGAAATAAAGCTCCTAGCCATTGGCACTCCCACACAAAATCATTACAGTGTTTTTAACGTAGGATATGGAAAACGCTTATATTTTCCATTAATAGATGGTTGGATAAAACTATACAGCCTAAACATGAGCTGAACAAAGACAACAATAGACATGCTAAAACATGGGAAAGCCCACGAGGCCTCAACCCTACACAAAGAATTACTGACAACTAAGAGATGCAGAGAGTGGGAGAAATTGTCTTCCCTAGGGAAGAGCACAGCAGTTGGATAACCAATACCAACTAGTTAGCCTGAAAGCATACATACAAATACCATTATACATTTTGAGCAGTCTACATCTGAGAATCTATATAGATATACATATTCATGTATGCATATAACAGAAATGAGTGAAAAAAGAAGTCATTGATTTGGAAGAGAGCAACGAGAAAGATTAAAAAATATAAGAAATTGAAAGAAATCTGCTATCACACAAGTTGGAGATCTGTTCAGTTTTAAAAGAAAACATTACAATCTGCAACAGCATGATGAACACTGGGCTTTATACAGAGTTCAGTAAATGAGAGAGAAGAGATCCAGCGCACCGTCCACCATGTGCCCAGAGGCTCATTACCCTCTGTGCCCCATAGCCTCTGGCTGCCATGGCAGATGTGACACCAAACTATGTGGAAACCCTGGCTGCTTTCACATCTTAGGAGAGCCTCTATGGAGGAGGTAACAGTTGTCCTATGCCCATTATGGAACTCTTGGAGGGATGTAGTGATTTGAGTATGCTTGGCCCATGGAAGTGCTACTATTAGGAGGTGTGGTCTTGTTGGAATAGGTGTGGCCTTGTTGGAGAGAATGTGTTACTGTGGGGGTGGGCTTTGAGGTTCTATACTCAAGTTCTGCCCAGTGCAGAAGAGTGAGTCTTTACATGGCTACCTTGTGATCAAGATGTAGAACTCTCAGCTCCTTCTCCAGCACCATGTCGGCCTGGATGTTGCTATGCTTCCCACCATGGTGGTAATGGACTGAATCTCTGAAACTGTAAGCCAGTCAAAGTTAACTGTTGTCCCTTATAAGAGTTGCCTTGGTCATGGTGTCTCTTCACAGCAGACGAAACCCTAACTAAGTCAAGGAATATGGGACAGAAGGGGTGTGAGAGAAGGGTCTCCTGAGCCATGGAGCTGAGCTCACCTGGCACAAGGGCATTGCAGAGCTAGTCATTTTATATGGTTCCACACCAGGCAAAGTCACCCAGTGACTGATAGGGGAAGACAGGCATGGGTTGGATAGTTGGCAGTGATGTCAGGACCTTGCTCTGTTGGCAATTTGGGTGCCATAGAAGATGACATGGGAACAAGAATGTAACTGACTTTCTGCCTGGGCCACACAAGTCAGTAAACAAGGTGTGGATGATGATATGTAACTGTCATAGCTTGGCATCAACTCTTGGGTGATGCTGCCCTGACTCCTGGAGTGACACCTTCTTTAGTTTGTACCCCAGTTCTAAAGCAGAGCACAGCAGGAGTTAGACATGAAAACTGACTATGTCTGATAATGACTAAACAGTACACTAAGTGTCCACTTATGTGTACCCAGAAGCTAGGCAGCTCTTGATTTCCCACATCATAATTTATGTTATGCAACATGGCTTCCGGGGTGGGGTGTCTCTCATGGGCCATGTCACATCTGTGAGCTCTCTGCTCACACATGGGCTTGTAGATATTCTCTCCAGTTAATGATTTGAGTGCTTGGATTTTAATGACAAGTTGGACTAAGTATATTAGGATGGTGACAGTCCTGTCGAATCTCCCTCCAGGACATGGTGACAAGTGCTGGGGGCAGGTTCTTTGCCAGGGGCAGGTATCCACTCTAACAGTGTGCCTAGGGAAGACAGATTTGGAGAAAGTAAGCACAGCCATGTCTCCATAGAACTAGCAGCACAAATGTGCCACCCAGACCTCTGTGCAGCCCAGAGATGCCCATCAGAATCACCCACAGGAGACACTGGATGTGCTATCTGCTCTCTGGAGGCTCTTGTTTTGACAACTCTCATAAACACTCAATTAAATGCTTTGAGTTTCTTCCTTGACAACCTGGGAGAGTTATTTGCAATGCGTTGTGGGTCTCTGCCCTCTTCTTCCAGTGGTCCAGGCTGTCTATGGCTAACTTGTTCTTCCTATAGACCTGTCATGTTCAACCCATTACATATGGCAGGCAGACTTCTAACAACAGATGCTCACAAAGTCTGCCTGTGATTGGGTTTCAGTGAGACTTTCTCTTCTGTTCTCAAGTGAACAAAGACCCAAGAGCTTTGAGATCCAAGATGCTGAAATGGTGCCCATGCTCCTGTGTCCCCAGAGCCCCACAAGTGTGGATGGGTGTATAGGCATACATTTTTTGCAATCTACTTTAATAAGGGTTCAATCTCTCCTTCTGCACACCACCCAGCAGAGGTAGTGGAAGAGAAAAGTTTTTAGGATTTTGGGGAAGTTGGACCTGTTCAGCCATAGTTTTTTTTCGGAGCAAGCTTGATCTTTGGCAGGAGTTCAGGCCCATCGCAAACATCAAATATGACTCATCAGCTGCAGATGAGTCATCTAGGTAGGTAGACAGCACACACAAACTGGAAGCTTCAGTCTAGTACTTTTGGCAAGCAGACACCAGACACCACTAACAGGCAGGAGAAGTGGCAGGCTTCCACAGGAACCTTCGGAGCAGTTCTTGTGTGAGTTTCTTGTGTGAGTTTCTCCATGTTTGCAGCCTGTTCTGAACTCTCAGGACTGAGTGATTTCATTTCAGCTGGAAGTGTTTCAGTGTGTGAAATCGGGGAGACATCTTTTCTCATCTTTTCTATGTAAGGATCTTGCTTTAAGTCATCTAACAGAGAAACCATTTTTCAAAGGTTTAATTTCAATTAGACTTCCTTCTCCGTACCAGAACTGGTTAGATCATTAACTCAAAAAGGTGATGTGATAAATTTGAGAGACAGCAAGGTGAGCTGTACATGAGCAGGCTTGGACGAAGCAAAGAGATGGGGGAAATGATGATGGAACTACATTTTAACTTAATAAACAAAGTATTTTTAATTTTTCAAAAAAAAAAAAGCTGTGTCTTTAATGACAGATTATGGATTCAAGCTGCAGGTTTATTTTAAAATGTGACATTCCAGGTCGATTGCAGTGAGAATACTAAAGTCCTAAGTATTGGGGCTGTTTCTAATGGCTGGGCATGACCAGAATACTGTACTTTTCGAATGCTTTTGTCCTGAGATAAGAATAAATGTGTGCATGAGAACATTTTGTGGAGTTGCTCTTAGAAAGCTTGAGTAACTAGACTGTGGCAGGCTGCTGAGCTAACTGATGTGGGTTTTCCCTTCTAGGAACTTTCCAATGGCTCTGCTTCTCAGGATCAGTCTCCTTGAGAGCCTCAAGCTGTGCATGAGCTTCCTGTGTCCTTAGTTCCAGACAGGGCAGGTGCCTTGGGGCCAGCTTGCAGTAGCACAATACCTCACTCACTGTGTAGCATTGCCACACTGTACCTGGAGCACTACACCTCACAGCTTTGGAGCACTGCCTCACTGTAGAGCAC
>JADRCH010000154.1:218050-235131 GCA_019843965.1 Rhynchomys soricoides | reverse complement strand
ACCTGGAGTACTACAGCTCACAGCTTTTGGAACATTGCAGCATTGTACCTCAGGGAGCAGAGTCCTTTCTTCTGATCTCAGGACCTCTCAGTGCCTGGAGAGTAATTTTGTCTTTTAGACCTAGGTAGATGGTAGTTTTAAGGAGGGACCTCAGAGCATGGTTCCCACAGTTCCTGGTCTCTCCATTTGTATGGTACCAGGTTCTCTCTAGTGGCTTTTCAAATATTGGGCCAGGAGACCTTTGGGCTACTGAAAATGGCAGTAGAGGAATCCCCAGCTGACAGCAGCAGAGTGAGTTAGAAGGCATCCTGAAGTGTCATTTCTCTGAGCCACTGAAAAGTCCCCACTGTGGCACAGTAACACCTTGGCGGTCCTCTCAATTCATCTGACCAAAGGTTCCCTAGGGACACAATAAATGCACCACTTGGTGGCTGGCTTTTCTTCACTTTTAAGTGCAATGTGAGTCTGTATCAGTCTGGGGAGTGGGCTGGGTAATTTTGTAAGAACTCAACACAAGCTAGAGTTGTTTTGATAGAGAGAATATCAATTGAGAAACTGCTCCCCCTTCAGATTACCCTGTGGACAAACCTGTGGGGACATTTTTTTGGTTGATGATTGATACAGAAGGATTCAGCTTACTGTGGACAGTGCCAGCCTTGGGCCAGTGGTCCTGGGTGCTATATGAAATCAGGCTGAGCAAGCTATGAGGAGTAAGCCAGTAAGCAGTGATTCTCCATGGCTTCTGCTTCAGTTCAGGCTTCCAGGTTCCTACAGCTGCTGTTGCCCTGACTCCCCTCAGTGATGCTGTGACCTGAGAGTGCATGCTGAAACAAACCTTTTCCTCCTCATGTTTTAGGTCATGGTGTTTATCACCACAACAGAAACGTAACTAAGACCATGAGTCTGTGCCAGGCAAGCTGGAGAAGGAGGAAGCAAAAGTAAATTTCTCTCCAGCTTATTTTACCCTTATGTCTCAGACACCCAGGTTAGGACCTTTGCCTTCCCATGCATGCAGCTCTGTTGCTTTCCTTGGAGGCCTCAGAGATCTCCATCTTCACATTTAGTTTCCAAATGATGCAGAGGAAGAAGAGAAGAAGAACCAGACTCTGTCAGCCTAGTGTTTCCAAAGCATGACCGACAAAACTCTGGGCCAGCTTGAGGCCCATGTACATATCTTTGTAAGCTCATGCATTTATGAATGCACAGCCTGCTTGTGAATCTATTGACTTGAAACACACTCTTCACTTACATGTTCACACATGTGAAGTGGAAACTTCTAGTTTCTTTGGAAAGTCAATTATGTGAAATGATGGCTTGCTGGGGCACACAGGTGAAAGGTTGTCTTGCTAAAGCAGACCCAGGAAGGAATGTTTTTGTGAAGCAGGCAGAAGCAGGCGGAAGGACATTTTGATACAGCAGACACGTGAACGGATGTTTGATGGAGTATAACTCTGACAGACCCCACAGAGAGTGGGAGACAAGCACTGAACATCGGTTTGGTTTGCTTCACCTTACTATTCTTCCCTAACTACACACATATATTGGTTTCCCTTACATAGCATTGTTGAACTCAACTTGTTGTAGTGCAGTCATTGAGAGGAACTTGCCCAAGAACTGCTTGTGAGGTTGCTGTGGTAGCTTGCCACTTCCAGGGGCTTGCCTCAGGCCTATTGGTGTTCGTGCCTGGTGTCTACTTGGTGCAAGGCCAGTTGGCGAGCCTGGTGGTTTCTTCAGCATTGAACTATAGTTGCTGGTTCGTGCCTGGTGTCTGTCTGCCTAGAGGACTGGTCTGCAGCTGCTGAGTCATATTTGGTGTTTGCTATGGGACTGAACTACTGCCTCAGAAGACTGAACTCGCCTCTGAAGAACTATAGCTGAACAGGTCCACTTCTCCCATATCCTACTAACTTTTCTCTTCCACTACCTCTGCGGGGTGGTGGGCTGAAGGGGAGGTTGAACCCTTATTAAAAGTAGGTTATAAAACATTTATGCCTACACACATGGATCCACTTCAATGCACAAACACATACAGGTACATATAGTTTACCATTTTAATCAGTAATTCAGTTAAAAGGTGTAAACAAAAGTGTCCATGCCCAGGCTAAGGACATGGCTTAGCATGTAGCTGAAATCCACCCCTGGGATCCACACAGGTCAGGGGAAGAAACAACTCTGAAAGTTGTCTCCTATCCATCATTGTACACAGTAGCACAGGAGCCTTCTCTCAAATGAAGAAATCTAACTAAAATGTTTTAAAAATATCTGCGAAAGTCCACAGAATTCCCTCACCAATGCTGTTAATCTTTTACCATCCTTTTCTTGGACATTCACACAAACAAAACAAATACAAAAATATCCCTCGACCCCTCTTTAATCTGTGCAGAAAGAAGCTATTCTTCTCTCACTCCTTCCTCTTCCTCATCAGCATGTTTGAGCTCGTTGCACACAGACACCTAAAATGTTTCCTCTGCTTCTATGTAGCTACATAGTATTCCTCTGGGTGGCAAGGATTAAGCAAGTAATTGTTGATCCAGCCACTTCTCATGAGCACTTGAGTGATTGTAATATAATATTTTTAATATAGAAACGATATTAATTAAAAATGTTTTAAACATCAGAAGCAAGAATCTTATTTATAAATATTTAAATAATGAATGCCTTATTTGCTTAAAGGATGGATATGTAGTTTTCTAATGAAACTTCATGATGATATCAGCACTAGCAGATCCCAGTGAGTCTTACCAAGGACTCCATGAGAGTGGTGGTAAACATTACGACCTTGCCTGAGTCAGTAAAGCCTGGATGTCTAGCCTTTTTTTTCACAGGAGTCTTATAGAGTGAGCAGTAGCTCTCAATGTCTGTGTCTGTAGGCGAACATGGCTCAGTGATGCTTCTTTTCATTTCCCCATTTTCCATGTTGTGGCTAGGGTGTCAGACACCCCCTAAAGACTTACATTGTAAAGAGCTGGTATTAAGAGATGGTTTTGGCAGGTGGTGGAATTGTTAAAAGACAAAGCCATTGAGGAATCTTCTGTCACTGGGCAACTGGCATTCAAGGGGACTGTGGAAGGCTGGCCCCTTCCTCTTTCTCTCCCTTGCTCTTGGTTATGTCTGAGCTTTCTCCTTTGCTGCTTACTCCCATCATGCTGTGCTGCCTCACACAAAACCAAGTGACTTTGGGCTGAGTCCTCTAACATGCTGACTTCCATGCTCCTTCCCTCTCTGTGACTGATGGTCTTGGGTGCTCATGGTAAGAGAAAGCCATCTTCATGCTTATCATACCTACACTTCATGTTACACATGGTACATACATCACAACCACCACACATTATAGACAAAGCATAAATAACATACCATACTGAGTATCACATATCACTCCATGCAATGGACATGCTCTATACACTATACTGAGCATATGTTCCACTGAGAAGACTGAGCTGATTCTATGACAGGCTTCAAATTGGCATTTAAGGAGACTAGGCCTAAATCTTTGTTTCTAAGAACTGGTCAATTCCAGGTAAGTCCAGCCTCAGAAGCTGCCCCACCACCTGGTCTGAGGCAAGGACAATGGGTCAGCAACAGTTTCCAGACCTCCCCAGCAAATTTCCATCCCCCACATCCCGGCAATGGAATGTCTGTAGAGATACACATGGAATGTCTGTAGAGAGAGATGAATCCAACAGATTAACATAGAGGTCACCTATCCCAAAATTCTCTAATGTGCTTTAAATGAGACCTACAAGGTTACTTGGTTGTCTCTCTATCTTGGTAATAGGGAGAACCCAGTGTGCTGGACTTTTGCAGAATAAAACACTCTTTGTGTTTACATACTATTTGAGTCTGTGTCATTCTTTGGTGAATCATGGACCCTTACACCACACAGTACACCATATACACATACTATATTATACACGCATAGAATACCATGCACGTGCACCACATCATGCCCAGTTACAGATAATAACCTATCACTCATGCCTCTTTCCCATCCCTAGCTCTCCTGCCATTTACATACATACACACAAACACACACACACACACCAAGTTATACGTATGTACAACATTGCACAGGTCCATGCAGCACCCAAACACTGTACACATATGTAAGTCACTTTTGAAATTGTAAGTATGACTGGCTACAGAGCTTGATAACCTCTGATGTTTTTGCTCTGTCCAGAGCATCCCTTCCCATTTATCCCACTATATAAAAACTGTTCCCATCGCTGCTGGGGCTCATGCATGCCTGCAGTGTGCCTGATGCTGGTCACTGGAAGTCCGCTCCCCCAGAGTCCTTGCTCATCATGGACTCAGGGTGTATTTGGTGCTCTCTTCCTCAGGCAGGCTTTAGAATGCTACAGCAACATGAGTTTTCTTTGGCTGGCAGGGCTCTCTTCCTCCCATCTGTCCTCTCTACAGAGTTGTGGGTCCAGTGTCTTGTGCTCTGGGTAAATTGGCACACAGTTGGTCAGGTTCCTTGCCTGGCTCCCAGGTAGGAGGGAAAGGCTAAGGATGAAAACAGCATCATGCAGCATCTTGGCCTGAGACACCCAACCAGACATACAGCTTCTACAAGAGACCAGAGGAGGGGCTAATGAGGTCCTTTGTGTTTGTAGAGAAAGGCCACCTTCCCAACAGTGGCCTGATGTTCTTACACGCAGGAAGATCTGAGCTGAGGGGCAGAGGGTGGGCAGATCTTCCTAAGGCTTAAGAAACATTCTTAGCGCCCATAACAGAGGCTGGTGTCAGTGTCTCTTTAGGGAGTCACTTTTAATCACTCCATTTGGCAGCAGCAATGTGGCCGCCTAATGTTTACATTAAGAGGTATCCAGTAAGCCTTAACTTCAGAAGCAAGCGGAAACTGGAAGCCTTCAGCATCGGCGGATCTGAATGCTGATGCGCCCCTTCTGCGCTCTGGGGCGGTGCGAGGTGTTGATCATGGCTTCTCACTGATAAGCAAAGTACTCGCAGAGCGTGAAGACTCTGCATGTGCATGCAGGATAACTCTAATCTGCACCCTGCCCAGCCTCCCGCATTTGCATGGACAAGCAGCCTGGCTGCTAAGCTCTCTATTAGAACTGCAAAGGGCTCCTCTCATTTGAATAAGGCCTCTTTGGCACACAGAAAAGACGGAAAAGGTGCAGTGAGCAGGAACCTCCTGGAATTAGGGTGACATTTGGAAGCAGGGGCCTTAAATGTTTGCTTTTTGTCATGTTAAATTCTTGAGTATTTTTAAATCTATTGTAACTGTCAGTTGCATTAAACATTTTTATTCTTATTTATTTTTTATAGAGCAAAAGGCAGCAGACTAGAGTGCCAGGAGTCCATTATTATGGCTATCTGCATCATGGGAAACTTCCAGCAGACTGTTTGATGCAATGTAGAAATACATTTGAATATAGGATTAGACTCATAATGTAGAAAGCAGTCAGAGATCAAAAGAGCTGGCTGGGAATTCAGGCACGCAAGAACTGTCTGCAGTTTTGCAGCCAAATGAAGGGCCTCCCAGCGTGTTCCAAGCATCTTGTTGGCTCGCAGTGTGGAGCCAGCGGCCATGGCCACTGTGGCAGCAGCATATTATTCTTACATGGAGGGGGCAATGGGCTTGAACAAGTGCCTTGAAGAGGCTCCTGAGCTTTACAGGGATTTGGCACAACTATGTGTGCGAGAGTGTGGATCCACCTTGGATTCTGCCGTGCCACTTTTAAGTGCACACTAAGATTAGTAGGTCAGATTTCAGTTCTTGGAGTGTATTTTAGTATTGGAAGTACAAACAGGAGACCTGAGCTCCAAACCACTGAGACCAGAGGAGGTCTTTGCTATGAACCTGCTGCTCATACCTGTCTTAGGGACATGGATCTGTCCCTTGTTAGATGGCTCTTAATAGGATCTTCTAAGTGTTCTCAATACACCTTGGCCCATGTTGTAGTAATATCACACATGTAGTGATTAGGGTGGCAAGTGGCAGATGTTTCCAGGCACTCTGCCATGGATCTGGGATTACATCACAGTTCTTTTCATCCCAATCCTAACTTTGGCACTTGACCGTCTGAGATATTAATTCTCTCTCCCTTTAATTTTGACATTTAATTCAAGAGAGAATTCTAAAGTCTGGGCTTAAATTAAGAAATGTCACTTATCATTATTTAGTCAATATTTAGAGTTGTTCTCCACCCATAACATTTTATTAATAACCCTCTACAATCCAGTAATGTCCAATGTGAGTCCTGAGGGCTACCTGCATCCCAGGATAGATGTGATTGTTGCCCGACATGATTATACACATCAACATCCTGTTTCAGTGTTAAGACTGGGCACCCCTGCCCATGTGAGCAAGTGTGTCACCAATCATTGCCCATTCTCTTGGTTTGTTTGTTTGTTTGTTTTTGTTTTTATGGATTTGAAATATCTTTTCTGGTAATGAGATTTTAAGCACATCCCGAAAAGGCAAAGATGTGTAACTGTCAGTTAATCACTATGACAACTGAATGGAGCAATTTTTAGGCTCAAACCTGTAGGAAAGAAATAGGAGGGTAGAGAAAAGGCCCAAAGCCATGGCCACCGACATGCTAAGTTGAAGACATCAGTGGGCAATCCCAGCAAGAGGTCCTGTGCCAGCCAAAACCTCCTTAATGTCAAGCCAGCTTTGCTTGTATCAGGTTTCCGTTCTCCATGTGTGTCTGAATCTACAGCATTCCACACAGGAGGCACCTGTGTTACTTTCTTGTGGAAATCTGAATGCCTTTGAGCTTTGCTTTCCCATTTTTTCCCATTTTACCTCACCATTTGCTTTGCACTACCTTCCTGAAGAAGATGTACAACCATTCAACTGTCTACTGGAGCGTGGGGTCTTTGGGGACTCATGCACCACCCCCACAGTCCACAGCTGTGCCTGTCATGTGCTGTATTTCTGTGTCTCACTGCCAACCTGTGAATATGTCCAGACTGTGATATCTCTGCTGTTGCTGGAAAACAACAAGAAAGATATTTGTGGATTCTGAGCTTCCCAGAATCCCTTGACTATCATAAAGTTTTCAAAGCGGTACTGGATGAGGACTTCTGGTTGACACTGTCCAGAAACTGGAGGCATGAAAGATGTATGTGGTGCCTTGTCTAGCCATCCAGACCTGCTGCTGGCACTGAAGGAGGCTGGGCATCTGTCTCAGAACCTTGTCCTTCACAGAGCCTAGACTCCCCTCAGGGCCATAAACCTATCAGTTAGCCTCTCTCAGAAGCCATTTGCTTGATCAAAAATAAATAAATAAATAAAGTAAGAAGAGGGGGAAACTTCCAGAAACTCAAAACACAAGAGCAGTTTACTTTATTAAAGGTAGAAAATAAGCCTTCAGTTAAAGGGACCCTAAGCCACGTGGAACAGGCATGGTGAGGGCAGGGGGTGTGTGTTGCTTCTCGGAGCTCTCAAGTAGGTGCACCAGGCTCATAGTAGCCTCATGGGGTTTAGGCAAGCTTCGAAGTTTCCTGCAAAGTGCCCAACTTCACCTATCTCTGGATTTTCAAATCCCTCTATCTAGTTACATCATGCAGTTGCTGGGCCTACAGGTACTGTGTGTCCTCAACACAGGTGGTGCACAATATGGTCTGCTTATTGCTTACAAATGCATGGTGTCTTTATGTACGTTGTCCAGACATATTCACATGAGCAGGCCAGTGGGGTGCTCCCCATTGGGGATGATGACAAACACTGGAAGCAAGGTGTTATCATCTCTCAAGTCTCCCATCTTGGCTGAGATGGTCTCACAGCACCCTTAGTTCAGCACCCTTAGTGCTGAACCCTGACATGCTCGTGTGCTTGATCAGACTGAACATTTTGTTAAGTTTGTATGTATGTCTTTTTGATTGGTCTTAATGGTGTGGTCCACGTATTCTAATTTTTGATGTATATTTTGGAATAAGTTTTTGTAGAAGTTTTGTTAAAATCCACCATGACTATGAATTTGTGGACTTTGTTGCAGAAAGATAAATGGATTAATGTTCTTTAGCTGTAAACAATATCTTAAGATCATATTGATTTATGTGTCACAGCATCTTTGTGAGGTCACAGCCTCATTCTGCACATGGCTTTTACTTAATATAGCTAGAAAAGGTGCCCTGTATTAATTTCTATGATGTATTTTTATTCTGTTTCATTTTGTGTTTTTTATAGTCATATAATTGTTTTTCCCTTAATCTAGTTGGACAGCCTTGGAGCTTTTAACATTTAAATAACATTATAGATGGGTATACTATACTTGTTATCATTTTTTATTCATTCCATCTCCCCTTCCATTTCCTATTGTGTCCCTATTCACTCTCAAATTCATGACCTCTTTTATAATCACTATTGTTACATATATGTGTGCACGTGCATACACACACACACACACACACCACACCACACCACACCACTCACTCACAACTTACCGAGTTCAGTTATTGTTAATGTAGGTGTAAGTGTTTAGCAATGACTACATGAGACTGGCATTAAAGAACGTTTGCATTGGAGGTAGCTCATTTCTGAAAAAAATTCAGTTGTGAGTCACTCCTCTAGAGCTTTGTGCAGCAATGGGGATATCAACATGCCCTAGATTACCGTATGATGTGGCCAGAATACAGCCATGTCCTTAGTATACATATTTAATATATAACAATGAAGGTAAGCTTAATTTGTAGAAGGAAGCAGCCATGTTTGAAAGTGATGTCTAATTGAGGGGCTGACAAAATGATGAATCACAGAAGATGTGCCAGAATGAGTCAGAGATAGGATACACCCAACTTTCACAAGAAAAGCTCAGAAAAGAGAAGCTACATAAGAGCAGTGAGAGAGAGGTGTGTGTCATGTGTCATGTGATGTATGTATATGAAAGTTTTACTGGGATAGTTTTACAGAGACAGATTACAAAAGAGAATGAGATAGACACAGGTAAACATAGAATAAGCCCAGAGAATGAGGATGACCAAGATTAGAACAGACTGCCAAAGTTACTATGAGGCCATGCAGAACAATCAGTTAGAAGGCCAGAGAAGCCGAGGTGAATCAGTCAGCTTGAATGATTAGATTGTATGGAGGCTAGTAGCTTTCAGGGCTAAACCTAGGGATAGGTAGAACAGAGAAGGAGATGCTCTGGGCTCAGCCCAAGCCCTGTATTCATGGTTGGGCATGGTTCTCATTTTATAACTTCATATGAAGAAATAGAGGCAACATTTACATTATCTGACTTATTTCACTACAGAGCACGAGGCATTGGATTGGCTCTCATTTTTAATTTGATGTTCAAAGTTTCTGGGCCAATTTGGTTTTTGTTTTGCATCTCTGAAGCATAAACAAGACTCATGTGATGTTACATCCAATACACTCACATGCTCACACTCATATCTAATACAATCATATGATTCTGTTCATTTGTAGAATCATAAGTAGCCTCAAAGTCTCTTCACTACTTTTGTGCACAGCAGAATAAATGTTAATGGCAACCTAGCATTGTGGGTTGTATTGATTTGTATCTTTGCAGTCACGAGCATTACAAATTTCCATGTGCTGGGTTTGATCCCCAGTCTCTGGTGCTCTCATGAAATGATGGAATCTTCAGAGGATGAGGCAAGTAAGAATTAGGTCACTGGAGCATGCCTTAAATTGAGTGGTGTCACCTCCCTCCCAGAGTCATAAGACAGCTTCCTCCATGTGCCTGCTACTCTGCCCATGATTCTTACGCTATTGCCATCCTGAAGGAAAAGGGCCCAGGAACCTTGACAAAGACTCTGAAATAGTCAAAATGAATGTTTTCTACATAAGAATTGATAACTTAGTACTTTGTCATAAGGACAGAAAGTGATTAACACACACCATCTGCATTTAATGGTCTCTCAAATAAGCTTTCTTACCCTTATGCCAATATTTGACCTGTGAAAAACAGCTGCAAGATCATAGGTGAATGTAAATAATCCAGAAAGCACATTAGAAGTTCTCTACCAGTGCCACCAGGAATGACTGTTGTGTACACATGAGTGTATGCATGCCTCTCTCTCTCTCTGTGGGAATGCCTGTGCTCCACACTCATTCTGTTTTTCAATCTGGGTGTTTTGTATTGAACAACTTTCCTA
Organism: Rhynchomys soricoides; assembly: GCA_019843965.1. Classification (NCBI taxonomy): domain Eukaryota; kingdom Metazoa; phylum Chordata; class Mammalia; order Rodentia; family Muridae; genus Rhynchomys; species Rhynchomys soricoides. Next base: position 225,036 of record JADRCH010000154.1, on the reverse strand, counting down.
GATAACTAATCCCTCACTGGGGACTAATGTTACTGCTAAACACATATTTTGAAAGTATGTTTTCATAAACTGTAATTTTCAATTCTGTAATGTTCATTTAACATTAGTAGATCTCATTTCTCTGAAACTTACTTCCTTGAATGTCCTATTCATGGTTGTTTTGTCAAAGCTTCATCTACTTGGTCCTAGCAGCGGAATCCTCTCTGAATAGTTTTCTATAGTTGAACTTTCTTGTTTTAAAACAATTCTGTCCTCTTTCTGTGAAGCTTAACATATGTGTGTATGCACGCACATGTGCATATGCATGTGCGTGAGCGTATGTATGTGTGAATGTCCCATATCAACTCCATATTTAAAATTTCCGGTGGCTTCAGACCACTTACATCCCTCCCAAGAAAATCCTACTACTTTCCTGGCTGCTGGAAGAGTCTTGTTAGACCACCTTGCATGGGTGAGCTCTGATGAATTTAGGTGGATATGGTGATGAAGTTTATTGGGGTCTCAGGTATAAACCCTCACAGTACTTCAGGGACCAACATGGAGGAGGCAGAGCCAAGAAGGTAGGTGCTGGAGGATGGGGAGAAGTGCTGTGCAGTGAGACGCTGCCTTCTGGATGCTCTACTCACAAACTCACAGTGGCTCTGGTTACTTCTACAGAACCTGCACAAAATGAAGCCAGTCAAAATCCAAGCATAGAGAGGGGAGGAACCCACAAGACCCCACACCTATGTGAAATTAAGTTTACATTGGGAGTTGGAGGGAGGGAAGGAGAGGGTGGCTATGAGTAAGTTATATCCATGTGTGATATTTACAAAGAGGAAATAAAACAATTCAATCATGTTTTTGGTCTCTCCCATCTTTGAAAGGCCATCTCCTTGTTACTGATCTCACACCCAATTTTTCTTTCTCCAGCACTGATGGCTGTGGAAACATGTGAACACTTTGTGCTTCTTAGAAGATACTTCTGCTGAACTTTCCTTCATCTGCATATGCACAGATGGAATCTTGAAATACGGATGTGAAAGTGGGTGTATTACCTTCAGCTTTGGTAACTTCCCAGCCTTAGTAACTTTTCTTTCTACTACCCCAGGGCACTCTCTTTGAAGGTCAGTGTATTCCGCTTGGCCTTGGGCCTTGCACACTATGGCAGAGAATGTCTACACTTACTTCTAGCAACACCAGTCCCTATGCAGTCCTTGAGTATGCCTCTCAGCACATCTAAGAGACATTCTTTCACTCTTTGTAGTGGTCACACCATAGAGTGGAGATGGAATATCACTCCATGATTTAGCATATTCAGTTAATTTCCTTTGTCAATGTGACTGGCCTATGTGATGCCCACCCAACTGATTGAAGACCATGCCTTGTATGTCTGGGAGGGTGTCTGTGGAAGAGACTAAGTGCAAGTGAGGCATTCATTTCAGTATAGTAGGCTCTCAAATCTGTAGGTGGCCCAAGGAAAATAGAAATGAGGGCTATAGTGAGCCCACCATGTCTGAAATAGGATGTTTATCTCAGACAGACTTATCTGCTAGCCTCCTGGGTTTGGGTCTTCAGGTACATGTGGAACTTACACTATGGTTTCTTGGGCCTCTGGGCTTGGACTGCTATCACATGGCCAGCTGTCCTGGTCTTCAGTCTACAGAAAATAGCCACTGAAACTTCTAGCACCCACAGTTACATACGACAATCATTCATAACCTATCTATAATCTCTTTCTCTCTCTCATCTGTCTATCTGTCTATCTATCTATCTATCTATCTACTTGTCTATCAATCATCTATCTATTATACATCCATCTAACATCTTTCTCTCATCTATCTATATCTATCTATTATCTATGTCTTTGTTACCTGTCAATCTATCATTATTATGTATCTCTATCTATCTATCTATCTATCTATCTCTTATCTATCATCTATTTATAATCTATACTCTTATATATCATCTAGCTATATTTCTCCATTCATTTATAAATATATTTCCCATTGGACCTGTTTGGTTTTTTTTTTTTTTTCCTCCAAAAGGCTAATACATCACTTGAAACTCTCTTGGCAAAGAAGAGAGTGGAATCTCTCATGAAAGCTTTATGAAGAAACCCTGTGCTCAGAAAGCATCAGGGAGCTGCAGGTAGTTTCTGGAAATGGATACTGTCCTTCTTCCAATAATCAGAGAAAAGGCTTAAAGAAAATTAATTGTGCCAAGAACCAATGAACTGTAAAGCAAATTGTCTCTCAGTCAGACTTCCTGATCATGACACAGGTTGCTGTCAACTTGTGTCAGCTTGACTCACTCTTATGTTGGGAGGCCCTGAACAGAGATCCCAGTGAACCTGTTGATTGGCAAAAGTGGCAAGTCTATACTATTTTAGGTCCTTGGTGTCATAGTTCATTATGCAGTAAGATAAAGCCAAAGGTTTTCCACAGTGCTGGTGCCCATAGGGAGAGGTCCAGGCATTATGGCTCACCTGGGTGTTCGTCTTCTCAGGACACTAGCTTATGTCCTGGCTTAAGGTGGTGTTTTCTCCTCCTCCTCTTCCTCCTCCTCTTCCTCATTTCCTCCTCTCTCCTGTCTCCTCCTTTTTTTTTTTTTTTTTTTTTTTGAGACTTAACATCTCTGTAGCTCCTAACTGTCCTGGAATTCACTCTGTAGACCATGCTGGCCTGGAACTCAGAACATCTGCCTCTGGAGTGCTGGGATTAAATGCGTGCTCCACCAGTGCCTGCCTAATGTGATGTTTTATCACAGCTTTGATCATTTTCTCTCCCTATCTCCTCCTTCTTTCTTTTGTTTCTCCCTTACTTTTACTTAGTAAAAATCCATCTTACCTTTAACCAAGCCTTGGTTGAGGGTTCAGTTAGTACATGTTGCTTCTATAATAGCCAAGATGATCAGACAGTCTATTAGCATACTATCACTTGAATTTTATAAAGAATTTTGATGTTGCTGGATATAATATAGGAAGAATAATTTTACTTCTGTTTTAATATATAATATAATATAATATATATATGTAAATAGAAAGTAGAAAAAATATGAAATACCCCAAAATCTACCTGAAAAATTATGTTTTGATCTAAGAAGCATGTGCTGTGTCTGTGATGGGAAGATTCAATATTATAAAGCAAACATGGATTTCAAAGTGCAAAAATAGAAATGCTCATTTTAACAGGCAACCAAATCTCTAGAATTGCTATTTTAAGTGGCAAAGGTTAAGGCTGGGTGTACAAACTATGATATGGGCAAGAGAAAGAGATCAAAGGCCCAAAGTAAGAGTGACCAATGGCTATGCTAATAATGAAGACAATAAATAAGAAGGCGGTGATGAAGGTGAAGGTGATACAATGAAGGTGACATGTCGATGATGACGATGAGGACGATAATTACAAAACTGGTGATGAAGATGAAGGAACTCTGGTCAGGGTGCAGAAAAATCACATCAGGGTTACAGACATGATGTCAATCTAGTACTCACATATGACATTCCCCAAAATAATGAAAAAATGTTAAAAATAAAATCTAAAAGTGTACAATACATTTTAAATGTTTCATATATCTGTGAAATGGAAGTAAATCATTGCAAAATAATCGATCTCTCCATATTGAACAAACAAGCTAAACAAAACAAAACAAAAACAACTAACCACGTGGACATACAAACACCTCACAGTATCAGAGCACAGACCCACGAATGAAAGAACGGAAAAGATCCACCCTAAACTAATCTAACAGTCACAGGGTGGTATTGTTGGGGGAGAAGAGAGTCAAGATTTTGGAAATCGATGAACTAGAATTTCAGGTGTCTGGAGCTGACCTGCTTATTTTTGAAATCTACTGAGATGTACTTATCTGGTGTGTGTGTGTGTGTGTGTGTGTGTGTGTGTGTGTGTGTATGCGCTTGAGTGCTCACACATGTACATGTATGCATTTGTGGGTATGTTTGTTTGCATGCACATGAGTGTGTGTGTGTGTGTGTATGAGATTATGTGCACATGCATGTGTGTGTCCATATGTGTGAGTATGTGTATTCATGTGCACATGTATGTATGCAGATGTGTGTGTATGCATGTGCAGGTGTGTATGTATGTCCGTGTGTGGGATATATGTATGTTATAAAATATGTAGCATGCACATTTATAAAGAGGTATGGAGCTGTAGCTCAGTTGGTAAATTGCTTCCCTAGCATAGAAGCCCCAGGTTCAACTCTCCAGTACTCTCATTTCCAGAGCCCAGTGATACAGTTACCCACAAACAAGACTGACCCATTACAAGGCTCATACTGTCTCTCAGCCAGGGTCATTTTTTGAACACTTACTCTACAGCATGACTAATAGAGTGCCAGACAATCCTCATGCATCTTCTCGTTCTGTCATCTGGATCAAAGCTTTCAGAGGAAACACACTAGGGCACAGGTGGATGAGGAGTCACTACTGGAGCTGCATGACTTAGAATGACCCAACCAAAGGGAGACAGTGACAGATGGCTTCAGAAAATTCTTATTATATTTTTTCCTCTAAAATAGGTGTGGATATGTTAGAAAGTCTACATCAAAGGGACAGAATAAAGCTCCTTGCACCTTCCGTCCCAACCTTTGTGGAGCTTCCATGAGAAGACCTCCATTCTGTCATGGTGGGAAATAGCATTTTGCTCTCACAAGAGCTCTTTGATCAAATCACATGTTTGAGTAATAAAAGTAAATGTCAGACCTTACATAGAATGAGGTAGCTATTTCTGGGAGCCTCAGTGATTAAAAAAGATGATGTAGGCCTGAGAGTCTTCTTTGAAGGACAGAGCAAATGGCACAAAGCCTCTTGAACTTCTTCAGCTCCACAGTAGAAAGAGTGTGGAACCAAAACCCATGAGCATTTTCCAGGATGAGAAGGTACAGAGAGACATGTGGCTGGTGATGTTCATGTCTACCATGAATACCTCTTATATAGATGCTTCCTTTCTACCCTTGTCTTAAAAATATCAAAGCACAGAATGAGAAATAAAGATGGGAAGTTACTTAATGACTTCCTGGTGGCTGCTCTGAGTCTTAAGAGCATTTTGGTCTTAAAAGAACATGATGCCATTGCTGAGATGACAATGTCCAAGGAAGGTTTGCTGGGGCCTTCATCCAAGCTCAGCATCACTCTGGAGCTCTTTTGGAACTCATGGGTGGTGGCTCAGATGAGCAGAAATTTTGCCTTTGAAGGTTGTGCTTGGATGGCAGTTGTGTGTGCCTACTCCCAGTGTGGCTGTGGGCATTAACCAGACAGAATCATCAGTGTGGAATATCTCTTGTCATTCCCGGGAAGCCCAAATGAAGGCTGTCAGCACCTGGATTTATTTATTTATTTATTATTTTTATTATTGTTGTTTGCATGTATATCTGTGCGTGTGGGCACATGCATCTTGGCATCTGCAAAGGCTAGAAGACATTTGAGTTAGAGTTATAAACAGAGCTGTAGATATAAATGCAGTGATCCACACACCATGGGTGCTAAGAACAGAACTCAGGTCCTCTGCAAGAGTCACAGAGCTTTTAACCACTGTGATGGCTAGTCCTGGTTATCACCTTAACTGCATCTGGAAGAAATTACAGTCTAGAAATGGAGGACACACCTTTGATCCAGATCTTGAGGCTGGAAGACACCGGTTTCTGACCTGGATCTTGACATGGAGATCTTGAGGCAGAGTGGCTATGAAAAGCTTAGGCCCAGGCAAGCAGTACATGTTTTTAATCCCAGGAGACTGAGGCAAGCAGATCTCTGAGTTCAAGATCAGCCTGGAACAAAGCAAGTTCCAGATCCAAGTGTGGTGGCACACACCTTTAATCTGAGCCACACCTTCTGCTGGAGGCCTACATAAGGACATTGGAAGAAGAAAGACTCACTCTTCTTTTACTGCTTGCATTTACTTGCCAGCACATCTGTTGGAACCAATTCTACAGAAGACCAGCTTATACAGAAGACCAGCTAAAACAAGTAGCCTTGTGGAACGGAACAGTTGCTAGATTCTTGGACTTCCCATTCACAGTTGCCCATTGTTGGGTTAGTTGGACTATAGACTATGAGGCATTACAATAAATTCCCTTAATGTATAGAGACATTCCGTAAGTTCTGTGACTCTAGAGAACCCTGACTAATACAGTCACTTAGGCACTTCTCCAGCCCTCTACTTGGATTTTAAAATTATCTTTGTCCTTTTGTCTGTTGTAGAAATTATTTAATCTCAATCTGGAGTTTCTACCCCACCTTTAACCATTTAGTTCCCAGATAAAAGATGCACATAGCCTTTATATTTATAATAAGCCTTAGTCAACATAAGAGCTGGACAGATATCTATCCTCTATGCTATTATATCTATTTCCCATCCAATAATCTCATATAATTTGCCATGTTTCATCTGGGCTGCTCTTAACTCAAATTAGCCAACTTACATGGTCATTATTTTAAGATTCTTACCCTGTGGTGGTTTCTTCTCTATTCCTTTCTTTTCTCTAATCTTGTGGTTTCTCCTCTGACCACAAGCCTGGGAAATCTAAACCCTGCCTGTGTCTCTTCTGCCTAGTTATTGGCTGTCAGCATCTTCATTCACCAATCAGAAATAACTTGGAGGCAAGGTCACATAGCATCACTTGGGTCTAGGTGTGGACCCTCTCATCCCTGGGGCAACCAGGTCTTGAAGGCCTGCATTTAGCATTACAATACATAGCAATAGACCAAACCTCAACATTTGTCTGGTTACACATTTTTTTATTGCTCTTGACTTAGAGAACATAACCCTTTAATGTAATTATCAAGGGATTGAGGAGATGGCTCAGTGAGTAATAGCACTTGCTGTGTAAGCATAAGGTTCTGCATCTAATCCCACAGAATCTATGTGAAAAGCCAGACACAGCTCAAGTGCTGATCCCAGGGCTCCTATTGGAGGTAGGAGACCAAGACAGAAGGCTCTGGGAGATGTGAGTGAACATGCATTGAAGAAACAACGAGATAAAT